>OY744543.1:65367203-65394703 GCA_963556195.1 Sepiola atlantica | reverse complement strand
GGTATGCATGCTATATACGTACCTATTGCTGCCCCGGTATGCATGCTATATACGTACCTATTGCCGCCCCGGTATGCATGCTATATACATACCTATCGCTGCCCCGGTGTGAATGCTACATAGTACCTATCGCTGCCCCGGTGCAATGCTACATATGTACCTATCGCAGCCCCGGTGCAAATGCGAAATACGTACCTATCACCGGCCCACTGTGAATACTATACCGCAGAATCACTGTCATCTCATCTATTTATAAAATGACAATAAATTCATGAATAAATGTTTCAAATATTATGTAAATTGATCTTCGGTTTTGACAGCGTTAATCAATTGGATGTTTAGTTCTGACCGTTTAAATTCTTTGATTCATTAATAAAGTTTGATTGTTATCATTTATGATTGTTAAAGAGAACATGATTTTTTTTTAACTGGTAAATAATAATCTTAAATCGTCAAACTTTGTTACAGGTTTATTGCAATAAATGATCATCTTTCATCCTTTCTTCATCTTCAACTATCCTCTTAGACTTACCTGAAAACATTTTTACTTCTCAATTGATCTTGTGACAATACAGCTCGCTCACTGACCGTTTCGTCTTCCAACCAATTTCGGTGGAAACGTCGGGTGTGCTTAGCACCGAGACTGTTAATTTTTTTCAGGACATTGGACGTAGGATTTCAACGTCTAGGCATGAGCCCCGTGAGTCAGCCTGGTTGTTCCAACGCATCTCCCTGGCTATCGTTCGTGGCAACGCTATGTCAGTAACGGCGGTGTCACTTCCGTTCTAATCGTCATCTGTTGACTCTCTCTTTCTTTCTCTCCACCTCTCTATCTACCTATGTCTGTATCTGACTCTTTGCTTCTCTTTCTTTCATTATTGTTTAAAAAATAATATTCGTTAGTTATATTATTTTTTAGAAGTTATCTGAACATGTGCTATTTTGTTAAAATTGAAACAAAAGTATTTCTATTGAAAATTTTAAAAAATTAAAAAAAATTTCTTGAAACTCGCTTGTATTTCCCTATTTTTACCATAAATTAAAACCAGTAAATTCCTTCTCAGAAAATCTCAGTCGATAAGAAAAAAGAAAATGGACTCCATTGCAGCCCAAACTAAATGTCTCTTAATGCTAACCCCTACAGGAGGAAAAAAACAGCTCAAATCCGACTCCAACGCAAACGTCACACACACCGACTCCGACTCCAGTCGAAGTCCAATCAACTGCAGCTAAGTCGAGTGAGATTGATGATATAAATCTAAATGATCCTGAATTAGCTGCCGCAGCCGTGAAGATCCAAGCCAGTTTCCGTGGACACATTACCAGGAAGGATCAGAAAAAGACCGAAGATGTGGTACTGTGTAAAGCTATTCAACAACTTCTCTTCCGCCTTCATGCTGCTGCTGCTGCTGCTCTAACATAACCGCCATCTTCTTTTTTCTTTCATCTCTGCGCAATTTTCTGTTCTTCTTCACTTTTTGTCTTTGCGATATTTCCTTTAAAGCTTTTTTGCTGCCAACAAACGGCTCATAGTTTAAAGATATTTTCAGTTTATAGATATCTGAGCAATATTCAACTCATTTTGTGTGAAATTATTAATTTCCGGTTTTTAACAGTCATATATATATATATATATATATATATATATATATATATATATATATATATATATATATATAAACTTCTTTGTAATATAGCAGGAAAAATTCCAGCATAGTGCTCGATTAATTGAGAATTAAAATTAAAAATTTTAAATTGAGAGCGTAATATTTATTTATTTTGGTGCAGAAAAACTTAGTACAACATTCGTACCGTCGGTTTCAAGCACAGAAGGACTTAGCCATCCGAAACAGATGACAACAAAAGCTGAAGAGAGCCGACGGTACGAATGTTGTACTAATTTTCTGTACCAAAATAAATAAATATATATATATATGATGTTACAGAAGGTCAAGTCAAAACAATAGGATACCGTCGGTTTCAAGTCGGTGAGTGTTAAAATTTCGCCGGCTATCCTAAGTCAAATCCACGATGTCTTGACTTCTCAGCTTTGACTGAAATTTGAACACTCGCTGACTTGAAACCGACGGTATCATGTTTTTTTTTACTTGACCTTCTTATAACACCATATATAAATAAACATTACGCTCTTTTAATAATCGAGCACTGTGATTGTTTTCTTTCTACCCATCTTGCCAAGGTGCATATATATATATATATATATATATATATATATATATATAATATTAAATTATATTTTAATATTTTACCTACATACAACTTCGTTTCGAGCTTTCGGTTTTCACATATATGTATATATATATATATATATATATACATGTGTGTATTTTTCTGTTGTCTATAGGGTGGCTTATCCCTGCTTCTTTGTTGTGTCAATATAATGGGTGACCTTATTTGTACACGTGCTTGCTTGTATTTTTATGTTAGGTTTTACTTTTCACGTTTTTAGCTTTTTAGGTTTTAGTTTAGTTCTTTTATTTATTTATTTGTTTATTTATTTATCATGTATTGTTAACCTAAGGTAAATTTTATTCTGTGCAGGCAGTTGTTTGCTATTTCACTTCTGCAGTTTCATAGGTTTTGGGGGTCTTTAAAGTTTAAATATTTGAAGGAATCTTTAACATCGCGCTAGAGTTTGCTGAGATGTATACTGATATATCCAAGGATGAAATCCACATCATTAAAAAATGTAGGAGATCAGTTTTAATCAATAATAATGACCAATGAATTAAAACAAATATGACAAATTCTTTTGATTTGGCCATGGGTGCCCTTGGCTCTGCGGAGGCATCAGATCTTGTGTGGTTATTTATTTTATATACACTCATAAATATATTTGATAATACAGATATCGGCCTATATAGAGATTATAGATTAGCGATAATAAGGGATTCCAATAAAGTCAAGGGAGAAACTTCAAGAAAATTATATTTATGGAAATGAAAAAATCAATACTAAGAGTAGAAGTACTGGCTAACAGAAAAATAACTCACTTTTTAGATGTCACGTTAAACTTAAATAAAAATACTCATGAACCATATTTAAAAGATAACGCTAATCCAACATATGTAAACCCAAAGTCTAATCACTCCCCATCAATCATAAAACAGATTCCGAATTCTATCGAACATAGGCTTCTCAATAATTGTAGCAATGAAAATGTTTTTTAAAAATCAATCAAAATTTACAATACAGCTCTAAAAATAGTTGTTACCATAATATCGAAATTGAATATAATAAAATTAAAAATAAAAGGAAAAGAAATATAATCTGGTATACACCGCCCTATAATCAGATGCTAAAAACTAAACTGGACAAAAAATCTCATTGAAAAACACTTCCTCGTAACCAATACCCTGCATAAAATATTTGATAAAACTGTCCTATAGCTGCTGCGAAAACCTAGAAATGATAATTAAGGCACACAATAACAAAATACTAAAAGAGAACAGCAGAAAGGAAACAAATAACAAATTGCATAAAAAAGTGACCACTATAGCAAAAACAACACTAAGAAAAACAAAAATATAAGCACTACAAATAGTAATAACCAAAACCCTAATAGCAATCACCCAAATAGAAATGAAAAAGTTAGCAATGAAGAGAAAAGATGTAACTGCATAAATCGTACACTTTGTCCACTATAAAATAAATGCCTAACCAAAAGTATTGTTTACCAAGTCACAATATTTGCCAAAGAAAGGCCAAATAACAAGTACTACATGGGTATAACCTCCCTAGATTTTAAAACCAGATATTACAAACAAAGAACGCCGAAGTAAAACAGCACTAGCAAACCATTATTGGGAGCTCAAAGAAAACGGACGCTCGCCAATAATTGAATTGAAAATAATACGACAGGCCAGTACATGTAGAAATTTAGATGACCTGTGTAGATTATGTCTGAATGAGAAATTTGAAATCCTTAACTTCAAAGACCTCCAAAACCTATTAAACTGTAGAAGTGAAATAGCAACCAGCTGCCTGCACAGAATAAAATTTACCTTAGGTTAACAATACATAATAAATAAACTAAACTAAAAACTAAAGCAAGCACATGTTAAAATAAGGTCACCCATTATATTGACACAACAAAGAAACAGGGATAAGCCACCCTATAGAAAACAGAACAATAGAATAGGAAATAGAAATAAAAATCAACTGGACCTTTGTTTGTGAGAAGCCCACCGATTAGCTAAGAGAACAAAAAAGAAACAGATGAGTCATCCTATAGAAAACAGAACAATAGAATAGGAAATAGGAAGTAAAATAAACCGAACCTTTGTTTGTGAAGCCCAACAATTGGCTTAGAGAACAACAAAGAAACAGGGATGAGTCATCCTACTGAAAACAGAACAATAGAATAGGAAATAGGAAGTAAGATAAACAGAAACTTTGTTTGTGAGAAGCCCAACTTTAAAATTGAAACATGAGTACATAGTCCATAATCATTATTATAATTTTTATAAAGTTCTACTAATTTATTGAGCACTATTGAAATAAGTACTGGGTCTAAACAAATAGTTAACTCTATTAATTTGTATATATCATATTAGAATTCTGTACTCAAACCAATTGTTGTTAACTGTCAATACAATAAGTAAATTCATTTGAATCAGCATCATACAATATTTTTTGAATGGCTTGATTCCGTTGTTGGCATTGTTTTTCCCGATTCTTTCTACTCACAGGAGGGACCATGTGAAGGTTGCTAACACTCATAAGTATTGGTATCTTTTAAATGTTGGCTCTTCTTATTTTAGATAACACACCAAATAAATATGATCAGCATTAACCAAAGACCATGCAAAGGAAAAATTGTCCCCTAAAAGAAATTAGACTAGTAATGGAATACTATTATAAAAGCACCTCCCACCCTCGACACACACACACACACACACACACACACACACACAAATAGGCTCGTTTAAACATATAGAACAAAATCCCGAAGCTATGCCATCGATCATATATATATATATATATATATATATATATATATATATATATTATTTAAGTGTTTTTCACCTCCAGACGACGTCGTTTCGGGCTCTCTTACTCTCATCGGTGTAGGAGTGGCAGTTGCAGGCGGTCACATGGGCTCGAATGCAGTTTGTAGATGCAGACTAGAATCACAAGACAAACGCTCAGGACCACCATATATATATATATATATATATATATATATATATATATATATATAAGTAATCCAACAAAAGATATAAGCGTCAACTAATATCTTATAATTAGTGAAACATCCGGATAAAAACTGAATCTTTGAAAACTCATGAGTTAAGGACGTTAAGATACTTTGCTTGAACTTTGAATTCTAATAAAATTTGATTGGCACCTTATTTTATTATTTCATTTCATATTATAATATATATATATATATATATATATATATATATATATATATATATATGTGTGTGTGTGTGTGCTTGGAATTTCTGAAAAGCCCATGGTCAGAGACCCGAAATTGTGACATACTAGTTTCGGTTGGTCATCGATAGAAGAAATAGTCTATAAAAATGTACCAAAGTTTTAATTTGAAAACATGAACAGTAAAATGAATAAAATCTCGGTCACTGGAATTTACCCTAATATTGTCTATTTATATATGCTCTGTTGTTATATGTTAGCAATCATCGAGCTCTTACCTTGAAAAGGTTGGTCTTTAAAAAAAAATAGAAAGTATATGCAGAAACATATTTTTCTCACATATATATGTGTTAATTTTCCTTTAAATTGCTGCTCTCTATGTTGCTATATTTGTCCAATAACATTTTATAAGAGCTTTATTTCCATCGCTATCTCTCTCTCTCTGTCTGTCCCATCTTCAATGTTCCCCCTCTATCATTCTAATTGTCAGTCTGATTTTTCACCTTATTTTTGACTTCAGCTATCTCATCCTTGTATACCCCACCCCCTTGTAAATTTCCGGAAATGGAAAAGCTTAGGTGTTTTTTTTTTTTTGTGTTTTTTTTTTTGGGGGGGGGGGTTTATGAAATGTATAAAAAATGTCTCTCTCTCTCTCTGCTCCTTTTCTTTCTCTTTCTCTCTCTCTCTCTGTCTGTCTGTCTGTCTCTCTCTCTCTCTGTCTGTCTCATCTTCGATGTTCCCCCCTCTACCACTCTAATTGTCAGTCTGACTTTTCACCTTATTTTTGACTTCAGCTATCTCATCCTTGTATAACCCCCCCCCCCCCCTGTAAATTTCCGGAAATGGAAAAGCTTAGGTGTTTACTTTTTTTTTGGGGGGGGGGGGTATGAAATGTATAAAAAATGTCTCTCTCTCTGCCCCTTTTCTCTCTCTCTTTCTCGCCCCGCCTCTCTCTTTCTCTCTCTGTCTGTCTTCCTCTCTCTGTCTCTCTCTCTCTCTCCATCCCATCTTCTGTGTTCCCCATCTACCTCTAATTGTCAGACTGAATATCGATTCTTAACCTCCCCCTATTTTTCCTATTTTCTCTCCCACATCAATTTCTTGAAATGGGGAAAGCTTTGTCTTTTGTTTTCGTTTGTGTTGTGACCGGTGAAAGGGACGTGGGGCATGTTATATGTTTTCACCAAGTAAATGATTGTTTTCTTAAAGTCTTAAGATGTATTTTCTGTAACTGTGTTCTGCTTATGCATTTATGAAAAGAATCGTTATTTTTAAGAAATTCAAGGGACGTCAAATTCTCAGCAGTAATCCAGAGTTAACTTTTCCTTGTTTTTCTGAACATGTTTTGGGTGAAAAGGAAATGACAGATTAAAACAGTATTACCATTATTATTACTATTACCAGCATTATTATGCCTCCTCCGGTCGCATATTTTTGCGAGTATATCTAATGTAAGTGTTGAGTTTACTCATGAACAGACGATTGTGACAATTTTTGTTGGTGTATGCTACCCGCCAAAAGGAGATGGTAATGTCTGTAAAGATGGTCTCATGACAATCGAACATATACTACACTACCTCTCCTATGGGGGAGGTAAGGCCTGGGAGGATGGTCTAATGACAACACTATCTGCTTCATTGAGTGTCGAAACATAGTACATCAGTCTGAAATTGTATAGTAAACTCGATTCGGCATTAAAGAATAGTAAAATAGCACAATTAATAGAATTAATAGTATAGGTTCGGCTTCAGACAGACAGATACACAATCTCCATAAGTAATAGAAGTATAATGGTACAATTAATAGAAGTAATAGTATGGTGTGGGCTTTTAAATTAATAACGCATCTTAAATATGCTTTTGAAGGATTTTTGCCTCTTTTCTTATTCTTAAATTTTTAATAGATGCTTATAAAAAAATATGAACTCTATATTTGATACCTATCCCGCGCGCATATGCGTCCTCATATTTAAAAGTGGAAGAAAAAACAACCGACACCGCACGTCCATATTACACCAACAAGGACGGAGTAATCCAATAAGATCAGGATTTCCAGACACACTGATAAGGCCAATTATACTTGGCGAAATATTTGTAATTATTATAAACTAAAATGAAAGTTTATAAAAAAAAAAAAATCTGTTACGATTTTTCTTTTAAATTTAATATCGCATCTTAAATATGCTTTGAAGGTATTTTGCCTCCTTTCTTATTCTTAAATTTCTAATAGATGCTTATAAAAAAATATGAACTCTATATTTGATATATATATATATATATATATATATATATATATATATTATAAGTAAAATTAAATAAACATTAGAAATAGTCCACACGGATCAACCAACGTTTCGACGTTTACATGTCTCGTTCACCTAAACGAGACGTGTAAACGCCAGAAACGTTGGTTGATCCGCGTGCACTATTTCTAATGTTTATTTAATTTTACTTATAAAAGCTCTCATTTGTATTGATGACTTTTGAAAAAATATTGGTTTTAAGTTCATGTTATCAATATATTTGTACTTATTTAATTAATTAATCAATATATATATATATATATATATATATATATATATATATATATGAAAAGGGAAAGCCAAAAACTATAATATTTTTGTGTTCTTCAACGTTTCGTCTTTATCGAAAGACTTCGTCAGGATGAAGAAAAATGAAGAAAAAATCATACAAGCATCAATTCTGATATTTATTTATGTGTGAAATGTATTTATTTATTCCTATTTATTTAATTATTTGTGTATTATTAATTAATCAACAAATATTGAATTATTATGAGCATATAAGTATATGCATGTACAATCTGTGTATATATGTGTTTATATACAACATGCACATAGGTGTATGTTCAATATATCCTGTGTGGAAAAAAACAACCTGATTATTTGACAAAATATAGTGAGAGATAGGAATATATATATATATATATATATATATATATATATATATATATATATATATATATATATATATATATATTTATTTATTTTGGTACAGAAAAATTAGTACAACATTCGTACCGTCGGTTTCAAGCACGGAAGGACTTAGCCATCCGTCTTTCTTCAGCTTCTGTTGTCATCTGTTTCGGAAATGTGAAGTCACGTGTCACCCTCGTTTGGACGCGTTATTTGCTTAGAGTGTTGTGTATGTTTGTTTAATTTTAGTGTAAGGAAGGTTTAATAAGGTTTGAAAAAAAGGGGGAGGCTGAAAAGTAACAGTTGAGATTTAAACCGGAGGAGATTTAAAGAGATATAAAAAAAAATATAAAAAAAACAAAAACCAAAAAAATATTTCTATATAATTCCCGTGAGTCAATATTATGAGTTTCGTATATTTGGCCGTTACTGTTTTTTGGGTTTTGGAGTATATATATATATATATATATATATATATATATATATATATATATATATAAGATAACAAGATTAGTAGTAGAAGTAGAGTTTCGGCTTCAGAGAGGCAGATACGAAATCTCCATTATTAATAGATTTTATAAATATAAGGAAAGATAAAAACTGGATGATTTATATTTTATTTATCTCCACTGGGGAAAAATACATGAAATTTGTTTGAAGTTGGTGATTTTTTTGTTGTTCTTCTTTCTATTGCAAGCTATGCCGAAAATCGTATATTTTAAGAGAACCTAGAAGTTGTTTCTGTTAGAAGGAAAAATGTGTAATGAAAGCGCTTAAAAAAGAAAGGAATAATCTCACCTTAAGAAGAATGTATCAATAACTATTAAGAAGTAACCGCAGAAGTTTAAACAATCATGATGATGCAGTGCTTACGTTATTGAAAAAAAAGAAGTAACCGCAGAAGAAGTTTAAACAATCATCATGATGCAGTGCTTACGTTATTGAAAAAAAAAGAAGTAACCGCAGAAGAAGTTTAAACAATCATGATGATACATAGCTTACGTTATTGGAAAAAAAAGAAGTAACCGCAGAAGAAGTTTAAACAATCATGATGATACATAGCTTACGTTATTGAAAAAAAAGAAGTAACCGCAGAAGAAGTTTAAACAATCATGATGATGCAGTGCTTACGTTATTGAAAAAAAAAGAAGTAACCGCAGAAGAAGTTTAAACAATCATGATGATACATAGCTTACGTTATTGAAAAAAAAGAAGTAACCGCAGAAGAAGTTTAAACAATCATGATGATACATAGCTTACGTTATTGAAAAAAAAAGAAGTAACCGCAGAAGAAGTTTAGACAATCATGATGATACATAGCTTACGTTATTGAAAAAAAAGAAGTAACTGCAGAAGAAGTTTAAACAATCATGATGATACATAGCTTACGTTATTGAAAAAAAAAGAAGTAACCGCAGAAGAAGTTTAAACAATCATGATGATGCAGTGCTTACGTTATTGAAAAAAAAAAAGAAGTAACCGCAGAAGAAGTTTAAACAATCATGATGATACATAGCTTACGTTATTGAAAAAAAAGAAATAACCGCAGAAGAAGTTTAAACAATCATGATGATGCAGTGCTTATGTTATTGAAAAAAAGTTTCAAGTCTGTATTTGAACGGAAATTATATCACCTAGAAGTATTGCTGTACAAATAAGTAATGCTAAAGTTATTATTAATGGCGTAAGCTGGATTTTTTTTTATATCAATAAGCAAACAAATCTCAATGAGAGCAATAAATCTGGGATAGAGAAATGTAAGAAATTCTTTCCGATAATTTCGCCAAGGCTAATGAACCTTCTAGCGGACCTATTTATTATCAGAAAGAAAACTTAATTGAATAAAATTATATTCGGGTTAATAACATAGTGAACGAAAAAACAAAGAATAATAAAGAGCAATTTGTCAGATGGATTCCTATTTGAGTCTGACTTTGAAAATCCAACTAACATTTTTATAGATAATAATAATGAACTGAATAAATGCTGAAAATTTTATTGAAACTGGATAATTCTCTGATTCTTTAAGCGATTAAAAAAGTTAAAAAAGTTGTTTTATGACATAGATTGAGGAAGAGTGTATAAGCTTCTAGCGCCGGCACAGATTCTGATCATTTTGAGTTGATTTTTAAAAATCATATTACAACTCATCTACTTATAGAATGACCATAAATTCATATATTGTTTTCTTAACTGATATATTTGCTTATGTGGTAAATAATGTGATAATTAACCATCGATTTTTACAGTGTTTATCGATATGATTTTATCAATCGGATGTTTATAAATTGGATGTTTGTTTATCAATTGGATGTTTGTTTATCAATTGGATGTTTTTTTATCAATTGGATGTTTTTTTATCAATTGGACGTATGATTCTGACTATTTAAACTCTTTGATTCATTAATACAGTTTTATTGTTATCATTTATAGTTGTGAATGAGAACGTGAGTTTTCTTTAATTGGTAAAACTAAAATATATTCGGGTCAATAACATAATGGAAGAAGAAGAAAAAAGAACAGGATAGTCCGAATCAAGCAGCGATTTGTCAGATGGATTTCTATTTGAGTCTGACTTTGGAAATCCGACTAACTTTCTTTTATAGATAATAATAATAATAATTTACTTAATAAATGCTGAAGATTTTATTAAAACTTAATAATTCTTTTATTTTTGGTGATCAAAAATGCTAATGTATTTGTTGTTTTACGAAGATTAGTCTAAAGAATCCTCTCCGTTTTATTGATTGAGGATGGAACCATGGACCTCTTGTACCAGCATTGATTCTAATAATTTTGTGTTGTTTTTTATTTTTGGTTTTTAAATCAAATATTATCTCATCTATTTATTAAAAAAAACATCAATTCATATACTGTGTTTATCTAAATCAATGTGTTAAATAATATGATAATTACTCATCGATTTTTTACAATTAAATGTTTATCAATTGGATGTTTAGTTCTATTTAAACTCTTTGATTCATTAATAAAGTGTGATTGTTATAATTTATGATTGTGAATGAGAACATGAGTTTTCTTTAATTGCTAAATCTATTCTTGAAATTCAAACTTTGTTACAGGTTTATTGCACTAAATGATCATCTTTCATCCTTTCTTCATCTTCAACTATCCTCTTAGACTTACCTGAAACCATTTTTACTACTCAATTAATCTTGTGACAAGTTTCCTTAAACTCAGCCTGTTACTATATTTCCCTAATGTTTACCATAAAATAAAATCATTAAATCTCTCAGAAATGCTCAATCGATGAAAAAAAATGGATTCGATTGCAGCCCAATCCACTAAATGTCTATTACTGCTAACCCATACAGGATGAGGAGGAGAGCAGCTCAAATCGAACTCCAACGCCTTCACACACTCCGACTCCGACTCCAGTCGAAGTCCAATCAACTGCAGCTAAGTCGAGTGAGATTGATGATATAAATCTAAATGATCCTGAATTAGCTGCCGCAGCCGTGAAGATCCAAGCCAGTTTCCGTGGACACATTACCAGGAAGGATCAGAAAAAGACCGAAGATGTGGTACTGTGTAAAGCTATTCAACAACTTCTCTTCTGCCTTCATGCTGCTGCTGCTGCTCTAACATAACCGCCATCTTTTTTCTTTAATCTCTGCGCAATTTTCGATTTTCTTCTTCACTTTTTGTCTTTGCGATATCTCCTTTAAAGCTTTTTGTGCTGCCAACAACTGGCTTATAGTTTAAAGATTTTTTTTAGTTTATAGATATCTAAGCAATATTCAAGTAATTTTGCTTGAAATTATTTGTTTCCGGTTTTCAACAGTCATTTCTCTATTTACTTTTATTCCTTTATATATATTGACATAGCCTATTTGAGTGAAACGTTGAGCTTTTTGGGTCTTCCGCTTATTCCATTTTGGTTTCGTACCGTCGGATTATTTTATCCTTTCATCTATTTATACACACATATATATATATATATATATATATATATATATATATATATATATATATATATATATATATATATATATATATATATTCTTTTGTTTTCATTTAAATTGCTGCTGTCTATGTTGCTATATTTGTCCAATAACATTTTATCAGCTCTTTATTTCCATCCACTTCTCTCTTTGTCCCATCTTCACTTTTATCTCTCGAATTGTCAATCTGACTCTCGACCCTCCCCCCCCTCCCCTCGCCAGTTACCTTTTCCTGTTTTCTAGCTCCCATCAATTTCCTGGAATGGAAAAGTTTTTTTTTGTTTTTTTTGTTTCCTTTTTGCTTTGTGGCCCGGCGCCAGGTGTGAACATGTTATATTTTTACCCAAAGTAAATGACTGTTTTCTTAAGCGTTAAGATTTATTTTCTGTAACTATACGTATATGAAAAGAATCGTTTTTTTTTTTTAATGAATTCAAATGGGAGTAAACTCCTCAGCAATAATCCAGACTTAACTTTCCCTTATTTTTCTGAAGATGTTTTGGGGGAAAATTAAATTATTATTACTATAAGCATTAGTATTAATTTCATGAATATAAAGAAACCGTAATAAATGAACGATTTAAATTTCATTTATTTCCACCGAAAAGTATACATGAAATTTGTTTGAATTGGTTTAAAGTTAGTGGTTTGTTGTTGTTGTTCTTCTTCTTCTTCTTTTTTCTTTCTTTCTTTCTTTTGCAAGCTATGCCGAAAATCGTAATATTGCTTTCTAAGAGAATGCAAAAGTTGTTTTTGGATTATGTTATAAGGAAAGATTTGTGTAATGAAAGCGGTTAAAAAAGGAAAGAATAAGCTCACCTTAAGGGGAACGCACGGATAACTATTAAGAAACGGTCGTGAGAACACCATTATGGTCGAATGATGATGGAGTGCTTATGTCATTAAAAAAAATTCAAGTCTGTATTCAAACGAAAATTATATCATGTACAAGTATTGCTGTATAAATAAAAATCATAAGTAAAAGATGTAATAGAAATTTGTATTAGGTCAATAAACAAAAAAAAAATCTCGATGTTAGCAATAAATCTGAGGCTGAACACAGATAAATGTGCGAAATTCTTTTTCACAATTCCACAAATAGCTTGTTTTGTTTAAGTTAATAAACATAAAGTTACCGAAGGCTAACAGACTCCCTAGCCGGCCTATTTATTATCAAAAAGAAACTTAAGCGAACTAAAATATATTTGGGTCAATAACATAATGGAAGAAGACGAAAAAAGAACAGGCTAGTCCGAATCAAGCAGCGATTTGTCAGATGGATTTCTATTTGAGTCTGACTTTGGAAGTCCGACTAACTTTCTTTTATAGATAATAATAATAATAATTTACTTAATGAATGCTGAAGATTTTATTAAAACTAAATAATTCTTTTATTTTTGGTGATTAAAAATGCTAATGTATTTGTTGTTTTACGAAGATTAGTCTAAAAAATCCTCTCCGTTTTATTGATTGAGGATGGGACCATGAACCTCTTGTACCAGAATTGATTCTAATAATTTTGTGTTGTTTTATTTTTATTTTGGGTTTTTAAATCAAATATCATCTCATCTATTTATAAAAAAAAACATCAATTCATATACTGTGTTTATCTAAATCAATGTGTTAAATAATATGATAATTACTCATCGATTTTTTGCAATTAAATGTTTATCAATTGGATGTTTAGTTCTATTTAAACTCTTTGATTCATTAATAAAGTGTGATTGTTATAATTTATGATTGTGAATGAGAACATGAGTTTTCTTTAATTAGTAAATCTATTCTTGAAATTCAAACTTTGTTACAGGTTTATTGCAATAAATGATCATCTTTCATCCTTTCTTCATCTTCAACTATCCTCTTAGACTTACCTGAAACCATTTTTACTTCTCAATTAATCTTGTGACAAGTTTCCTTAAACTCAGCCTGTTACTATATTTCCCTAACATTTACCATAAAATAAAATCATTAAATCTCTCAGAAATGCTCAATCGATGAAAAAAAAATGGACTCCATTGCAGCCCAATCCACTAACTGTCTCTTAATGCTAACCCCTACAGGAAGAGGAGAGCAACTCTATTCCGACTCCAACGCAAACTTCACACACACCGACTCCAGTCGAAGTCCAATCAACTGCAGCTAAGTCGAGTGAGATTGATGATATAAATCTAAATGATCCTGAATTAGCTGCCGCAGCCGTGAAGATCCAAGCCAGTTTCCGTGGACACATTACCAGGAAGGATCAGAAAAAGACCGAAGATGTGGTACTGTGTAAAGCTATTCAACAACTTCTCTTCCGCCTTCATGCTGCTGCTGCTCTAACATAACCGCCATCTTCTTTTTTCTTTCATCTCTGCACAATTCTCGATTTTCTTTCTTCTTCGCCTTCTTCATTTTTTGCCTTTCATCAATATTCTCTGTGATATTTTCTTTAAAACTTTTTTTGCTGCACTCAAACGGCACATAGTTTACAGATATTTTCAGTTTATAAATATCTGAGCAATATTCAATTATTTTTGCGTGAAATTATTCATTTCCGGTGTTCAACAGTTCGTTCTTTATTTACTTTCATTTTATATATATATATTTTTTTTTTTTGCTATATTTGTCCGATAACATTTCATCAGCTCTTTATTTTCATCGTCATCATCATCATCATCATCATCATCATCATGAACAAGACAATATCGGAAATATTTGGATTATTCGGACTACGATTCTCATCTTAGTTGTTATATTCACAACGTTTCACAACCTTCTACAGCTGTCTCTTTTCCAACTTGAAAACTTTCTATTCAAACGTGGGAATGTTTCTGTTGAACTCGTTACATGTATGGAATTTAAAACTGAACCCTTTATAAAGTTTTCCAAATTTTGAACTGAATATTTTATAAAGAATTTTGAACTGAATATTTTATAAAGAATTTTGAACTGAATATTTTATAAAGAATTTTGAACTGAATATTTTATAAAGAATTTTGAACTGAATATTTTATAAAGAACTTTGAACTGAATATTTTATAAAGAATTTTGAACTGAATATTTTATAAAGAATTTTGAACTGAATATTTTATAAAGAATTTTGAACTGAATATTTTATAAAGAATTTTGAACTGAATATTTTATAAAGAATTTTGAACTGAATATTTTATAAGGAATTTTGAACTGAATATTTTATAAAGAATTTTGAACTGAATATTTTATAAAGAATTTTGAACTGAATATTTTATAAAGAATTTTGAACTGAATATTTTATAAAGAATTTTGAACTGAATATTTTATAAAGAATTCAGCTCAAAATTCCACACAGGTTCCCACTGGTCGGTATAACGTTCCCAAGTCCTGAAAGCTGCATCTGAAGAAGGTCAGAGGTCACATCGGCCGAAACGTTGACAATATAATAGCGTGAATGATCGAGATAATACAAATTATCAATCCTCATCTCAAAAACTCTGAAAAAATAACAATGTCTGTATCAGCATTTTGCTGAAAGGTTGTTTAGATTGCTTCAATCTAGATAGCAAATTCCACGTGTTATATCTATATGTTTATCAATGACATCAGATGTTTTATTCCAACAATATCAGAGGGTGTTTGTAGATGGAGAACAATTTTGTTTTATTTAACTAAAAAAAAACTACATAATTTTCAATGTTAACTACATAAAAAATAATAAAACTACATAATAAAACTATAATAAAGATGTATAATAAAGAAAAAATTAAAGAAAATATTAAAGAAAATATAATAAAATAGAAAATATTATAAGAAAATATTAAAGAAAATATAAGAAAATATTAAAGAAATTCATGAAAGAAAAAATCTATGAAAAATCTATGAAATTTTTCATATTTTTCATATTCACTTTTATTTTCATATCCATCATATTATCAGAGATTATCAGAGAAAAATTATCATATTAAAATAAAAGGAAATATTAATAAAAGGAAATGAAAGGAAATATAATATCATATTAAAAATTTATCATATTATCAGAGATATTTTCATATCCATCATATCCAAATTTTTCATAGATTAAAAATCTATGAAAAATCTATGAAATCTATGAAAAAACATAAGAAACTATTAAAAAAACATAATAAAACTATAATAAAGATAACCATAATAAAAGTACATAATTTTTAATGTTTATCAATGACAGCAGATGTTTTATTCCAACAATATATTTTGTTGCTTGTTTTATTTGTTTGAAAAAAAAACAAAAAAACTACAAAATTCTCAGTTGAATGCTTCAAAATGATCCGATTCTAAAAGTCAATTCTATTTTGGGCTGCGAATCTTTTATGACAAAATAAATCCACTTGTAAAAACGTTTGACATTTATCTCTTGTTTCAAAGACTTTCAAAGTTTCAAAACAAAGAAAATATTGTTAAACTAGATTCAACAAAGAAAACTATTTAAGATTTCTTCTTGATAATAGTATTATTTACATGCAAGGTCGGTTTAATGAAGAGAATCTAGCTCTCCAAAGGGGAGGGGCGACATTTTCAACTGGGTGCAAAAGTAACCTGGTCTATCTCATCGGCATTTCTTCACAGATGAATCATCAGTCAATAAACCCACCCTTCCTCCTTTCAGAGAAGATAATGCCTCGGAGGGTGGCCGTCCTAGACTACTACTAGTAGTAATAGGCTTCTGTCGGTCAGGGTCGACCATGGGTGATACATCCTTAGCCTATTTGTTCTGTCTGTCTACTCGGTTGGAGCAGCACCGCTTGTGGTTAAAGAGGCCTATGTGGAAGTGGCAGTCTTCGTCGCAAATACGTCCTCTTCAGGTTATAGATCCAATTTGATTTGAACTTGGCAGAGAAGATTCCACTGTCAGTAACAGTATCCATTAGGTCAACCACATATCCTAGAAGACATTTTTGACATACACAAGTATTTGACATTTTTGTGGATTTACTCTGATTCTTATGATGTTGTGTAAACTATTGCTTTTCATCTGGATATATCATTGTCTCAACTTAAAGGATCACATGATCTGATGATAGGTAAACCTTTATTAGTGGCTATTTTTAACTGCTTTATTCCTATTTGTATTGTATCATATTGAACTAACGATAACCATGTCAGATCTCTCAAACATAACATCACTAAACATAGCTAAAGAGAGTAGAGATAGGTTCATCAGTAGAAGTATCAACCAGGGTCAACCATGGGTGATACATCCTTAGCCTATTTGTCCTGTCTGTCTACTCGGCTGGAGCAGTGCCGCTTGTGGCTAAAGAGACCTATTAAGGTTGATTTACCTGGTTCCACCCCCCTCTTCCTATTTTTTTAACATAGTTCACCCCAAACAAGGCAGGTTGCCACTGTAGACGTAAAGGGCTACTGAGAATTATGGTGTAAGTTTTGGGGGTCATCCTAAGTTGGGAGCTGTGCAGTGAGGTGCCTGTTCACATTAGTTTTAAATTTTTGCATGTCGGAACAGTCGAGGAAACATGGAGCAGGGAGGGAGTTCCAGAGGTCGGCATCTCTAGGAAAGAAACTATTGGAATAGAAGACTCTCTGGCATATGGTGACCCCCACAGTGAATGTCTGGGATTTAGCTGATTGCCGGGTTGGTCTAGTGTATTTACGTCGAGGGGACACTAGAGTATAAGTTTATCGGAGCACAATCCATTGAAGTACTTTTAAAACAGACGCAAGGATGCAACATTGCGGCGATAGGACAGGGGCTGGAGCTTGGTGGATAGTGAGGTACCTATTAAGTTTGCGACTCTTTTTTGGACCTTGTCTAAGAGGGAGAGACTAGTGGATGATGCACCAGCCCAGATTTGACATCAATATCCCATGCATGGGCGGATGGTGGCTTTGTAGAGATATAGGATAATGTCAGGTGTGAGAAATTTACTAGCACGGTAGAGGTAGCCTCTTCTTTGCAGCAGCCTTGGCAATGTCTCCAATGTATTTGTTCCAATTCATGTTACCTAAGGATCATAGAAGATTGAAGGACAGGAAGACTAGTACTGCGTTTGTGTGAACCTCCATCTTCATATATTTGTCCGCATCGTTCTTGAGGCTGTTGATTGATTCTGCATTCACTGCCTCCTCAGGTAATCTATTCCAATACCTTATGATATGTACACTAAAAGGACACTTTTTTTGTACTTCCACTTTAGCACACAGAGTAAACAGCTTTAAACCTATGGATCCTTGTTTGATTACATAATAGCACCAAATTTTTGGGGTGTACTAACTTAACTAGACCCAACATTTTATAAGAATAACTTAAAAGCTGACTTGCATACTTTTCTAGGTCCAGTGGCGCACAGAGGTCTGATGATGCCCTAGTCATTCTCGAGGGCCAACTCGTAGATTGTTTGCCCCAAAGACTCACGTATAAGTCCTAGTACTGAGAAATACAATGAGAAAGGGAGATAATTTGAATAATATGCCCCCCCCCCAATTTGGATGCCCTGTCGTCGTCCCCCCCCCCACACACACACACTGCTTAGGTCTATTAGGTAATTCTTTTAGCATCTCTTCACAATTACTTTCTCATCTTCCAACTTCCAAATTATTTTTCGCGTTTGTATTGTTTTGATTATTCCGACTACTATTTCCATCATGGTTGTTATTTTCAAAACGTTTCGGCCGATGTAACCTCCGAAACTTCTTCAGATGCATCTTTATTTCAAACTACGGGATTTCAAACTGAACCCTTTATTTAATCCATGCGGGGTAGATTGTTAGGTAACACTTCTACCCAGTCATGAGTGACAGCACAAGAACAATCTACCCCCGTGGTTTAAATAAAAGGTCCAGTTTGAAAATCCGTATAGGTTTCTGAGTTCGACATAAAGATCAACAAGTTCGAAAAGCTTCACCTGAAGAAGGTCTGAGATTACACCAGCCGAAACGTTTTGAAAATAACAACGAAGATGAGGATAGTAGTGCGAAAAATCCAAACAATCCAAATTATCAATCCTCATCGGAAAAATTTCGAAACAATTTCTGCGGTGGTTTCCGTGTCTTCTGTTGAAAGTCGCCATCAATAGCAAAAACCGAGACAGGTCCAATTTTGATTTGGGCGTCTGTTTATCACGATTCTTTTAATTTGCTGCAGTAATTCTCTTCACAAGAAATGAACACTTGCCTTCTTTTTTTTCTGTTTGCTAATGTCAGTTTACACTTTGTCAAGAATTCTGTTGTCGTTGTTTTTCTTTTACAAATTTATTATTTGTTTTCCTTTTAAAGGCTTTTGCTATAGTCATATATATTTTATCTATGTCTGTATAAATCGTTCTTTGTCTCATCACCGTTCAGTATCTATTTTTGCATGAGAAAATAATATTTGGTGCTTCTGTAATAAAAAGCCGAAAAAAGTTTTTTTTGTCTTTTAATGTAGGAGAGGTAAATAAGGGGCAGATAACTCTTCTCATCAGCTCCAGCTTTCAAACAATATTTTTCCATAAAATACAATTTTTTTGTTCTATTAATCTAAATTAAATTTAGGGTTAGGTTTAGGGTTAAGGGTTAGGGGTTAGCGTTAGATTAAATTTCCTAATTTCAGAGAAAATCGTGTTTAAAAAGCGTGGTAAGAGTTACCTGGCCCTTATTTACCTCTCCTACACTAAAAGACAAAAAAAAACTTTTTTCGGCTTTTTATTACAGAAGCACCTAATATTTTGTATGCGTGGATATTTATTTTACAAGTATAAAATGTTTACGGTACCAAAATTCATTTTTTTTTTTTTTTTATAGTAAATGGGAATTTTTTAGGATAATCGAAGAAAAGTAGAATTACCTTTGAATGCATGGATGATCAATATATCTTTTGAATATGTGAAAACAAACCAGATTCTGATATTCAAACATAACTTAAATTACTTATTTCTCTTTATTTCAACACTAGTTGTACATACCAGACGTCGCCCGGGAGTCGTTATATTTTTATTTCATTTAAAAAAAAATCTATGCTGTTTTTTCTGTGTTCTTTTTTTTTTTTTTAAATAGGATTTCTAAAATTAAATTTAATTATTACGGTACTGTTTGATCATTAAATTATTAATTGAACCAAATTGTTATAAAACTATAACTAATTTTGTTATGGTAGTGTTGTTTTAATCTCTATTTATAAGATTATTGGATGTAAACAGCTTCCAAAAACTTTTAAGCTATTAAAACATAAGGATTTTAAATACTTCCAAGAGAAACTACTCTTTGGGGAAAGAATTTTGTTACTTTTCTGTCACTTAGAACTGATTGTTAATCAATGCCTTTATCCGTTGCGTCACGGGTTCATGTTAAGTAACACTTCTACCCAGTCATGAGTGACAGTACAGGAACAATCTACCCTAGTGGTTTAAATAAATTGTATCATGGCGCTGCATCGATTCGTTTTGACAACAATTAGAAAAATAGGTACTGATATCGATCCTGACTCAGATTTATACCAGACGACAATTTTGATACGGTGCTGCGTCCTATGATAATAATGTTTCGTTTGTTTTGTTTTTGTTGTTGTTAGGGTTTAGGGTTAGGGTTGGGGTTAGGGTTAAAATATTTATTTGATAACAGTAATTTCGCTCTGTTTTACTTGTTTTATTTGTTTTGTTGTTTAAAAAATTTCTTGCAACTATAACTAAAAATTATAGGATGCAGCAACGTATCAAAATAATAAAAATATTTATTTGATAACAGTAACTTCGCTATGTTTTGCTTTTTGTTGTTGTTTGTTTTAGAAAATTTCTTGAAAATATAACTTACAATCACAGGACGCAGCATCGTATCAAAACTGTCGTCTGGTACCATTCGGCTCGTCAACACTCGGGTGTTTGCGTAGGACAGCCGAACGCTTCCGAGTCGAACCTCACGAAAACTGGGTCAGGATCGATATCAGTACCGAAAAATATGTACGAAGAAAAAATATCTACTTGGAATACGTATTTTTAGAAATAAACTGATGCACATTAAAATATATTCTCACTAATAGCATAGTGGCACAGAGAAACGAAAAAATGGATTAGTTCGAATCAAGTATCAATATGTCAGACACGTTGTTATTTGGGTCTGACTTTGAAAAACCCACAAGATACCTTGTTAGAAACAGTGATGAACTGTATTTATTTTCACTATTAAGTTTCAGCTCTTTTTTACATAACATTTTTTGTTCAATTGTACTTTTGTTGAATGTTCACATTTTTTATCCCTGATCTTTTTGGTAAAATCCTACACAAGATTTATCTTTTAATATTAAAGTTTTTTTTTGTGCAACTTTAAGCTTCTTTTTTGTTGAATTATTTTCGAAATAATGTTGAAGATGTTTTATTTGTGTATTTAATGAAGTTTTTTTTTTATCGTTTAATGAAAATTGATTCAAATTGTTTCTTTTGAAAGTGATGAATTTTGAGCTTATAAATTTCAGCTTTTAAATTTGACTCCTTTGAACATTTTTTTATGTGATGAAGTAAGATCAGATTTTAAGTTGGTTGTATCATGAAACCGAGTGTGTCGTTTTTTTTTTTTTTACAGCAATAAATTTGCGTCCCTTTTAGTTATAAAATGAACCCAAAAGAAATTTTCTATTGAAAAGTTTTCCGATTATCAAAAAAAAAAAATGGTATCTGTTGACAATGTACGTAGGATATATGTGAATCTTTATTTTTCAATATTTTTGTTTTAACATCCTGCTTCTTTGAGCCTGAAGTAATATCATGTGAACTACGTTATTGCTAAATGAAAGGTTATTTGATTTTGCTATAACATCTTGGCTTTTTTATATTTCTTCCATACAATCTGAAAAGCCTTTAATAACTTTTATAAATTACATTGAAAAGGTATTTTTTCATACGTTAAAGCTCACTTTACTAATACAATCTTTCTCATTCATAAAAATATTTGGTCAGTACGCATTACTAACACTAAAGATTAAAAATGATCGAAAGGCATGGTGGTGGATTTAATTTCTTAATTAAACTATTCTTTATATAAGATTCTTTTTATGTTGTTTTATTTTATGCCATTGCATTTTTTATTTCAGTTAATATTCGATTAATAGTAA
This sequence comes from Sepiola atlantica, assembly GCA_963556195.1. Taxonomy (NCBI): domain Eukaryota; kingdom Metazoa; phylum Mollusca; class Cephalopoda; order Sepiida; family Sepiolidae; genus Sepiola; species Sepiola atlantica. The sequence continues at coordinate 65,372,373 of OY744543.1, read as the reverse complement.
ATTAAAAAAAATATAATCCAATGTTACGTTGATACGAGAAATACGTGCACACATGAAGTTGTCTCATAATTTTATTGATTTTTTTTTTAAATGTGAGATACAGTATAATTATTTCCACAATCAGTCAACGCCGCAGCCGATACAAACCATGAAAACTACAGACCAGAAGCCCTAGACTCGAGTTTCGCCCTTCTTTGTGGTAGGATACATCCGAACTCAGGATTCGAAACCCGAGTCACTTGCATGCAAGGCGAGTACTCTTCTACCTGAACCACCTCACCAAGAAAGTCTATTAACTAACACAGACCATGCAAAACGCGGCAAAGGCCGACTGTGGGATATACCTACTCTTTTCAACAAGGGGTGTAGTCATCGAACTACTAAGAACCCAGGCTGATGTCTCACAGGTAGGCTTCTTCTTTTTTTTTTGCGAAACTCGAAACTAGGGTTTCCGGTTTGTGGCTTTCATGGGTTGTGTTGGCTACGGTGTTGACTGATTGGTGAAATAATTTTTATTACTACAGAGATTAGATTGTAGATAATTATGTATATGAATCAGTTCCAAAAATAAGACAAGTATTTACATTATATATAAGTATTTACATAAAATATATACAATGTATTTACATGTATTTATGTATACATATATACAAATATATACAAATCTGCTGGGCACACTACGTGCTGACCTCAAGCAGGCGGGACTAGGACCACTATGTACAGCGAAACAATTTCATTGCCTCCGACAACTTGCGCATGACAAGGCCAGATGGTCTGGGACTAGCATGGAGGACTGATTGCAGCTACGGGATGTCATTTGACTACCCATCCGTCTTCTGTCTCTTTTTAAGGCAATATATATATATATATATATATATATATATATATATATATATATATAATTTTAAAAAAGTAACACGGAATCACATAAGCACCTGTGCAATACTTTATTTCAACCTTCTGGCATTGTCAAGCATCCAAGTGAGATGATTACATTTTTGAAAATGAGAAAAGAGAAATTCACACTCACTAATTCAATATGCATATAGAGAGAGCGACAACATATCTAAGGTCGAAATAAATTATTGGACCGGTGATTATGTGATTCCGTGTTACTTTATTTTATTTTATTTTATTCTTGCTCTATTTATTACATTGAGCTCATACCTAGATTTCCTTCTATCACTATATATATATATATATATACATATATATATATATATATATATATATATATATATATATATATATATATATACTGTAAATATTTTTAAATATTAAAGTGTTTTTGTACCTACGTTTGGGGTGTTTTTTACCCTCATCTGCGCAGGAGTGGCGGTTGCAGGCGATCGCATGGGATCGAACGCAGTTCGCAGATTCAACCTAGAATCACAAGCCTAACGTCTATGCCCACGCGGCCATGAAAAATCGCCACAGACAGTAATTGAAATTAACCTACACTTACCCGAGAGGTGGGGGGGGGGATCGTTATTGTTGTCGAAAGTGTTTGACGCTTGAGCGGAACTTTGCATAATCGCTGGTGACAACAAACTTTTGTAAATCGAAACAGGGCTCTACTATTAAGACTATTAATCTTACAGGGACATTAACTGTAAATATTTTTTAAATATTTAAGTGTTTTTGTACCTACAGACGATATCGTTTCGTTTTTTTTTTTACCTCTTCAGTGCAGGAGTAGAGGTTGCAGGATATATATATATATATATATATATATATATATATATATATATATATATATATATATATATATATATTATATATATATACAGGGTGATTCATAAGTCACTTAGCTATTTATTTTTGAAATTCTAAAGTTAAAAAATACGGTAATACAAATCAGAAAGTTTATTCAACAAATTCATTTATGGGAGTTTAAAATTACCGCAAATTTTCAAAATTTCCACATTCGTTCTGCATGCATAGCTCCATTCTTTTTTGCAAGGAATTTACGACTCTTTGTAGCATATTTGATTGATTATGAAATAAATATATATAGAAACAAATATATAAACGAACAAATTTAAAATAACAAATAGCAGTAATTAGAGAGTAAGATAACAATTATCAAAAGTTCATAGTATGTTTGTGCTTCATATGGAAATCATTTTAAATAGCTAAGTGAAGTGACTTATGAATCACCCTGTATATATATATATATATATATATATATATATATATATATATATATATATATATATATATATATGTGTGTGATTTTATGAAGGCTTACCAAAGCATTCCTTTCAGGACACCAATGATCACCATTAAAGATATTTTTTCTTACAAATATTATTTATTCAAATTAAATTTAATTTGAATAAATAATATTTGTAAGAAAAAATATCTTTAATGGTGATCATTGGTGTCCTGAAAGGAATGCTTTGGTAAGCCTTCATAAAATCACATATAAATGCTCTGTACTCTGTAATCGAGTATCATCGAGCTTGTTTTTATTGGAACAACCCCGGTCTTCACTGAATGATCTATTTTATAAGTGAAAAATCTAAATATATATATATATATATATATATATATATATATATATATATATATATATATATATATATATATATATATATATATCCTTGGATGAAAACACAGACCTATATTCATGCATTCAGATCAGATACCACAAGCTTACCGGTATAAGTGTTACCACATCAGATGATGACCAAAGAGCTTGAAGATTTGTTTAGAATGTCTACTAAGCCCTCATATACCTCAATCAAGATTGTCACAATTTTTCAGTATGCTGCAATTTTAGCTTTTGCTTGCAAGTATATATCACATTACATCATGCTGATTTATATATATATATTTTTATGTCAAAGTTAGCAGGGCTACCCGCCGTTGCCTGGGGTCATGAATTAGAAAATAGAAAGAGTTAAAAGAAGTCTCTCTCTCTCCCTCTCTCTCTCTCTCTCTCTGTAATTCATGCAAACACTTTTGCAACTGCTTCAATATAATAGAAAGAAAAAAAAGTCGACTGTTTGACTTAGTTTCAGTGTTGTTTTTTATACAACTACCAGTAAGAATGAAAGATACTCATTTTCTACCCCCTCCACCATGCCCTGATATGGTTAATGGTTACCAGAAACGAATTAATATTAGGTTATTTTTTTTTTACCATAACCAGCTTGGGGTAATACTGAATCAGAATATATAACCATGTAAGTGTATCTTTGGTAGTTTCTGAGATTTAACGGGACACTCAGACAGGCAAAAAAAATACGACTTCCCTTTATATAAAGGGAAGTCTTATAGATAATAGCATGTTTTAAATGCATATATTTTCAGTTAATCTTTAAAATTTGGAAGAGGCTATTTTGCCGGTCCCGGCAAAATAACGAGCCCTCGTTATTCTGCCGGCTTATGTTTTTTTTTAACCTAACTGTTATGGGTAATGAAATAAATAAGGACAAATATTTAATAACAATTTCAGCATATGAACTGAATGTATCTGAAACACTAAGTTCCATTGTAAGCTTTTTCGAATATAAGATTTTTAATTGGAATTAATAACTGAATAATAGATGTCTTCAAAAAAAGGCAAAAGTAAACTTGTTTTTTTAATCAAATTTTCCAAAACTAGTTTTCGGTTCAGTTTTCGTCAAATAATGAAGTTATTAAGTTGTTCAATTGAATTTTTTTTAAATTTCTTTACAAAGAAAAACTTTGATGTAAAATTCTGATTTTTTTTACGAAGAAAAACTTCGATAATGTTAAAATATCAAGAAAAAACACCGGATTTAAACAATTTCTATTTTAAAATGTGAGGTGAAGATTAAGAAAGAGGAGGTCAGTAACTTACAATTGGAAATCGTAAGAAATATACACAACCGGCAAAATAACGACGGGATCGTTATTCTGCCGGTCCCGGCAAAATAGCCTATTCGTTAAAATTTATTCGTTTTCTTTTCGTTTTTTTTTTCAATTGTATCTTTGACTGTAAATCTTCTCAAATTGAAGTAAAACTTATACATTTTTTCTTTCTTTTTTTATTTTTTACATCCTCTTTCCTCCCATCCTCTCTCCCCCCTCTCTCTCTCTCTCTCTCTCTTCATCCCAACTCCCCAACCTACAGGAACCACCAAGTGAGGAAGCCACCATGTCTCAAAAATCCAACGACGGTGTCACAACCTTTGATGACGCTAGCACCGGTGACCAGGGGCAGAAGGATGACAAGTCTATCAACTATAAGGATCCACAGGTACACCTTGCTGCCGCTAAAATCCAAGCTGGCTTTAAAGGCTATCAAACCCGCAAGAGCCTAAAGAAGCAAGCGGGGAATTCAGAGGAAGTTGAAAAGGACAGTGGATCTTAAGCAGTTGAAGAAAATGAAGACAAAGATGATGCAAGAAGCCTCTGTTTTTCTGTAAAACTGATATAAACATTTACTGTTCTGATATAATTATTCCTATTGATAAAAAACAAAACAAATAACTCTGGTCGTATTCTTTTTGGCTGTCTTCCTTTTCATAGCAAGGGAAGTCTTTTTGGAAAAAATTCCCTCCCCCCTATCCGTTTCTTTTTTTTTTTCTCCCGTTTTTTTTGTCTTCCATTTTTTTCCATCATTTTCTTTCAGAAACATAATTTTTTTTTTCTTTGATTTTCTCTCTCTCTCTCTCTCTCTCTCTCTCTCTCTCTCTCTCTCTCCTATTTTTTCCATTTTTTTCTTTTTTTCTTTCAGAAACACAATTGTTTTTTCTTCTTTGATTTTCTCTCTTTCTCTCTCTCTCCCTCTCTCTCTCTCTCCTATTTTTTTCCATTTTTTTCTTTTTTTTTTCAGAAACATAATTTTTTTTCTTCTTTGATTTTCTCTCTCTCTCTCTCTCTCTCTCTCTCCCTCTCTCTCTCTCTCTCCTTTATTTTTTTTCCCATCTTTTTTCTTTCAGAAACACAATTGTTTTTCTTCTTTGATTTTCTCTTTCTCTCTCTCTCTTTCTCTCTCCTATTTTTTTCCATTTTTTTTCTTTCAGAAACACATTTTTTTTTCTTCTTTGATTTTCTCTCTCTCTCTTTCTCTGTTTTGTTTTCCCCTTTGAATTTAAATATTTATTGTTTTCCTAATTTTGTTGTTGTTAAATGTGTTTATCTGTTTTGTTTGTATTGCTAACAAGAAAAATAAGTCTCCACAATGAAGCACAAT
>OY744543.1:65352203-65362203 GCA_963556195.1 Sepiola atlantica | reverse complement strand
TGGTTGTTGGTAAAATAATTAAGGGGTAGGCTTATAGTTGTTGGTAAAATAATTAAGGGTTAGGCTTATGATTGTTGGTAAAATAATTAAGGGGTAAGCTTATAGTTGTTGGTAAAATAATTAAGGGTTAGGCTTATGATTGTTGGTAAAATAATTAAGGGGTAGGCTTATAGTTGTTGGTAAAATAATTAAGGGTTAGGCTTATAGTTGTTGGTAAAATAATTAAGGGTTAGGCTTATGGTTGTTGGTAAAATAATTAAGGGTTAGGCTTATGGTTGTTAGTAAAATAATTAAGGGTTAGGGTTGTTGGTAAAATAATCAAGTTTTGTTAGATTTGGATAAAAAATACTGCACTTTTTAATATTTGTGAAAAAAATGCAGTTTTTGCTAAATTGTAGGGCTTTTTTCAGTCCTTCTAGGGGGCAAACAAACCTGGAGTTTCCCTGGGGTCACCCGTATGTATTCCATACAAATAACCATTAATTCTAACATTTGCTGGATTTTGAGTAAAGAACTATTGCTGAAAATTTTAGATTTCTGCAAAAAGTTTTCATTTTGGGACATTTTAACCATCCTTGGAGGGGGGGACAAACAAGAGTTTTCTAGAACATTCTGGTTTAGTTCGTTTTCTGCATCAACGATCATATTTTGTTTTTTACTGATGAGTCACAATTTATCAAGGCCAAAAGCCACTCGAGGATAAGGGTTAATGCGATAGATAGATCGTTAGTTGAATAATGAGAAACATGAGAGGATTGAACTGATGAATTGAATGGACAAAATTTGATTACGTATGAGGACAGTGTATGACAAGCATATAATTTCATTGCAAAATTTTGTGAAAAACTAATGAACCAGTTTTCAGAAAATCAGACCTGATTAACAGATAATAAAATGCCTCGAGGACAACCAGTAAGATGGCCTTATGCCTGACTTGGTTACGAATGCGGATGGAAGTAATTGGAAACCAGTGACCTTTAAAGTTTACCTGTCACTCAAAGACCGAGTTGACAAACGTAAAAATAATGATAAATGACACCAGTTTTCAAAAGGTCAAGATTACATGCTAAAAAAATGTGAAAGTTGAACTTCGATTTGCCAACACATTGAGAACCTTTTCTCTCTGACGCATTGAAAATGGTTCTAGTATAAGTTAACCAGCTGCCATAAAAAAGAACTCTTCAGGGTTTATATTTTGACTAGTTTTCAGATTACTGGACATAACTTTCCTCAGCGTGAATTGTTGAGGTTGTTTACTGCACTCACCAGTATGTAAGCTTAAATATACGAGGGGCGTTCAATAAGTAATATATATATATATATATATATATATATATATATATGAAGACCTCCGTGTTAATATTAGATGCTTACGTTAAGGTCTCCTTCTTTTGTTTCACTGTTAGATACTAAATCCCCCTTTTTATTTTATTTACTTACTATTATATATTATTTATTTATGAATTTTCCAACAAATGTTAAGTCTACACTATTTTGGATTTAGTTAGTTTCTCTGGGAATTTAAACTGCATTTTCCTCTTTTTTTTTTGTCTTTTTGTTTAAAATAACTCAAAGCTTCTTTAGACTATATATATATATATATATATATATATATATATATATATATATATATATATATATATATATATATATATCGGAAGTTTCTCCACCATTAAAAAAAAAAAGAAAAAAAAAAGTCCTAAGTCGTTCAGTGGAAAATCAGTCATGTAAGTCAATTTAGTTTTTACAGTTATTATATTAGTTTGCTTCTAACATTATTTAAGGGATCATCAGTTGTTTACCATGAAAAACTGTTTCGGGAATTTAAATATATATATATATATATATATATATATATATATATATATATATATTACGAGGGGCGTTCAATAAGTAATGCCCCCGACCCATTTCCCATAGCAGTAGATTAATGAAACTTGGCACAGTTATTAGTCTTTCTCTACATAGGAACCACCCAGAGTTACGCATTTCCCCCATCGTTTGATGCAGCTCTGGAAACCGTTTTTGTAGAACACCCAGGTTGGTCCTCCAACCACGTCGTAACTGAGGCAATTTAAATTTTTGTTCCAATCCAGAGTGCCCTATTTTGTGGAGCTGAATTTTTCCCACATCAAAAACTGACCTTGTGTCTAACTTGGTCCTCGGAAGCAAGTAAATAGGAATAATGTACAAAAAAATGTAATATCTGTTCTGTCCTGGTTAAGTGAAAAAGAGATTCTTCTAGACTGAGGCAATTTTTATTTTTGTTCCAGTCCAGAGTGCCTTTTTTTGGGAGGAGTTGGATTTCCCCCACATTAAAAACCGACCTTGTGTCTAATTTTGCCCTCACCAGGAGGCAATTAACTAGAGATACGAGGGGCGTTCAATAAGTAACGCCCCTGACCCATTTCCCATAGCAGTAGATTAATGAAACTTGGCACAGTTATTAGTCTTTCTCTACATAGGAACCACCCAGAGTTATGCATTTATCCCATCGTTTGATGCAGCTCCATTTCACACCTGACTCAGTTCAAACACCTGTAAATCAGAAACCACAATTAGTTCAGAACTGTTTTTTGCAACATAACCCATACAGATATAAATCATTACACATGCAAAGTTTCATCTAGATCAGACAACTGGAAATGGGTCAGGGGCATTACTTATTGAACGACCCTCGTATGGTGTAATTTCAAAACGGGGGGGGGGGGGCAAACCAACTATAGTGCCTAATGGATGTTCTAGATCTACAATATATTTATTACCTAATCTGTAAACTAATTTATCATATTTGCATGATTTATCACTAATTTTAATGAGGCCAAACGTTATTTTAAATATATATACAGCTCTAATAAGATCTCATATAAAATGTTGCACTCAGAATTGAGCGATAGTGTCTAGACATGGTAAGCAGCAGTATAAGGTATAATCGGTCATTTACGGAGAGAAAAGTGAGGACACCAACCCCTGTAAAACACTAACTCTAACCCTAACCCTAACCCTAACCCCTGTAAAATGAGGTTAATATTATTATATTAACCTCATTTTACAGAAAACTCAAAGAATCAGCGCATATCATTCAAACTCCTCAGCCTAACCTTCACAGGTAACATGAAGACTCAACAAGGCATTTGTTGCAGAGTTTGGAGAGGATACGGCCAGCTCAACAGAGTATTTCTTTATTACAATAGCAGGGATAAGATCGGGCGCACATGCCTTGGAGATGTCATGGTTTTTATGATATTCTGGAGATGGGAAGGGATGATGTGATCATCATCCCTTCCCATCAGGATATTATCGAGTGTGGCTTCTGTTCACTGTGGAAAATTTTGGAGGGAGTGGTTTGTGGAGTCCAAGGTGGAGTTCAAGGCGTACTGGTAGGCAAGCAGTTCAGCATTATCAGTTGGCGTGCAAGCGACATCATTGTGGTTGGATAGCAGAGGAATCTATTTTCTTTATTAGAAATCGCTCCAGAGAAGGCATGAAGCCAATTGATATAAGGAACTAACAAGAACGAAATATGCTTATCGAAAAAACACGTGATGCCAATTGGCTTTAGTCTTAAAAAGACCAAGGAGGAAAACAGTCAGCAGGAAGAGAGTTCCACAAGCCTGCAGTTCTTGGAAAGAAGCTACTGGAATAGGAAGCTGTATTACAATGAGGTATAAAAACAGCGAATTGATGGAGACCGCTAGACCAACAAGTCAAATGAACTGGAACAAAAGAAGCAGGGAATAGATCACACAATACCAAAGAACACATGCCATAATAGTATTTATAGAAAACGCTGAGATTAGCAACATCACGTCTGTGAGAGAGAGAGTGCAGAGAAGAAGAAATGGTGGGGCCAATCAAATTACAGATACGCTTCTGCACCTTATCAAGAACCCTCAAATGGGACAGAGATTCACCAGCCCAAATATAACAACAGTACTCGATACATGGTCTGATAGTAGATTTGTAGAGATAGAGAATAGCCTCACAGGTGTGAGAAAGTGTTTGGAGCCATAGAGAGAACCGACTTTGCAAGAAGCAGAAAGAGCAATGGATGTAATGCATGAACTTCAAGAAAGATTTGATGAGAAAGAAAGACCAATAAGTTTCAGAGTCGATTTCTCCTCAAGAGAATCTCACCTAGAAAAGGGGCACGCCTACGATTGAAAGACATGAGCTGAGTCTTAACAGGATTAAACGAAACAAGCCATTTTGTACTCCAATCTACAACTGAACTCAGGTCAACTTCTAGATCAGCTGCATATTTCAATTGATCACAGGGAGATGAGCGAGAAGCAACACCAGAATAGAGAGTGGTACCGTCAGCATAGGTGTTAATTTTCTGAACTCGAATTTACGAGAAACAAAAAGAGCAATGGATCTAATGTATGAACTCCAAGAAAGATTTGATAAGAGATAAAAAACAAGAAATTTCAGAGTCAATTTCTCCTCAAGAGCAGAGCCATCCATAGGAATGTCAGGAAGAAAAGGGATACGTCTACGATGTAAAGACACTAGCTGAGTCTTAACAAGATTAAACGAAACAAGCCATTCTTACCCCAATTCACAACTGAACTCAGGTCAACTTCTAGATCAGCTGCATATTTCGACTGATGCGAACAAGATGGGCGAAAAGCAACACCAGAATAGAGAGTTGTAGCATCAGCATAGATGTTAATTTTCTTAACAACATTCTCCGGAAGATCATTTATATAGAGAAGAAACGGTGTTGGGTCTAGAATAGAACCCTGAGAAACACCAGTATTGATAGGAAAAGAGAATGAAGAGACACCGTCCAAAGTTACTCGCAAGCTTTGATCAGAAAGAAAATACCTAATAATGTCAAGAACCTCACCAGCAATACCATAACCATGAATTTTGTGTCGGAGACCAGAATGTCGCACTCTGTCAAACGCGTAAGTCTGCGGAATAGGTTTGTTTGGAGTTTGTGTAGAAGAACAAAATGCCACACTCTGTCGAATGCCTTCGAAATATCAAATGCAATGGCTCTACCCTCCCCTGAATTATTCATTAACCGACAGATCTTCTCAGTTATTACAGTTTACAGATCAGCAGTTGAACGAAAACCATGAAAGCCATACTGAACATCACTAAAAAGGACCAGACTTTCCAGAAAATGAACAAGCTTGCCGTTGACCAACCTTTAAAAAACTTTGTTAAAAACAGACGATACTTAGTTGGGTCAGACCGATCACCAGCATTTTTAAAAGTAGGGACACCAGAGGACTCATTCCAACAAAAAGGTAAACAGGACTGAGGCAAACAGAGATTGAATACTTTAGAGAGGATAAAAGAAAGTTTAGGAGCACAATGCTTGAGAACGACAAATTGAATCAGGACCGGAAGCCTTAGACTGGTCAAGATCAGAAAGAACCCTAGCAACCATCTTTGGAGTGATAATGACAGAGTCAAGAGACTGATTAGTTTTCAAAGGAAAGTCAGGAAGAACAGCACCAGAATCATCAAGAGAAGAATTGGTCCACAAAAAAGACGAGCAAAGAGATCAGCGTTATCCTCAGAAGATGAAATAATCTGAAGACTATTAAAAAGAGGAGGAATAGCAGACTTGCCACTATTGTAGATTCTCCAAAAATAACGAGAGCCATTTGAGAATAGCTTTCTTGCGGGCATTGCTAGCTCGTCTGTAAGTAATAGTTACGATTAGCACAAGCACAAACAGATGAAAGAAATGGAGGAGAATGAGGTTTGGTCTGAAACTTACGATGAGGAATGAAGGTTTCAAATCCAACAAGAAGCCAGTCAATAACCTCCTTAGCAGCATCATTCGGGGACATACCAAAGATAGGACCCCATGGAACGTCACATAGGAAGCTGCAAAACCCATCCCAGTCAGCCTTCCTTCCTGAGAGGGTGTAGAGAAGAAGAAAGGGTAAGGCCAATCAAATTACAGATACGATTCTGCACCTTATCAAGAACCCTCAAATGGGATAGAGATTATTATTATTATTATTATTATTATTATTATTATTATTATTATTATTATTAGTATTAGTAGTAGTAGTAGTAGTAGTATATAGAAGTATTATCATTCTTTTTTATTTTGAAAGGGACTCATCATTTTGCCATCTAATTTACATACGTGTTTGTGATGTAAATTAGATGGCAATGCTGAAAAGAGAGAAAGAGAGAGTCACACTATCTCTAAATGCTCACAGAGATATTAAGCAATATTAGAAAGTGCTCGAATCAACATAGAGTGGGAGGGGCAAGAAGTACATAAATAACTAAGAGAGAGATGGGTGACTTGTTCAGTTACTTATAATTTGCGACTAATTAGAACAATTAAAGCAGAATATTTAAAAAACATAACTCAATCCCAGAACCAGGGTGCATTTTAGTATGTAATTTGTGTTATTAAAGTATATATGAAAAAAGACTTAGAGAAGCAAATGTTGATGAACTCACATTTAGAAGAAGAAGAAGAAGAAGAAGAATGATAATGATAATGATAATGATAATGATAATGATGATGATAATAATAATAATAATAATAATAATAATAATAATAATAATAATAATAATAATAATAATAATAATAATAATAATTTAAAAAAAAAATTTTTAAATAAAAAAAAAAAATAATAATAATAAAAATGGTGCCAGCCTAGGCTGATACCACACAAAATATTTGCATAAGGTCAAGGAGAATGAGAAGACCGAGGAGGGACAGCACAAACCAGACCTCCACTGGAAGTGCAGAGAGTGTTGGGACCTTGGGGAGGCTTATTGCCACCCAAATCCCAGAGAAGACCAATGGTCCTTACCAGCAAGAAATCAATGGTAAGGGGCTGTTGCGATACCGCATCGTTATCTAAAAGCGGTGAAGAATACTGGAAATCTGGGGAGGCTTGTTGTCATTCAGACTCCAGGAAATACCACTGGTTGTTGTCGGTGAGCAATCACTGACGATGATCTGTGTGAGAACTCCTAGTGAGTACAAATAATAATAATAATAATAATAAAAATGGTGCCAGCCTAGGCTGACACCACACAAAATATCTGCATAAGGTCAAGGAGGATGAGAAGACCGAGGAGAGACAGCACAAACCAGACCTCCACTGGAAGTGCAGAGAGTGCTGGGACCTTGGGGAGGCTTATTGCCACCCAAATCCCAGAGAAGACCAATGGTCCTTACCAGCGAGAAATCAATGGTAAGGGGCTGTTGCGATACCACATCGTTATCTAAAAGAGGTGAAGAATACTGGAAATCTGGGGAGGCTTGTTGTCACTCAGACTCCAGGAAATACCACTGGTTGTTGTCGGTGAGCAATCACTGACGATGATCTGTGTGAGAACTCCTAGTGAGTACAAATAATAATAATAATAAAAAAATGGTGCCAGCCTAGGCTGACACCATACAAAATATTTGCAGAAGGTCAAGGAGGATGAGAAGACCGAGGAGGGGCAGCACTAACCAGACCTCCACTGGAAGTGCAAAGAGTGCTGGGACCTTAGGGAGGCTTATTGCCACCTAAATCCCAGAGAAGACCAATGGTCCTTACCAGCGAGAAATCAATGGTAAGCGGCTGTTGCGATACTGCAAGGTTATTTGCGGTGGCTATCGAAAAGAGGTGGAGAATACTGGAAATCTGGGGAGGCTTGTTGTCGCTCAGACTCCAGTAAATACCACTGGTTGTTGTCGGTGAGCAATCACTGATGATGACCTGTGTGAGAACTCCAAGTGAGTACAAATAATAATATAATTTATATATATTTTTTTTACTAACGAGTCACCGCTCATCAAGGTCCAAAGGCCACTCGAGGACAGGGGTTAATGGCTTGAGTCAGGTGGCTGGTGAGATTAACACCATGGGGATTGTAGACGATGGATTGGATCTGGGCCTAATTTGGTTACTTAAGAGGGATGGCTCAACAAGAACTTGTTAACATTGGACTTGAAAACGACCATGTTGTAATTGGCTGGGAAGCAGCCCAGTGGTATTGTGTTCCACAGACGGACAGTTCTTGGAAAGAAACTCTGCTCATGGAAGTTTCACTTAGCTCCAGGTACACAGGAAGAAGAACCGAACATTCCTTACAGTGGTTGTAGTTGGACAAGTTCTTACTGTGAATGTTTTACAGGGGGAACCATAGACTGGAGCTTAGTCGAGCAGCTACCATAAAAATAACGAATGAGTAGAAAGAGACTAGCAACATCTTTTCTGTTCTAAATAGACTATAAAGACGAGAAGAGGACATCCTCCACTAGATTTCGAAGCTGATTTTGTACTCTGTCAAGGCAGGATAGAGTGCTCTGAGCGGCACCTCCCCAGATGTGGCAACAATACGCCATCTTAGGATGTATCTGGCTCTTATACAGGTAGAGGATTGCGTTAGGAGTGAGATACTTTCTAGAGTGGTTGAAAGCGAAACAGGACTAAGACAAACAGAGATTGAATAATTTAGAGAAGACAGAAGAAAGTTCAGGAGCACAACGCTTGAGAACAACAACAAGAATTGAATCAGGACCGGAAGTCTTTGACTGGTCAAGATCAGAAAGAACCCTAGCAACCATCTTTGGAGTGATAATGACAGAATCAAGAGACTGATCAGTTTTCAAAGGAAAGTCAGGAAGAATTGTTGATTGGCCATTATTCCCCCCCACTATTTTTGATTTTCCATAGATCGCGAGTTACTAATTTCTGCAACTCATTGATTTAATGATCATCTCGGTATATGTATTCTTAGTTGTGGCTATTACACACTTACAATGATGATTATAATAAATACTATGCTTTTAGTATTAGTTAAGTTTAGACATAGAACATTAGTTAACTATGATTGTTAAGGTTTGACACCCCGGGTCAGCTACGGCCTCATACACGAGGACACATATGTGATTATTTGGTTTAATCATGTGGTATTAAAATTATTTGGAGTCTGAGTTTTAGTGAAGATACATATACTAATGTAAGATCTTGCTAGGTAGGTGTTAAATATTGGATGGTACATCAGCTAGTCATCACTTAGTAGAATTATGTGCATAAGGAGATTTATCACGTAAACAGGATGCATTGTAGATAAAGGGTTGACAGGTTTCAGGTGGTTAACCTTTTGAGGCAGTCGGGTTAGCATGCAACTAAATCTTATTGGAAATGACATCAGACAAGGGATGTGAGAATATGAGATTGGGAAGCCGGCATGGGAAATGAATAGTGAGCGGACCAATTTAGAGATGTCCGAAAATCCGTTTATAACGAAGCAAGCTTACCTAAATCCATACCGTTGGCCAGAAAGAAGTTTAGCATTAATTAGATCAGGTTTTCTCAACCTGGGGTTCGCGAACCCCTAAGGATTCACAACAAGATTTCCAGGGGTACTTAGATGGCTCATGAAAGAGGTATTTTAAAATGTAATTTTGCGAATTATGTAATTCAGTGCCTGTTCCTTCATAAAGTTGATTTTATTATTGGTTTAGAAAAACATATATCAATGTATAAGTAATAATTCAAAATAAAAAAAAGTTAATATATTATATTAATAATAAAAAATTAAATGACCAAAGAAACGTTAGTGATTTGAACAAGCACTCTTCAGAGTGTGTTACCGATAACTCAAACCTATATGTGACAGAGCACTGAAATGTCTTCGAAGATATGATATATATATATATATATATATATATATATATATATATATATATATATATATATATATATATATATGTATATATATATATATATATCCTTTGCAGAATTATTGTAGTATAATTAGTTAGTCAATAAATTAGCATTATGTTCATTGTCACATTATTGAGGGTTCGGGAAGATGGTTATATAACTCGGGGGGTACTTAACAGGAAAAAGGTTGAGAACCCCTGAACTAGGTGGTGGACTATCGCTAGATTGATTAATTATTCAAAGATTTTAGTAAAGAGCGGGAGGCAACTTCTTCCCCCCCTCCCAGTTGCTATATAGCCCAAGGACAAACTCAGCTAAATAAACGATCTTCTTTAATCAGA
>OY744543.1:65124703-65347203 GCA_963556195.1 Sepiola atlantica | reverse complement strand
AGTTTATAATAGCTGTTGATCGATAACATCGATGTGCTAGTGTCGCAGATTTTGTACATGTCTGTGTAAATAAAAATAATCATATATATATATATATATATATATATATATATATATATATATATATATAGTCTAAAGAAGCTTTGAGTTATTTTAAACAAAAAGACAAAAAAAGAAGGAAAATGCAGTTTAAATTCCCACAGAAACTAACTAAATCCAAAATAGTGCAGACTTAACATTCGTTGGAAAATTCATAAAAAAATAAAATATATAATAGTAAGTAAATAAAATAAAAAGGGGGATTAAGTATCTAACAGTGAAACAAAAACATATATATATATATAATAATGGTAATAATCCAGGTAAAACATCCACAGGGTAGTAATCCAAAGAATTTCAACCGGTTTTATAAAAAGTGCTCAATATCAAATAGAGCTTTATATATGATAATTTTTCTTTCGGATTCTAACTCTCCCTGATGAGATCTCAGTTTATAATAACTGTTGATCGATAACATCGACATGCCAGTGTCGCAGATTTTGTACATGTCTGTGTAAATAAAAATTATCATATATATATATATATATATATATATATATATATATATATATATATATATATATATTTAAGATGGCGGACTGCCTTGCATGTTGGGAACAGTGTTGAATGGCTACTGTGAGTTTAGGGTTGATTTTTGGGCGTTTGTCTTTCATATCACGCTACAATGTATACTTTTTCAAACTGGGAACTTTTTGTACATTTTGAAGAGTTTTAGGAAGACAGATCCAATATTGGTTGGTTTCCTACAACAACAAATAGAAAAGTTGTAATAAATTTTATTTGACCAGTTATATTTGTTTTGTTTTTTGTGAGAGTCAGGCATATTGAGGATGAACATTGGCTAGTCAGAACCAAAGACCTTTTACAAGCGCACAGAGTAATTTCTGGTGCGAAGACCTGCATCTGTTCAGTGAAATTACAGAATCAACCAAGCTTAAATGCTATTTAGGTGCAACTTTTAAAATCTGACAAAATAACTTTATACGTCAGATTAAATGACTTTAACTCTTTCATGCATACTGTTGTTCCACAACTACAAATAGAAAAGTTGTAATAAATTTTATTTGACCAATTATATTTGTTGTTTGTGAGAGTCAAGGACATCGAGGAATACGTTTTGCCCCCATTATTAGACGTTAGAGACCTTTTCTGGAGTCAGCTCAACTTGAAGGAATGTAGTTCAAGAACAAGTCAGCTCAACTTGAAGGCACGTGGTTCAAGAACAAGTCAGCTCAACTTGAAGGCACGGGGTTCAAGAACAAGTCAGCTCAACTTGAAGGCACGTGGTTCAAGAACAAGTCAGCTCAACTTGAAGGCACATGGTTCAAGAACAAGTCAGCTCAACTTGAAGGCACGTGGTTCAAGAACAAGTCAGCTCAACTTGAAGGCACGTGGTTCAAGAACAAGTCAGCTCAACTTGAAAGCACGTGGTTCAAGAACAAGCCAGCTCAACTTGAAGGCACGTGGTTCAAGAACAAGTCAGCTCAACTTGAAGGCACGTGGTTCAAGAACAAGCCAGCTCAACTTGAAAGCACGTGGTTCAAGAACAAGTCAGCTCAACTTGAAGGCACGTGGTTCAAGAACAAGTCAGCTCAACTTGAAGGCACGTGGTTCAAGAACAAGTCAGCTCAACTTGAAGGCACGTGGTTCAAGAAAAAGTTAGCTCAACTTGAAGGCACGTGGTTCAAGAACAAGTCAGCTCAACTTGAAGGCACGTGGTTCAAGAACAAGTCAGCTCAACTTGAAAGCACGTGGTTCAAGAACAAGCCAGCTCAACTTGAAGGCACGTGGTTCAAGAACAAGGCAGCTCAACTTGAAGGCACGTGGTTCAAGAACAAGTCAGTTCAACTTGAAGGCACGTGGTTCAAGAACAAGTCAGCTCAACTTGAAGGCACGTGGTTCAAGAACAAGTCAGCTCAACTTGAAGGCACGTGGTTCAAGAACAAGTCAGCTCAACTTGAAGGCACGTGGTTCAAGAACAAGGCAGCTCAACTTGAAGGCACGTGGTTCAAGAACAAGCCAGCTCAACTTGAAGGCACGTGGTTCAAGAACAAGTATGATCAGGTTCGTTGAATATCTGTAAAACGTTGACAATAACAACTACAACTTTGAAAAAGAAATCCTTATGCATGATGAATGCATCTATTTCGTGCTCAAAATGAGCTTCTGACCATAAAACAGTCTGTTGAGTTACAGAAATGGTCTTTTTATTTTGTTGTTGGAAAACGACATAATGCAGTTACAGAGTTTGTTTTTTTTACAAAGTATGATGACGTCACATTTCTCATTCTGATTTCTCATTTAGACCCAAACCAACAAAAAATAGACAAAAAAAAAGAAGAAATTTTCCCTCCACTACAAGAAAAATCATAAATGAAAGAGTCAAAGAAGTAAATGGTTATACAGGCTCGTCTCGATGATGCCCTACGACTAGGCAGCATTCGGCAGGTATCACCATTTACTGATTTTTACTTACTGTTCTTGACCAGGAAAAAAAATTAGGTGTAAAAAATTGTATAATTCAGACAGGAAATTTTTTCATCCTTAATTTAGAAGAGTCGTTGAAAGGGGAGATAATTCAAAGTGTTTTCTCAATTCGAATTTCACCAAAACTGGATCTAAACGCTATGAACTTATAAGACATTTTATTTTTAACTAGAGATAAGACAAAATTAATAGACTTCGTACAAACACATAAACTAATTTCAGGTGCAAAGACCTGCATCTGTGGGTGAAAGTACAGAATAGTTAATCAACCAAAGATGAAGGATGGGTTTCTAACTTATAACGTCCATAAACTGCATAAGTGCCAAAATTATTATTTATAATCGATAAATGTATTTAATTTTTACGTATCCTCTGAAGTTTTATTTGATCGTAGAAATTCGAATTGAGAAAACACTTTGAATTATCTCCCCTTTCAACGGCTCTTCTAAATTAGAGATGCAAAAAATGTCATCTGTCCCAATAATACAGAAGCACCAAAAATTAAAATTAAAATTAGAAAGAAATGAAGAAAAAAACTAATTAATATTATTTTTAAAGATTATAGCTTTTTTCCCCAAAAATCATGCAAATTAGACAGATTATTGAAATCGTTACAAATTTATTAAAGAATTAGATTTTTTTAAAGATAAAATAAGACAAATGATGACGGTCAAAGAGCTGTAAAAAGTTTAAGGTATAAAATCAAAAGATTTTATGAAGTTAATAAAACACTATTTTAAAATTCATATTTAAAACCATGCAATGTATGCACCAGCGTCTCAAATGAAGTAGAAAACTGAAGTATAAGTTCAAATATTTTTTTTTTTGCCATCAATTTTTACTTACCGTTCTTGATCAGAAAAAAATTAATTTAAAAAAAAAACATAGTGTTTTAATAACTTCATAAAATCAAAAGATTATATGAAGTTAATAAAACACTATTTTAAAATTCATATTTAAAACCATGCAATGTATGCACCAGCGTCTCAAATGAAGTAGAAAACTGAAGTATAAGTTCAAATATTTTTTTTGCCATCAATTTTTACTTATTGTTCTTGATCAGAAAAAAATTAATTTAAAAAAAAAACATAGTGTTTTAATAACTTCATAAAATCAAAAGATTTTATGAAGTTAATAAAACACTATTTTAAAATTCATATTTAAAACCATGCAATGTATGCACCAGCGTCTCAAATGAAGTAGAAAACTGAAGTATAAGTTTAAATATTTTTTTTTGCCATCAATTTTTACTTACCGTTCTTGATCAGAAAAAAATTAATTTAAAAAAAAAACATAGTGTTTTAATAACTTCATAAAATCAAAAGATTTTATGAAGTTAATAAAACACTATTTTAAAATTCATATTTAAAACCATGCAATGTATGCACCAGCGTCTCAAATGAAGTAGAAAACTGAAGTATAAGTTTAAATATTTTTTTTTTGCCATCAATTTTTACTTACCGTTCTTGATCAGAAAAAAATTAATTTAAAAAAAAACAAAAGCGAAAAAAAAGTCCTTGATCTAATTTTTGCACAATTTTACCCCCTTTTTTTAAGACCTTTTTTCCAAAATGTTGCCAAATTAAGCAAATTGCTGGCCGACCTACAAATCGTTATAAATTAACTCAAGAATTACATTTTTTTTCTAAAGAAATCTCCAAATTTCAAAAATATCCTGGCAGATTTAAATTGCCTTTCAGGATAAAACGCCTGAGGATAACCTACCGAGCCTCAGTCAGATGTAGTTTCAGATTCTATTCTCTAATTATAGTTAACCTTTCCATAGAATTACAAGACCTTAAGGCCACAATCACTCTTATCACTGATCATTCTCAAATTGCTTTCATACTAATTAGATAGATATTTATAGAACACGGCCCACTTTGATGCTGACCTAAATCTATGAGTTACTTAATTATAATTCGGAATTTTTGAGACGAGGGTTGATAATTTGTATAATTTGGTATGTTCGGACTACTGTTCTCATCTTGGGTGTTTTTATCACACCGTTTCGGCCGATGTAACCTCCGACCTTCTTCAGGTGTTCTTTGTCGAACTCGGGAATCTTTCTGTTGAACTCGGGAATCTGGACGGAATTTGGCGCAGTGGATATAGTACTAAGTATAATTCAGTTCTAAGTGACAGTCATCTGAAGGTTGAAGGTTCAATCCTCAGTGCGGGCGATACGAAGAATTGCGAATTACTGAAGACTTCTTCCCAGTCATGGCAGATGGAACGAGAGCATGCTACCCCTGTGGATTTAATAAAGGGTTCCGTTCGAAATTCCGTCCTAATTCCCGAGTTTGACAAAAAGATTCCCGAGTTCGACAAAGTACACCTGAAGAAGGTCGGAGGTTACATCGGCCGAAACGTTGTGTTAAAAACACCCAAATTCTATGAGCTACTTAATGTTGCATATTAACTCGTAACATTATAATAAAAATCGTTGGTGCAGTAATGTACAAGTGAAATATAGCAGTTTTAAATTAAAAAAAACAGGAAAACTTATAAATATACTAAGTTGTAAGTACACCAAAAATTATGGAAAATTATCGAGTAAGTTTTAGCAATAAATAAAATTGATTTCTTACTCATATTTCCGAGTATACGTTGAAGCAACGTCATTATATGTCTTTAAGCCAGTGCGTCATAAAAGATTATCTCCTTTCTAATATGAAAACGCCATGTGGTCTTGTGCTTCGGAGTTCGTTGACTCCGAATAGTAAATTAAGTTTATTATTTATTAAAATTCTACTCGATAATTTTCCGAAATTTTTGATGTTCACAAAAAACTTTCGACTGATACGTCAGTATATCAAATAGTTTTCCTGTTATTGGTCCCACGATTTATAAAATCGGGGGACTTATGTTTTGAGGCATGTCCGTCCGTCCGTATTTTTCTCCACAACCATCCATTGAATTTCTCTGAAATTTTGCATGACGTTGTAACTTTGGTCAGGTTAGAAAGTGACATTCTCCGATTTTTGAAAAAAATCTGGTTAGCCCCCCAGGGGGTCAAAAGGCCCCAAAATGGCAAAAAATGACATTTTTTGCCCCATAACTTTTCATCCATCCATTCAATTTCTCTGAAACATGGCCAAAATGTGGAGGCAATTGTTCCTAATAGAAAATAAGAATCGCTTACCTTGGATAAAATGTGGTTCGCGCCCCAGGGGGTCAAAAGCCCCCCAAATGGCAAAAAATGACCTTTTTCTCCCATAACGTTTGATCCAGCCATTCAATTTTTCTGAAACTTGGCCAAAATGTGGAGGCAATTGTTCTGGATATAAAATGAGCATCCTTGACCTCAGAAAAATTCTGGTTTGCGCCCCCAGGGGGTCAAAGGGGGGTCAAAAATGCCCCAAATTGCCCAAATTTATTGTTGCATTTTACACTCGCCACATCGAGTCACATACAGAGGGGGACCACGCATGCACAGCTTGTTACTCTTATGAATTGCGATCTTTCACTTGTGCATACTGTAATTAAGCACCAATTTTTCTAAGTACAGAGTCAGACAAGCATGTTAAACATACGGCCCATGAGCCGCATGCGGCTCTTTGCAAGCACACTTTTGGCCCACGTAAAAGATGATTGGGAGGGGAATCTATTTTTTTTCAAATTTCAAATCTAATTTTTCGAGAATCTTATTTGGGAATCATTTTGTAATGTTTGTTTTTTTAGTTAATTTAAGTTAATTTCTGTTTATTTTCAGATTATTAAAATAGAATTTCAAGTTAAAAAAAATTAATATTTTCGACCCCCTCCCCCTTCTTTTTTGTTTTTATTCATTTATTTATGTTTGATTTTTCGATTCCTATCAACGAGGTATAAAAAATCTTGTTGGGAAGAAATTGTAAACAACAAGGGAGAATACATTATTAACTAATTATTATTAAATACATTAACTAATTATTATTAAATACATTATTAACTAATTAGTATTAAATACATTATTAACTAATTAGTATTAAATACATTATTAACTAATTATTATTAAATACATTATTAACTAATTATTATTAAATACATTATTAACTAATTATTAATAAATACATTATTAACTAATTAGTATTAAATACATTATTAACTAATTATTATTAAATACATTATTAACTAATTATTATTAAATACATTATTAACTAATTATTATTAAATACATTATTAACTAATTAGTTGTTATTAAACCTTTTGAAATCAAATTTAAAAAAAACGGCGGGAACATAGTTTCCAACCCGATACAGTAATCTACAGCAAGCTGTTTCGTCATTTCAGCACTCATCAGTGTGGCTAGACGTAGTAAGCTCAGCAACCCCGAGATTCGAAACTAGAACGTCAGATCACTTCAAACCGTTACCAGCGGTGTTGGGTGTCGTACCATCCATCTGACCTAACAAACCTACAACTTACAGCTGGGGAAATTATATCGCTTAAATGATTATTTTGTTTGTTTGTTTACAACTGTTATGATACTGATAATCGAGAGAACTCAATTCACTGTGGAGGTCCTCAGATGCCGGAGAGCTTTCTACTCAAATAGCTTCTTTCCTCGTGCTGCTGGCCTCTGAAACTCCCTCTCT
Organism: Sepiola atlantica; assembly: GCA_963556195.1. Lineage (NCBI taxonomy): Eukaryota > Metazoa > Mollusca > Cephalopoda > Sepiida > Sepiolidae > Sepiola > Sepiola atlantica. Next base: position 65,340,076 of record OY744543.1, on the reverse strand, counting down.
GCCCCCTGTTTCCCCGACAGTACTGACATGCAGAAATTTAAAATTAATGTAAACAGACATCTCGCTGCACAGATCCCAGTTTAGGTTGACCCCTCCCCAACCTTCTCCCCTTTTCTTTCTTCTCAGTAGCCCCTTACGTCTACAGTGGCGGCCTGCCTTGTTTGGGTTGAACTACGTTAAAAAAAATTTTTTAAAACAAAATTCTCTTTACGAAAGAGTAAGACACAAGATCTTCATCTACGTAAAACGATGTTGTGTGCATGGTGGGGCTGGGAAGGGATTATCCATTACGAATTTCTTGAACGGAACCAAATGGTCAACGCGAACGTCTATGTTCAACAGGTGGAACGAGTCAACATGGCTATTCAAGAGAAAATACCTAATCGGCAGAATATAGTTCTTTTACTGCACGGCAACGCCTTACCTCATATCGCTGATATAACCAAGAAAGCTATTCAAACGCATCACTGAGAAGTGCTGTTACATCCGTCGTTCTCTTGAGATTTGCCACCAACAGATTTTCACCTCTTCCGGTCTCTTTCAAATGTTATGCTTCATTTAATAATGATGCAGAATTGAGAGCTTGGTTGGATGAATTTTCGAGTCGAAACAAGGTGATTTCTACCAACGAGGTATTGAAAATCTTGTTGAACTTTGCGAAGTTGTAAACAAAAAGGGAGAATACATTATTGATTAATTAGTTGTTATTTTCATTAAGCATAAAAAAGATTATATAATAAATATTAATGAATAATGTTGGGATTAGTAAAGGGTTAATGCTGGGTACAAGAGTTAGGGAAAAGAAACTAAAAAAAACTATTAAACTAAAGACCAAATCAAAATGAGAATATAATTTAATTAATTATTAAAGTGTAAAGGATATAAGTTAAACATATAAAGGAAGATTTAAATTTTAAATTTTTAATAAATTACATTAAATTATTTCTAATGTTAAAATAAATGAAGAAAAATAAAGGAAGTACTATCTCAATATGGAAAAGGAGTTGTAAAACAAAAGTCCAGGTAAGAGTATTTAAAAATGTGATTTTTACCAACGAGGCATTGAAAATCTTGTTGAACGTTGGGAAGAAATTGTAAACAAAAAGGGGAATACATTATTGATAAATTAGTTGTTATTTTTTATTAAGCATTTAAAATTTTAAAAAATTTAAATGGCGGGAACTTAATTGCTAACCAAATACATAATAATAATTTTATTTTTTTAAACTTTAATTCACCTCCAAACAAAGCACACTGCCACTGAAACTTAAAGGGCTACTGTGAATTAGGGGCCATGCATATAGGGGATTCCTGAGTGGGAATTGTGCGGCAAGATATTTGTTTACATTACATTTAAATTTCTCCATGTTGGTGCGGTCAGGGAAACAGGGAGCCTGGAGAGAATTTCAAAGGTTAGCAGTTCGGGGAAAGAAGCCATTACAGTAGAAAAAAGAAATCTTGTTGAACGTTGGGAAGAAATTGTAAACAAAAGGGGGGAATACATTATTGATTAGTTAGTTGTTATTTTTTTATAAAATTATTTGAATGTAAATTTTTTAAAATGACAGTGATTTAGTTGCTAACCCAATATTTCGTCATTTAATGGTCAAAATTGCAGTTTTTATAATTTAAGCTGGATAAACGTGCATCGTCCACTAAAAAACGCCTTTCTTTATTCCGGACGTTTCTTTACATTTACAAACGATACATTTAACATTTTATCGATATCAAAAATGGATTTCTGGCGGTTGCATACAAATCTTTACCCTTTAAAATTTCGTTATTTTGTCTTTTGTTCATATCATTGAAATTTCTGATGTCATAAAGAAAAAAATACACCAACCGTTGATTTTTTTTATTTAGAGTGTAGAATTTTGGATACTGATATCGATCCTGACCCAGTTTTCGTGAGGTTCAACTCGGAAGCGTTCGGCTGTCCTACGCAAACGCCCGAGAGTTGACGAGCTGATTTGTACTAGACGACAATTTTGATACGATGCTGCGTCCTATGATAATAATGTTTTGCTTGTTTTGTTTTTGTTGTTGTTAGGGTTAGGATTTAGGGTTTAGGGTTAGGGGTTAGGGTTTAGGGTTAGGGTTTAGGGTTAGGGTTAAAAATATTTATTTGATAACAGTAATTTCGCTCTGTTTTGCTTGTTTTGTTCTTTTTGTTGTTTCTTTTAGAAAATTTCTTGAAAATATAACTTACAATCACAGGACGCAGCACCATATCAAAATTGTCGTCTGGTACCATTCGGCTCGTCAACACTCGGGCGTTTGTGTAGGACAGCCGAACGCTTCCGAGTCGAACCTCATGAAAACTGGGTCGGGATCGATATCAGTACCTTTTGTTCCGAAGTCATTTTCATTTTAGAAAGCCATTATTAAACTGGAGAGGTGGGGGAGTTGATTTACTATTCTGTTTATTAAATTGTTAGGTGAAAGTACAGAATAGTTAATCAACCCCCACCTCCCCCATGTTAAGAATGGCTTTCTAAATTATAATGTTAATATTTCAGTCCAGTCCGTAAACTTTTCTTACTAATTCTCTGGATTTTCCTTATGGGTTTTAATTGCAACAAAAAAAAAAAGGTTTGAATTATCTCCCCTTTCAAGTGATTCTTCCCTCCAACACAAGAAAAATCATGCATGAAAGAGTCAAAGAAGTAAATGGTTATACAGGCTCGTCTCGATGATGCCCCTACGGCTAGGTAGCATTCGGCAGGTATCACCATTTACTGATTTTTACTTACTGTTCTTGATCAGAAACAAAAATTAGGTGCTACTGTATTATTCAGACAGGAAATCTTTTCATCCTTAATTTAGAAGAGTCGTTGAAAGGGGAGATAATTCAAAGTGTTTTCTCAATTCGAATTTCTCCAAAACTGCATCTAAACACTATGAACTTACAAGACATTTTATTTTAAACTAATTTCAGGTGCGAAGACCTGCATTTGTGGGTAGAAGTACAGAATAGTTAATCAACCCCCACCTCCCCATGTTATGAATGGCTTTCTAAATTATAACGTTATATTTCAGTCCGGTCCGTAAACTGCATATGTCGTACTTGCAAATAGCTTCTCATCACTTGAAAATGAGTTCGTCCGCCAAGTATTTTACTTGGTAACTTTTTCGTGACGGAATGGAAGTACATATATTTCTCTATATATACAAATAAATACACATTGGCCTTTATTATAGAGTAGGGGATGTCTATATACAAATACATACACATTGGTCTTTATTATAGAGTAGGGGATGTCTATATACAAATAAATACACATTGGTCTTTATTATAGAGTAGGGGATGTCTATATACAAATAAATACACATTGGTCTTTATTATAGAGTAGGGGATGTCTCTATACAAATAAATACACATTGGTCTTTATTATAGAGTAGGGGATGTCTCTATACAAATAAATACACATTGGTCTTTATTATAGAGTAGGGGATGTTTATATACAAATAAATACACATTGGTCTTTATTATAGAGTAGGGTATGTCTATATACAAATAAATACATATTGGTCTTTATTATAGATCGCCACTTTGTTTTTTCCTGTTACATAAATATAAACTAGTTATCTCTGCTTACAGATGCGTGACGGTTTATTCCATCTCAACCTATGTGTTCGTTAACCGCTTTATTGGATAGTCACGCTTGTTTAAGATGAATCGATTCACTGTTTTTTTTTCCTTATTGAAATGCACATTACAACAAATGCTTTTCATATTTACCCAAAGGATGTTCTTCATGTTAAATGTGATTTATTATCGTCTGCGTCATACTTGAACTTGATTGAATCAAGTATTAACCTTTTGTGACTGTAGCTAAATCGTTTGTGTGTATATTGTATGGTTCTAAGTTGAATTAACAAAAATATTCTGTCAAAATCTTCGGTGCTTCTGTATTGTTGAGGCAGATTAAATTTTCATTTTCATTTTAGAAGAGTCAGTTGAAAGGGAATTCAAACTATTTTATTTTGTTGTAATCAAAACCCATAAGGAAAATCCAGAGAATTAGTAAGAAAAGTTTACGGACCGGGCTGAAATAATAACGTTATAATTTAGAAAGCCATTATTAAACTGGAGAGGTGGGGAGTTGATTAACTATTCTGTTTATTAAATTGTTAGGTGAAAGTACAGAATAGTTAATCAACCCCTACCTCCCCATGTTATGAATGGCTTTCTAAATTATAACGTTATTATTTCAGTTCGGTCCGTAAACTGCATAAGTACCCATTTTTTAAATTTATGTTCTTACTGATTCTCTAGATTTTCCTTATCGGTTATGTTACAACAAAAAAACAATTTGAATTATCTCCCTTTTCAACAGACTATTATATAATAATAATAATAATAATAATAATAATAATAATAATAATAATAATTTGGAACAGAAAGTGTGCACTGCTAAAGATGAAAAGGGGAAAATTAGAGACAACAGAAGGCATGGAACTGCTCAACCAAGAGTAGATGAGGGCGCTAGGCGAACAAGATAGCTATAAATCTAGAGTTCTGGAAGCAGACACAATCAAATCTACAGAAATGAAAGAAAAGATTAGAAAAAATACCCGAGAAGAACAAGCAAACTCTTAGAAATGAAATTATATAGCAGAAATCTAGTAAAAGGAATAAACAACTGGGCAGTATCACTAATAATATACTCTGGATCATTCATAGGCTTGACTAAAGAAGAACTCAAGCACCTTGACCAGAAGACTATAAAATTAATGACTATGCACAACACACTACACCCAAAAGACGATACTGACGAAAAGAAACAAAGGGGAGAGGACTGGTAAGTATAGAAGACTGTGCGGAAGACACACAAAAGAGCTAAAGAAATACATACCCCAGAACAAAGAAAGGCTTATCACCGCAGTAAGAGAAACCGTCCCAATGAACAACTTGGGAAGCACCGAAACCAGAAACAAAAAGACAAGAAAAGAAAAGTGGGAAGAAAAACAGCTACATGGACGTTTCGTACGAATGACAAGAGAAGAGACCTACCAATATTCCTGGGCATGGGTAGAAAAGGACACTTGAACAGAGAAATGGAATCTCTACTGACGGCTGCACAGAACAATGCGATTAGGACTAACTGCATTAAAGCTAGAATAGATCAAGGAAAACAGTAAATGCAGACTGTGTGGACAAAAAGACGAAACAGTAAATCACATAATAAGTGAATGAAGCAAACTAGCCCAAAAAGAATACAAGAACAGACATGACTGTGTGGGGAAAGCAGTACACTGGGAACTATGCAAACAACTGCATTTCAAACACGCGGACAAATAGTGCAAACATAAACCAGAGACAGTACTGGAAAATGAAAATCACAAAATCCTCTGGGGCATGGAGGTACACACAGATGAACTCATACAAGCAAGGAGACCGGATGTCATAATAGTCAACAGGAAGGAAAAACCCTGCCAAATCGTAGATTTTTCCGTTCCAGCAGACCACAGAGTGAAGATCAAGGAGACGGAAAAACGAAACAAATACATGGAACTTGCCAGAGAACTTAAAGGGATATGGAATATGAAGAAAGTCAATATAATACCAATGATCATAGGAGGATTAGGAACAGTCCCCAAAAAACTGGAAAAAAGACTGGGAGAAATTGGAATCAAAGAGATCACTGAGACTATAGAAAGGATGGCGTTGATGAAAACAGTCGCAATCTTAAGGAAAATCCTTAAATGCGGTAACCAACCCGAATAAGCTACGAACGGTAACCAGTCACATGGAAGTTACAATAACAAGAAAATAAAACCACGGGAAGCACACCACAACACTAACCAAGGAACAGAAATTGCAAAAAATTTTCTAAAGTGCCGCCCCCCCCCCAAAAAAAAAAAACATGATGGCACCAACCTCGGCTGATACCACACAAAATAGTTGTGAAGGGTCAAGGAGGATCGGAAGACCCAGGAGGGAGGGTACTGGTTATCGAAAAAGAGGTGGAGAGTACTGAAAATCTGGGGAGGCTTGTTGTCACTCAGACTCCAGGGAACACCACCGGTTATTATCAGTGAGGAATCACTGACGATGTCTTGTGTGAGAACTCCTAGTGAGTACAGATAAAAATAATAATATTAATATTAATAATAATAATAATAATAATGATAACAATGATGATAATGATGATGATGATGATGAGGAGGAGGAGGAGGAGGAGGAGGAGGAGGTATACTTATCAAAATTCATGAAAAAAACATGAGTCTCACTAATAAAACTGGTGCACTTAGTTACAGTCATGGTCTTATAAAAACATACTGAAATAATAATTATGACTAAGATGTAAATATCAGGACAACTGGTAAGAGTTATTTCCCTTCTTTTTTCAATATGAAAACGTCAGCTTATTAAAGCTACGATCGAAACATTTCCCCTGAAGTGTAGCCTTGCTATTTTGTATAATGCTGATCATCTTTACATCATTCATTAATTCATTATTAATATTTTATTTTTAATTCTGCTTGTTGGTCCCCCGATTTATAAAATCGGGGGACTTATGTTTTGAGGCATGTCCGTCCGTCCGTCCGTCCGTCCGTCCGTCCGTCCGTCCGTCCGTCCGTATTGAATTTCTCTGAAATTTTGCATGAAGTTGTAACTTTGGTCAGGTTAGAAAGTGACATTCTCCGATTTTTGAAAAAAAAATCTGGTTAGCCACCCAGGGGATCAAAAGGCCCTGAAATGGCAAAAAATGACATTTTTTTGCCCCATAACTTTTCATCCATCCATTCAATTTCTCTGAAACTTGACCAAAGTGTGGAGGCAATTGTTCCTAATAGAAAATAAGTATTGCTTACCTTGGAAAAAATGTGGTTCGCTCCCCAGGGGGTCAAAAGCACCCCCAAATGGAAAAAAAATGACCTTTTTCTCCCATAACATTTGATCTATCTATTCAATTTTTCTGAAACTTGGCCAAAATGTATAGGCAATTGTTCTGGATATAAAATGAGAATCCTTGACCTCAGAAAAATTCTGGTTCGCGCCCCCAGGGGGTCAAAGGAGGCAAAAAATGACCCTTTTCTCCCATAACATTTGATTCATCCATTCAATTTTTCTGAAACTTGGCCAAAATGTATAGGCAATTGTTCTGGATATAAAATGAGCATCCTTGACCTCAGAAAAATTCCAGGGCGTCAAAGGGGGGTCAAAAATTCCCCAAATTGCCCAAATTTATTGCATTTTACAATCGCCACATCGAGTCACATACAGAGGGGAACCATGCACGCGTGGCTTGTTAATATTTGATTTGTGATTTCTAGTTCATAAGTATATCATCTATTCTGTATACCTTTTCCCTTCTATGTTTTTATTCACTTCTTTTATTTTATCTGATAATAAGGTGTCTATTCACTCGTCTCCCTACGAGGACAAAGTTAGACACAGGGTCATTTTTATGTGGGGAAAATCCAGCTCCCTTAAAAAAGGGAATTGGAACAAAAAATAAAAAATTGCATCAGAACAGATTCTAAACTTTGTTCCTAGCCAAAAGTCCAACATTCATTTTTTTTTTATTTACCTCCTCTCCAGGAGGTTAGGCACAAGGCCAGTTTTATCTTACTCCCACAAGGTAAGATGTGACCCAAAGTCGGGTCGGAAAAGTGGGGCTTGAAAAGCCAGCGCCCGAGAAGGTGAGCACTCTGGCCATTAAAAATTGCCTGGGCAGTCTCGTCGGCATTCCCCGGTAGGGGCGCCTCAGGCAGTAAGCAATAAACTTATTTCTCCCCAAAGAGGGGAGGCAAAACCTGGGAGGGTAGACCTCCTAGAACTGCACAGGACAGACCCATAGACCGGCAGAAATCAAGCCCCGAAGGCCAAGATGATACCGGTCTATAGGGTGTACTATCCATCGGAACAGATACTACACTTTGATCTTGGCCAAAAGGCCAAGACGTTTACACGACGGTATGAGTCCAACATTCATGTTATCCAATAATAAAATTTATCACTTTTCTATGATGATATTTATTTTGATATTTGATTTGTATGTTTAGTTTAATAAGAGTTTTTCATCCACTCATTTATTTATACCTATATATCATTCATTAGTATGACACTCAACATTGTTTATGTACCATATCTATTAACTATTTATGTATCACATTTTTTTATATATAAAATATAGTCAATATTTAATTATTTGCATTCATATGATTGTATCCATTTATATGTTGAGAGATGTATTATATACTTCAATTAAATCATTTATTATTATACCTTTTAGTAAGATACTCATTTTCAATCCTGAATAAAAATTAGTTATAATTAATGACTCAATAGAAGTTGTTTAAGAGGGAAAGAAAGATGGCCAAAAGAGATAGGGAAAAGGAGAGAGAGAGAGGATGAAAGTGGGGCGAAAAAGAGAGAATGTGTTCTGAAAGGGAAGGAGAAAAAAAAGAGAACCCAAATGGAAAATGGATAAAAAAAACGTAGACAAAATATAAAGGGTTAAGGGATTTAAAAAAGAGAGAGGGATAGAGAGAAATGGGGGCTTTGAAAATGAGGGTGAGATAGAGAGAGAGAGAGAGAGTATTGGAATTATTATTAAGCGCAGTGAATTCTAAGTGCCCTGTGATTGGATGAAAATCAGCCAATCACAGACCACTGCTTCAATCTCTGCAGAAAACCAAGGAGAGCGCCTTTTTTTGAAAATATCGGTCTCTTCTCTCCAGCCTCACAGCCGTCAATATCGTTCTTCTCTGCTGTGTCAGGTGTGAGCGGGCACATGCTTTTTAGCGTATACAATATATGCAAAGCCCTCTTAATGTTACAACTACTCTTCACACCATCCTGTTACAAGACAACTGGCATTTACAGTGAGTCCGCAAAGGCACTTCTTTTGCAAACAACATTATATTTCTTTCTTCTCTTTTTTCATTTATATAATCATTTATCTACCCAAGTTGTTTGTTATCTCTTTTCTTGTCTAGTCACGTTTTTATGCCACCAACTTTTCTTCCAGCAGACTACAGTCTTCGTCCTTCATTTTAACGGGAAAAATCCCAACAAGAGAGAGTGGAGGTTGATTTGACTGGAGATAGACGGCCTGCTAAGTAGTGGAATTTGGGTGTCCGTACGTGTAAAAAAAAAATGAATAAATAAGTAGAAATGAAGAAAAAGGAAATGATAAAAAGGTTTTAAATTAGTTAAATTGCGGTTAGTTGTAAATATCTATTAGTTATATGTTACCTTTGAAGTAATCTTGCATTATCTTGGTTATAGTTATCTAATTAATTACTTATCATATAAATTAGAATTATTAATTATGTAAAACCATGGCCATCCCTACTACAGGCCAGGCAATCGTGCAACTGGGGTCTTTTACTGGGGGCCATGTGAATTTTCTTAAATATTCGATATAGAAGTTGCAAACAAAGGTAAAATTCCTCTGTGAGATTAGTTTGATGTTTTTATGTGTTTGACATACCAAATAATAAGAACCACAATGAGCTAATTGATAAATTTGACAATTATTGACAAATTCCTATAAATGAAGAGACAGGTAATTTTGAATAAACAAAGGCAAATGCATATTTCAACGAAGAATTTTTATTTCAATGTTGGATTTTTTTTTTAGAGATTTTGTACTTGTGTCAAAAGACCATTACTTGTATATTGTGGTTAAAAAGAAAAAAAGGATCCGCACCAGTTGATGATATCAAGCAGAGAAACAATTTGTTCAAAAATTCACATGGCCCCCAGTAAAAGACCCCAGTTGCACGATTGCCTGGCCTGTAGTAGGGATGGCCATGTGTAAAACAGATTCACTTCAATAAAAAAATCAATATTAGTTTGTGTCTATGTGTCAGGTCAGGAGATTGCGCTGGTATGATCATGTGGAACGTTCATCTTCCTGGATAAAGTGTTGCAGAAGCATGAATGTAATAAATCGCAGGAAGGTTGAACGGCCAAGGAAAACTTGGAAGAAAGTGATTGTACAAGACCACACAGAGTGGAATTTGGAGACTGCTGACCCACTGAACCGTGATAAGTAGACAGTGAGTTTGTACAATATCATTAAACGCCTGACTCCTGAAAAAGGGAAAAGTGACGTTAAATGAATAGAAGAAGAAGAAGAAGAAGAAGAAGAAGAAGAAGAAGAAGAAGAAGAAGAAGAAGAAGAAGAAGAAGAAGAAGAAGAAGAAGAAGATGTACAGGGTGTTTCAAAAGTCTTGGGAACATTACAAATGCGTATATCTCATGAACTATTCCAGGTAGAAAAATGAAACTGGTGCCATTTTAAAGCTTGCTTAATCAAGTTTTTGGTCATACTAATGATTTTCGTGTTATCTTTCCAGGTGCAGTAATGGCGTTCTCTAAACAAGACAAGGCATTTTGCGTCCTCCAATTTGCAAAGACTGAATCGTGGACATGTGTTCAGCGTGCATTTCGCAGGAAATTTAAAAAAGAAGCCCCTGAAAGGAAATCCATTGTCAGATGGCATGCTAAATTTGTGAAAGATGGGTGTTTGTGCCCAAGTAAGCGAACAGGTCGCCCTTCAACTTCAGAAGATGCAGTTGAGCAAGTTCGGACAGTCTTTCAGCGGAGCCCCCGTAAATCAGTGAGAAGAGCCAGCAGGGAACTTCAGCTTGCTCCAGCAACTGTCTGGCGTGTCTTAAGGAAACGACTGCAAATGGTACCTTACAAGCTCAAGTTGGTCCAAAAGTTGAAGGACACTGATAAGCCACTTCGCCGTGACTTTTGCATTGCAATGCAAGAGAAGTTGGAAGATAACGGCTTTGATGACCGGCTTGTTTTTAGCGATGAGGCGACCTTCCATCTGAATGGCAAAGTTAACAAGCATAACACTCGCATATGGGGTACTGAGAATCCTCATGAACTTCTTGAGCACGAGGAGTTAACATAATTCTAAATAAATTATATTAATCTACTGCATGTTCTGTTTGTTTTCCTTTTAGCAAAATTATTTTATATCTAATATAATTTTGTGGTTTCTCATTCTTTTGTGGATCGAATTTACTGTATTTTAATGTGTAAGCAGCACCCCATAATTTCAGTCTTCTTATTTATTAAATTACCCTCATAAGTAAGAATTTAAACAGATTCGGCCAAACAAAGATTGTATCTTTCTAATTTACAAGAAGGTTTATTAGTTTTAGTTAGGATTGACCATTTCAGGGTGTATTCAATATTGTTTTCTCTCAAAGTTTTAATATATTTAGTTAAAGAGGTTGATAAGTCTTTAGTCCTTTCTCTAGTAGCTTTCGTAATTGATGCTATATGATTGTTATATCTAATTTTACATGATGCAACAGTTGCCCCTACATACACAGATGATTTACTCGCTTCAATAACATTGCATGTTTATACTATTTCAGACATTTTGTAATACATGTACAGTTACATTTATTTTGCCTGAATATATTGTCCAAACTATTTATATTATTATTATGTTTACTAAATTTAGAGTTATTTGAAGAAATTATGGTATTTTGTAGAATCTTTATGTTATTGTTTAGTAGTTTACCTAATGTGTTATGTCCATTAAAGTTTTTCGCAATTATTCTATAAATTTTTCTAGGTATATTCGATATAATATGTACACTATAATAAGCATTAAACCATATTGTTTTTCTCCTTTGTTTCGCTCTACTATTATTTTTTAAATTGTTTTGATTGACATTACTTGTATTTTCAGATACTTTATTTTCTCCTATGTTATTAGTGTTCAATTTTGATTTTGTTATAATGTTTGTCAAGCTTATTGCTATTTATTTTACCCTGCGAGTTGTTATTACTATTTCTATTTTTACTTCAATTGAATTACATATTGTATGAGATAACATTAGTTTTACCATATGCATTGGTTTATCTTGAGTTTTGTCTTGCCTATTTATAAAATATATACTTACGTTGTATACTGATCTTCATCACGATACTGCTTATTTTCATTAGAGATGTCCTCATTGGCTGATAGTTTATAAATTAAAAGGTTTTTAATAGGTTTGATAATTTATCAATATAGTATAATTTGTGATTAGGTTTATGGTATAGTTTAAACGAGTTGTCATTTTAGTTTAATGTCAAATCCAGAAAGTTCTTTCTGTATTAAGTTTTAGATTTGAACGTTTAAAAAGATTATGATTTTTTCCTAATATTATTTAAGTTTCTATCAGAGAATTTAATTGTAAAAAGTATGTCATCCCTATATTTTCGTTTTCTTCCCTGAAGAATATATAGTTCTTACCATATCAGTTACCTATGCTTAGTCTGCTGAACCCATCGTAATGTCAAAATTTCAACTTTTATCTTTCCTCATCCATTGTTTGCCATCGTATTGAATTATCTGTAGCCTAGCTTGTTTCACTATGTCAATCTATAAGTTAGTTATATTCGTTAGGTCCCTAGCCATTAATATTGCTTTATCTAAAAGTTCCGAGGTGATTGATGGATATTATAAGTCTATATCAAATTGAATAAGTCAAAATTCATGTTTGTTTTTAACCCCCTTAAAAAATTCTAATACTTCATTTGATGATGTCCACATTTTAAGTTCTGTTTCAGTTTTTATTGCTGGTTAAATTCTATCAAGTATTTCTTTTTACTTATATTAGCTATATCAGATGTATTAGGTGATATTAATCTGATGGTGATGTTACTATTAAAGTTCTCTTCATGATCCTTTAATGTGAATCTAAGTTGTTTTGGTATATATATATATTTCTGTGCTATCTCTCTCTATCTCTCTCACACACACACATACACACACACACATATATATATATATATATATATATATATATATATATATATATATATATATATATATATATATACAGGGAGGGCCTGTGAACGAGTGATTATAGCACTTGTCATTGGGCTGGACGACCCGGGTTCGATCCTACGGCATGCAAATTTTCGGGTCTGAAAACTCCCTCTGTCCATCCAGCAGTAAATGGGTACCTGACTAAAACTCAGGGAAGGTTCAAGGCAGCGGAAGGAGAGGGATGGGCTCCGCCTTCCATATGCTGTGCCCTAGACACGGTGATTCTTAACAAATCACCGCCGCTACGGCCATGGGCAGTGTGCGATGTCAGCAACGACACTCGTGCGCGTCCAGGCTATGCGACCTTTATATATATATATATATATAGTGTGTGGGAGAGGATATATTGGCACAAGAAGTTTGGTACATGGACTGCTGATCGCGTTTGTATGTGACAGGTCGTTCGAGTTTCGAATCTCTGCATGAATAGTCTTGCTACGTCTAGCCACACTGATGAGTCATAGACGACGAAATAGCTCTGCGTGGATAACTATATATAGAGAGAGAGAGGGGGAGAGAGAGAGAGAAAGATAAAGAGAAAGAGAGAGAAAGAGAGTTGAACAAAGAAAAGCTATTATTATACATACTTGTGTCATTATCGGTTCTATAATAAGTATATGAAGGAAAATAATGTGATACTTATTTTTCTGAGACTTGCTACAATGGAACGACATGTGTAGCAGATATCGATCCTCTCAACAGCATTTTTCCCCCATTTCACTTCGAGGGTATGACGGTTCTTAATGCATACACATATTAATAACAGTGGCGTATGTGTGTGGGATTATTGTCTCAGGTGTGCTCAACAAACATATTTCCTCACGTACTAATTGGATAACATTTGTAAGAAAGACATTAGCAACAAAAAAACAATCTCTATATAAAATCCAAGCTTAAAAACTGTGCTATACACAGACTCAAAAACTTGGGCTACTGAACCTTTTGGCCGATATAAGTAAGAGTTTAGAATAATAATACAAATAATAATTTTAACCCATTAAATCCCATGGTTCTTTTTTTTTAGAAACAGAAGGATAATTAACGATATTCCAGCAACATCTGTATTTTTCAGAGATATCTATAATTCGTCATGAAGATTGGAGTGTCTTTCAAATATCACACCTACTGTCTGGTGTCCCAGTTTTCAGTATACTGTGAAAATATCGAGTCAAAGGATACAATAAGTTTCATTTATTATCCAATCAAAAATTTTTTAGTAAGTAGTCGAAGGATACAATAAGTTTCATTTATTATCCAATCAAAAGTCTTTTAGTAAGTAGTCGAAAGAATACAATAAGTTTCATTTATTATCCAATCAAAAGTCTTTTAGTAAGTAGTCGAAGGATACAATAAGTTTCATTTATTATCCAATCAAAAATCTTTTAGTAAGTAGTCGAAGGATACAGTAAGTTTCATTTATTATTCAATCAAAAGTCTTTTAGTAAGTAGTCGAAGGATACAATAAGTTTCATTTATTATCCAATCAAAAGTCTTTTAGTAAGTAGTCGAAGGATACAATAAGTTTCATTTATTATCCAATCAAAAGTCTTTTAGTAAGTAGTCGAAGGATACAATAAGTTTCATTTATTATCCAATCAAAAGTCTTTTAGTAAGTAGTCGAAGGATACAATAAGTTTCATTTATTATCCAATCAAAAGTCTTTTAGTAAGTAGTCGAAGGATACAATAAGTTTCATTTATTATCCAATCAAAAGTCTTTTAGTAAGTAGTCGAAGGATACAATAAGTTTCATTTATTATCCAATCAAAAGTCTTTTAGTAAGTAGTCGAAGGATACAATAAGTTTCATTTATTATCCAATCAAAAATCTTTAAGTAAGTAGTCGAAGGATACAATAAGTTTCATTTATTATCCAATCAAAAGTCTTTTAGTAAGTAGTCGAAGGATACAGTAAGTTTCATTTATTATCCAATCAAAAATCTTTTAGTAAGTAGTCGAAGGATACAATAAGTTTCATTTATTATCCAATCAAAAATCTTTTAGTAAGTAGTCGAAGGATACAGTAAGTTTCATTTATTATTCAATCAAAAGTCTTTTAGTAAGTAGTCGAAGGATACAATAAGTTTCATTTATTATCCAATCAAAAGTCTTTTAGTAAGTAGTCGAAGGATACAATAAGTTTCATTTATTATCCAATCAAAAGTCTTTTAGTAAGTAGTCGAAGGATACAATAAGTTTCATTTATTATCCAATCAAAAGTCTTTTAGTAAGTAGTCGAAGGATACAATAAGTTTCATTTATTATCCAATCAAAAGTCTTTTAGTAAGTAGTCGAAGGATACAATAAGTTTCATTTATTATCCAATCAAAAATCTTTAAGTAAGTAGTCGAAGGATACAATAAGTTTCATTTATTATCCAATCAAAAGTCTTTTAGTAAGTAGTCGAAGGATACAATAAGTTTCATTTATTATCCAATCAAAAGTCCTTTAGTAAGTAGTCGAAGGATACAATAAGTTTCATTTATTATCCAATCAAAAGTCTTTTAGTAAGTAGTCGAAGGATACAATAAGTTTCATTTATTATTGAACCGCCGCGACCCTAAGCAGAGGGCTATGCAACATATATAGCAACAAGCAAAATACCAAACACAAGCATTTCTTTACCTCATTTGCATAACTATTTTTTTAAACATCTTATAATAAATTGATGTCTGGTGTTATTCATTTGTAATTTAATTGCCCTATTTTCCTATATATATATAATAAATTGATCACGTCTTTTAAAGCACCGTCCATGTGTATGAATATTTTATATTAGAAATTAAAAACTAAAGCAATGGTGCAATTTTAAAATGAATAAAATTATTTATTTATTTGTTTTTAAGGCTAAAACTTTCGATAAATATATCCTTTTCAAAGCAAGATTATTTTTTTTCATTTTTATGGTATTAAGCCCGGGGGCGTTGGGGTGAACCTCCTGTGGAGACAGAAAAATGTATGTGAAGGTGTTAAAGACGACAGTTTCAAAGTCAAGTCTGGTCGATATGTTATGCGTGGTTGGCACGTATTTGAATAAAGAAATTGGTCACATCTTATGAAGAGTCATCTACGTGTATGCATGTTTTATATTAGAAAAACAAAACAAAAAATGCAGCAATTTTAAAATGAATAAAATAATGTATACATTTTTTTTTAGGCTAATGGAATAGATTTCTCAATATTAGCAGTAATTAAAGTGATTTGATGAAAAAAAAACGAATAAATTAGAAAAACTTTTTTTAAATTGAACTAACATCGCTTGCTTGAGGCATAACGAGCCTGGTGTGAGTATATGATGTTCATGAGACCAAAAATATGTGATAATCTGAGAGCTTACGAACAGTCACGATTAAACTTCCAATTTATTTTTTAGTAACATCATACGATTCCCTACCTTATTTCTAAATCGGGATATTAACATCACGGCCTATCTGTTCAAAATCGCTTAATACTTTCGTCAGAATCCTTTGTGAACACAGCCAAACGTTGCTTTTTATTTATTTGAAATATGTTTAAAACGGCTCATAAAACGGGTGTAAGTTAAGAGCATACCAAGGACCTGATTGGGACGAACAGATTTTGAGTAGTAGATAAGGGTTGGGATAAGAGAGGCGAAAAGAAAAATAATAAAAATGAGATAACGGACTTCGAAAGATTGATTTCAGAGTAGGGTGGTTGTGGGATGTCTGAGACATTTAAGTGTCATGCCCGGGCCTCGCCAAGTTGATAGATGCCATTGACATGGTGGTCACAACTGACATCATAGTCCCAGCCAATATCATATTCACCACCGTTTAAGCATCTTTTGTCAAACAAAAATGTTTGTGAACACACAGACAAATACGTTACTTTTTAGTTATTTGAGATATGTTTAAAACGGCTCAAAATCTGTTCAAGATGTTGTAAACAAATATTTCCATTTCTGCATGAGTGAATTGACAAGTAGACATTTGCTCTTAATTGGATCGGAATTAACGACGGTTTTTGTGAGCAGAAACGCACAGTTTTTTAGCATGTTAAGTCGCACTTAGATGAAGTGTTCTTTCTTCTACTCATCAGATTTGAGAAGAGAAGTTGAAAACAAGAATTAGGAGTGGCAGACCAACGAAAACGCCTAGGAGCAAAGTATAATATCTGTTCTGGTACTACACTTCATTTTTTTTCTGTCCTTGGTCAGTGACAGAGAAATCCTTCTCGACTGAGCCAATTTAAATTTTTGCCACAATCCAGAGCTCCCCTATGTGGGAAGCTGAATTTTACCCCCACATTAAAAATTGACCTTGTGTCTAACTCTGCCCTTGTAAGGAGGCAAGTAAATAGGGACAGACGAAGCGACAAGCCTTTTATGGGGATGCTTTTGTTGGATAATGGCCCTGTGAGGCCGGACGCATGTTGAAGTGGACGTATGTGTGGGAGATCGTTTGGTTTGACTTGCGCGATTTAGTGCGGGTGAACCCGTACAACCGACTGCAAAATAAATTGGTTCTCACAGTTGGCGCTTACAACCGTTGACAGGGCCACCATGGTGACGAGACCTCAGGTCAAGGGTCAAGGTGCACCTGCGCATAGGGGCTCTGTGACGTCACGGGCTTTTGTGTGGGAAACGGAGTTTTGCCAGTCTGGGTTTTGGAAGCAATCCGAACAGACGATTTCTCTATCTAGTCTTCAAATGATTAGGGGAATTAAATTCCCTAAGAGAATACAGGCATGAGATTCTTTCTTCCCCCCTCCTCGAATGGCTAAGGACTTAAGCTAAGAACTAACTGCAATAGAGTAGTAATTTAGTCTTTCCCTTTACGTTGGTGAAACATCTCCAAGATCGACGGTAGACTGACGCCTGAATAAAACTGAATCAACATTTAAAAGATTGTTTGTTCTGTGAATCGAATTATGATGGTTTTGTTGCAGACACAGCAGACGGCGATGTTCACGGCAGTACAGAAACGAAGAAAGACTCAACCACTAGACGACATCGAGATGGCACCCCTCCACGACGAAGAAGAGAAACTATACAACACTTTGACACATTGATAATAAGATGCGCCCATTCAATTTGTACGTAAAGTGATGAAAAGTAAATTTCAAACGGAAGGATCACAGACAGACTGACTGAGTGAGCGACAAAACTGATAATAGAAATGTAAGGATGCATATATATATATATATATATATATATATATATATATACTAGCAGAGCTACCCGATGTTGCCCAGGTTAGAGTGTGGGATAGCATCATATGTAACATCATGGTAGGGAGAGTTTACTTTAACAGCAACCTTGATGCAGTTAGTCAAATATCTTACTCACCGAGCTATTCAGATATATGTTAATACTCTTAAACTAACGCTAATAAATAGATTAATTTCATTGTGTAACATGTTAGAAAATTGTCATTAGCTTCTTTAAGGGGCAGCCAGAGACGCAAAAATACTTCCATTATGTTCATATGCAAATTGTGCATGTGAATACAATTATATTGAAAGTACACTTCCTAGTTTGTCTTCGTTTTTAGGGACAGACATGCACAGACAGAGAGGTGTTCTCCTTGATTATATATACACACTCCTGATCCAAAAATTAAGACCACTTGAAAATCTTTTAAAAGAAACCTTTTTTTAAGGATAGATTTTAAACTCCTCCCACTTAAAGTTACCAATACTACAATCTAAAAGGTTATGGAAACAAAAAGCTACATTCCAAACATTTTATTCAGAAATTTACATTTTTATAAAAAATGAGAAGGGAACCAAATCTTGATCAAGACATTCTTCTAACTCGTCTGGATATAATGACACAAGAATCTTTATTTCTTCAACTAGAGGGCTAAGATAGACAACCCCCCCCCCTCTCTTAAGACTATACTTTTGTTTTCAAGTTTTCTTTTGTTTTGTTTTTATAGATATACTCCCCTTTTTTTTAATACTGTTTTTATTAAATAAATGAATACAAATTTAATCCTAATGTCTTTTGTCGTTCTTCGCATCTTCTGTTTTATTTCCTGACGGTATCTTATATTGGAGAAATCCCCATACCATATCATTTAAAACGTTTTATTTGAACCCTGGGATATCACGAGCCACTCCGGACGACTTTTTAAAAAACTTTTTTAAAACTTTTTTTTATCATTGTCACGTATTGTCTTTCGGTGGTCCCGACCGGCGGCATTCGTGACAACATCCATAAGAACACGAGGCGTGTCGTGACCGTGACATCAACCATTACACTACTAATCCGAAACTGAACTTACATAAATATATTAATTACATATTAATCCAAACAGGGAAAACAAAAGCAATCAAAATGATTTCACTTACAAAATGTTAACGTCCCGTTTATGAACATCGGCTTTAGAAAACAACAGAATTACGAATCCACCATATCTGATCTAATATATAAAGTCATATTGTCAGATTTTCCATGTTGAACCTAAATAGTAATGTATCTGACAAATCGATATCTGATTCCAACTAGCAATTTCTTTCTTATTATACTTGCAGCATGTTTGTTACATTAAAATGTATAATTCGCTGCAGTTTCTGTCCGAAAATAATTATTCCAGGAAGGAAGATTGTTACAATGGAGACAATTTTAAATAATGACCTAATCGGTTAAAATGCACGAAAGATAATTCCTACTTAAACTTAAAGGTAAAAATGTAAGTTATCTTTCTTATATTTAAAGCTTTTTCGCCATCTCTTCATGACTTACAAATTATTAGTTTAAATTTTTTTAAATTTTAAACTAAAATGGCATTAATGAATCCGGGGCTACGCCGGGTAGGTACAACTCGTATGGAAATTAGAGTGAATGCTTATAAATTATAACAAAATGGTCTCAGACAGTTGCAAATGACATTGGCTGGGACTGCGGTGTCCATTATGATCTATGTGTTGTTAACGTTCATACTATGTCATTTTTTTTAAATTTCCTTTGTGAAACAGTCGCTCACTTTTTTATAGAAACATTTGATTTGGTTAGGTTTGGTCTGGTTTGGTTTTGTTTGGTCTGGTTATCTTTTCTTTGGGAAATATCAACTCTTTATTGCATTTATTTTACCCATTGTTGGGGAGAGATGGTTCATACCTTTTCCAATTATATCTATATCTATATAAAGTAAAGTATGTTTATATGCTTATATATTTGTATGTACAGGATTCACTACTAAACTAATTAACCGATCATTATGAATGTTGAAACACATTTGCTATGCACAAGGGATCTAAATGTGAGCTATATTATATAAAATCGACCCATAATTGTGTTGTCTGCAAAATCTACATACCTCTAATTTTTGTGAAATTTGAACAATAAGTATTAGACATTAATTAATAAATATTCCCCAAATTCCAGTTTCTTTGGAGTATTTTAAAAGGTTTTAAGGGACATAATATGAGCACTACTTCAAAATTTGAATATTTCAGATTTGCATTCAATTTTAGTCATTAGACGCCAATGAATAAAGATTTCTTGAACTTCAATTTCTTCTCAAGACCCGTTACGCCTAAGTATGAAATTTTTAGAGATTTTCTAGATTCAAAATCATATAATGGATTTTGATCAAAATTGGGATAAGGATTCTAAACATAAGGTTTAGTATCATTATATCTTGATTTTAATCTTCGTAAGGAGAGATATAAGTGGGGAAAACTGTTCTGTTCGGAGAATTAATTTGACCCGTTCCAGAATGAGTATTTATCCAGTTACACTAGAAGAGAATGCAATGGATCTGGCTGTATTTGAACTCGGCTTAGCCGAATCCATATTTCGCATTGGTAACTCACACATCCCTAAACGGATCATTTTAAAGGTCACTGGCTTCTCACTACTTGTACGTGCGCCTGTGAGTAAATGTGGCGCGAATTCATCTCACCAGGTATCCTCAAGGCGTAATATTACACCTTATCCCTTTTTTTTTAAATTTATTTTATAGCACATCTTTAGTTCGAAAAGAAATTAGCCCCTAAAGGAGAGTTTTTCTTGTTCAACAAAATAAAAAAGAAGGTTTTATGCTAAGTGTAAAATATAAGCTTTTCTCAGTCGAGTGTTTTCAACCAGAAGAAACGATTACCGAACTTTCTCTGTGTGCACAGAATGTTATATAAATGTCGGCAAATAAAATCAAGAAAAAGAGTTGTTGGTATAATTCGCTTTGTGCCAAGAATAAGATGGCAGCATGGATGGCCGATGGTTCAATCTTCTCACTTAGTTCCCATGGACACACTCAGTAAGGAAGAGATTGAA
The DNA here is from genome assembly GCA_963556195.1 of Sepiola atlantica. Taxonomy (NCBI): domain Eukaryota; kingdom Metazoa; phylum Mollusca; class Cephalopoda; order Sepiida; family Sepiolidae; genus Sepiola; species Sepiola atlantica. Next base: position 65,319,027 of record OY744543.1, on the reverse strand, counting down.
TTCCAAGACAAAGCAGAAGAAGAAGTATGGACATTTAAACTGAAGCGAAATTAACTTTAGGATTCACATTATCTATCTTGGATCCTAGTCTCCTATGTGTGTGTGTATATATATATATATATATATATATATATATATATATATATATATATATATATATATATATATATATATATATAGCTCATTAGGTAAAAACTAATTCGAGCTCCCGGCACTTAACAATGTTTACATTGAGATATTACTTACATTCAGTCAGTGTCGTATGATAGCGTATGGATAGCAGCGCCGACTGTCAGCTTGACCGTTGAGTTTCAATCCCGGCTTGAGGCACTAACTGGTCTAGTCGCACTTAAGAGCTGTGATACAGCGAAACAGTCTGTATGTGGATGACTATATGAAGCTCCCTCCCTGGGTAGAGCTTATTTGTAAGAATATCACCAAATGCCATTTAGCTTTAAGGCATAGCTCATTAGGTAAAACTAATTCGAGCTCCCGGCACTTGACAAAGTTTACATTGAGATATTACTTACATTCAGTCAGTATCGTATGATAGCGTAGGAGTAGGAGCACCGACTGTCAGCTCGACGGTTGAGTTTCAATTGAGGTTTAGCTGCACTGAAGAGCTGTAATACAGCGAAACAGTCTGTATGTGGATGACTATATATATATATATATATATATATATATATATGAGGATAAAATGGACGATATATCATAAAATGAAAAGCCGTGAAAGACAAGATGTGTGAAAAAGACAAACAGAAAACGCAAATTTAAATACAGAGAAAAAATCATCAAGAAACGAGAGATTTTACCGGTTTCGTTCGGGTCAACAGACGTCTTCAGAAAAAGGAATTTTATATTTTTATGTTTTCAAATGTGTGCTTATCAGTAATATAAATTTTGCTGATTTATCCCTCTGATTTTCCTCTGATGATAAGAGCATATTTTTGAAAATCCATGGATTAAGGAAAAAAAATGTTTTTTTTTATATATTCCTTGTTTGAACTAACTGATGATTTAAAAAATATTGTATTTTATCAATTTTATTCTCATCATTCACTTTTTTATATTATTACTCTATCTTGTATATCGAGCATTAATTTATCAAAATAAGACATAAATTAAAGGAAAAAATGGTATCTTTATTATTATTCCTTTATATATATATATATATATATATATATATACACACACATATATATATATATATATATATATATTAACTTATGAAAATATATTTATGGCAATTAAGCTACACAGAGGCTTCTGCGTTTCATCCCCGTAGGGAATCGTCAGGCTAAAATGCATGGGATAAGTGTTACCGGGTGTTTTTATATATACACATGGTGGTTAGTCTAGCTAGCTTTCCAATCAGATTATTTGTTATTCCCTCTCATGGGTTAATGTTTCCATTAGCCAATAGCAGGGCTTCTCACAAACAACGGTTCGGCTGACTTTTACTTCATATTCTTTTGATCTGTTTTCTATAGGGGTAACTCACACTTTTTTGTGAATGTGTCGAATTAATAGGTGACCTTATTCTAACACGTGCATGCTTTTTCTAGTTCTATTTTTAACTGTTGGATTAGTTCAATTTTTTATTTAATTATCTTTTTATATTTTTTTTCTTATGTGTTGTTATCCTAAAGTAAAATGAAACCGGTAAAATCTCTCATTTCTTGATGATTTTTTCTCTGTATTTAAATTTGCGTTTTCTGTTTGTCTTTTTCACACATCTTGTCTTTCACGGCTTTTCAGTTTATGATATATCGTCCATTTTATCCTCATATATATATATATATATTCTGTGTATACAGTTGTTTGCTATTTCACTTCTACAGTTTAATAGGTTTTGAGGGTCTTATACTCCTAAACTAATGAACTTATTATCATTAGTAATCATGGGATACATATTCTAGGCAATACAGTGAGTAACGTTGCCACATTATTATCTTGTTTTGAAATCGCACCCTACACTTCACCCGCCCACAAAAAGAAAAAATTAAAATTAAAAACTAATGCTATAAATAGTGCTTTACCCATCCTGGGACGGGTATTTTACTAGTATATATATATATATTAATTTAAAGTAAATAATATTAAATCATTTTTACCTACATACAACAGTGTTTCAAGCTTTCGCTTTCAGCAGTGTAGAGAAGTATAATCTCAGACAGTCGCAAAATTCGAACCCGGTTACAGAATCACCCTAGACTCCGCAAGCAAGCGTCATAACCAAACAGCCACGAGACATTGCCACGTCAAGAAAAGGAATTTAAGTTCTATTTATGCGAAGAAGGCACATATCGAAAGGCGGTCTAGAGTGTTCGACGAACGTTGTCAGAATATGACATATAGCTAAGTGACAGTCTATTTTTAACTTCCCCAAACAGAGCTCAACTTCAATCTCTTAAAGGGGCTAATAACAATATTAATTTTAATATATATATATATATATATATATATATATATATATATATATATATATATATATATATATATATATATATATATATATATATATATATATGTTATTGTTTATTATCTATGTACGTATACGTTTCGTCCTTTTTCAATCGGGACTCATCAGCATAGAGATATGACTATTCACTACCGGTCATGCGATTCGAAACCCGGACCTTAAGTATTTTTCAACTCCAGTCCGACGTCGCTAATCGCTGGGCCAATTGTAAACAGCGAATAAACTATGATAATTTTAACACTTTAACGGCGGCTTTGACGTCGAGGCATTCTACTTCTATTAAGGGAAGGAATGATGCATTATAAGCAAGTGACGTCATGCTGTGTTAATACTACCAATTACAGTGCTCTACTTTCAAGGAGCGACAAATAATAAATATTTGTTATTGTTTATTATATATATATATATATATACATGCAAACATTGTTAAAAATAGCAGAATTCGTCTGTTTAGTTACTTTTTTTTATTTTTTCAATTTTTCTGATGGTCTTTTTTGTATTAAAATCAACAAAATTAATAAATGTTCCATAGGTTTCACGAACGTTTTCGATTTTTTGTTGAATCATTTTCAGGTGTCAAAAGCAAATGAACAAAAAAGCTGGAGAAAGAAGAGAATTTTAAAAAGACGGTGAAGAAACGCGCATAGAACGTTTTCCGCATTGTTCCAGGAAGTCTGGATGGCATCACAGAACAAAATCGCATTACGTTAAGCATCTTAAAATGTTACCACTGGTTTCACATGTGATGTTGTTAATTTTAGGTTGCTGCGTTTTTATGTAGATAGCTTCGAGTATTTTTAATTTTTTAAAATTGGTTTCGGAATGTATAAATTTAGTGTTATTAACTAGAATTTGTCTTAAATCAGAGGGAGGGCAGTTATGTTTTTATAGATGTTGGTAAATTGAGCTAGAGTTTGCAAGATGCATGGTAAGGCGGCGGGATAGGGTAGTGCTTGTAAAACCAATGTAACTATTAGCTTTATATATACATATATATATATATATATATATATATATATATATATATATATATATATATATATATATACATATGTATATGAGAAAGGAAGGATGAGAGTAATTTCCAATATGTATATATATATATATATATATATATATATATATATATATATATATATATTAGTAGTAGTAAGTTTTTGAAAGGCTGTGGGCAATGCAAGTTGTAAGGAACAAAAACAATAACAATAAATCGAATACGAAATATGACTTACTATTTATTTTTCCTTTTTTCCTAACATCTTACATAACAGCAAGAGTGTTTTTAGCTGTTCGTGTGATGTCCGGGTGATTAAAAATCACTATTTAATATTTCGGGAAAAGAGACTTCCCTTTGTCAAACATAATTAAACCAGAAGAAAAATTTCTCCGACTGTGCAGAGAATTATATATATATATATATATATATATATATAAGGTTAATACAACAAAAGATATAAGAGGCAACTAATATCTTTAATTAGTGAATATCCAGATAAAAATGAAGCTCAATATACTGGATAGAGCATTAAAAGTAAGCCGAAATGTTACAATGGGATTTAGTTTCCACCATTTGAACTGCCTTATCTTTGAAAAACTTCTTTAATCAATATTATTTCTAGCCGTACTTTGATGGGGTATTTAAACTTAATTATATGTTTTTGGCCGATACAATTTGTGTTGCATATATTTATTATTTTTTTAATATATTTTTTTATATATTTTTTCATTATTAATTTATTATTAATTTTGTTTATTATTATTATTATTATTATTATTATTATTATTATTATTATTATTATTATTATTATTATTATTATTATTATTATTATATTTTTATCTTTATGTTTTTAAAGTAAAGTTTTATTTACTCGCTGTAATTCCACTGCGGTAATGATCCTCTGACGAGAAGAATTTTCTTTGAAAACCCATGGGTTAAGGACTTTCAATTATTTTGCTCTTGAACTTTGAATTGTAATAAAATTTGATTTGCACCTTATTTTATTCTTTCATTTTATCTAATGCTATATATATATATATATATATGTGTGTGTGTATGTGTGTAGGACCAATATATATATATTTTATGTATTATTTTATACTAGCGAGACCCGTGGAAATTCCACGGTTGTATCCTTCATCTGTTATATATTGCTGCCATGCTTTAAATGTGGTTAGATGTAGCAAGTGCATCACCCCCAAGATTTGGAACCTGGACACTAGTCACTACCAATCGTGACAGTTTGAGACTATACTCTATATATATGTTTGTGGTCATCCATCGACAGATTGTTTCGCTGTATCACAGCTCTTAAGTGTAGCTAGACTAGCAAGTGGCACGAGCCGGGATCGAAACTCGACCGTCTAGTAGACAGTCAGCGCTCCTATCTATTTGGCTATGAGTCACTCGCCGTGAGTAAGCAAAATCTCAATGTTTATATGAACCCTTTCAATTGCTTAAAGTGCTCCATTTGTTTATATGCGTATGTTTGTGTATATATGTGTGTGTCGACGTGTAATTAGGTAGTAATTCTTTTTAAGCGTGTTTTATTAAAAACAGTAAAGATAATTTATGCATAGACAGAAATGCTTTTATAAACTGTACAATAAGAAAGTCATAAAACCTGCATAAAAAGTGTGATGGTGACGTGGCTGGTGCCAAAGAATGAAAAACATTATGTGTTGTGTGGGAAATGGTATTATGTACAGCAGACAGTCATGCTCCATGTCGTGTGTTCAAAATTCCTTCTAACCAGGCGCCATCATATTACCATTCTTTTGGATGCAACAGGATTTCAGACTTCTTCAGTTATACAAAAAAAAACAACAAAAAAAACAAACAGAGTAAGTTTCCATTTTATAGGTATTTGTGTTCAAAAACTGGTGGCTGACAGAAAAATTAAAAGTATGACTCATTCTCAGTGGTATACAACATTCCATAATCAACAATGATTGCTTTTTTTATATAATAATGTTATAAGTGGCCTTCAGAAATTATTATTTTTCCCTTATCATTGTGGTACACCTGCTTCAATACCAATTGCATATACAGTCATCCGTACAAAATATAGACATATAATCCATACCTTTTCCGGCAATATCAGCGCACAATTCAATATAATTCGGGACAACACAATAATTCTTGGGCGCCTATCTGCTCTAAAGGTATAGCTGCATCCCTACAAGACAAGTCTACAAAGCTAGAGTCTATGGCAGAGCGCCTCAACATGATGGACGCTCATGCGGCACTGTTCCTGCTGCAAAACTGTTTTGCAATGCCCAGACTTCTATTCAAACTGAGAAGTGCTCCATGTTACAACAAAGTCGCTCGGCCAGTGAAATTTGTAATGTTAATTTTGACGACACCGGTTGGCGCCAGGCCACTTTGCCGTTTCGGTTCGGTGGCCTTGGTCTGCGCTCTGCAACCGATACTGCGCTGCCGGCTTATGCTTCCTCGACTCATGCTTCGGCAGGTCTCGTTGACGAGATTCTCTCCTCATATCTCGAATCCCCGTCTTCAGATCTTTTGACAGCCGTTTTGTCAACATGGACGTCAACAAACCTTCAGCAACCACCCGATCTCATACATCAGTCGTCCTGGGACGACATTCAATGTCAATCCATGTTTGCCGAACTCGTCCGTAGCAGTAACCAGCATAGAGTTGCCTGCCTGAGAGCGTCGGCTTCACCTTACAGTGGTGCTTGGCTCAGTGCCATCCCTTCAGCGACACTTGGAACCCTCTTGGACAATGACACTATCCAGATCACCGTCTCACAGCGGCTGGGACTCCATTTGTGCCACCCACACCGGTGTCGCTGTGGGCAGGTCGTTGACGAGTTTGCCCTGCATCCTCTCTCTTGTCGATTTAGTGCCGGCCGCCTGCCTCGCCACTCTGCCCTTAACGACGTAGTCAGGCAAGGTCTCGACTCGGCAGGTTTTGCATCAGTCCTTGAACCAGCTGGCCTGAACAGGGGTGACGGTTGCAGGCCTGACAGGATAACTGTGTTTGCTTTCCGAGCCGGAAAGCTGCTGATCTGGGACGCCACTTGTTCTGACTCCTTTTCACCAGCAAGAATTGCGGAATCCGCGCCGAAACAAGGAAGCGCGGAAAATATAGCTCGCTCACTGACCGTTTCGTCTTCCAACCAATTTCAGTGAAAACGTCGGATGTACTTGGCCCCGAGACTGTTAATTTTTTTTCAGGACATTGGACGGAGGATTTCAACGTCTAGGCACGAGCCCCGTGAGTCAGCCTGGTTGTTCCAACGCATCTCCCTGGTTATCGTTCGTGGCAACGCTATGTCAGTAACGGCGGCGTCACTTCCGTTCTAATCGTCATCTGTTGACTCTCTCTTTCTTTCTCTGACAATTGTTTCAAGCCTTATTGTTTGTTTGTTTTTTTCTCTTTATGTAATAATTGTACGTGAGGTTGTTTAACCTTATATCATATTCAATACAACAGAATCGATAACATGTTTTACACGGCATAGCCGATTCCATTGTCGCCAAAGGTATCCATTATGCCAACTTTGCGCCTCTTGCTTTGTTATAGGCATATTTTCTTTCTGTTTTAAAGCCATTAGTAAATGATATGCAGTAATAATAAATATGATATATTATATTATTACTGACACACTGGTGCCAAATAAAATTACATATCACACATATGTAGTTCGTTGTTTGGTGAGTTTTATAAAGGAAATTTAAAAAAATGAGATGAACTCATTTAGTGTTTATACATATAGTGTATATAGTGTACATATAGTGTATATAGTGTGTATATATATATATATATATATATATATATATATATATATATATATATATATATATACATATAGTGTATATAGTGTGTATGTATTTCGAATCTAGATATGAATGAACTCATTTAGTTTTTATACATTTAGTGTATATAGTGTACATATAGTGTATATACATATAGTGTATATAGTGTACATATAGTGTATATAGTGTATATACATATAGTGTTAGGGAGGACGAGTGGTTATAGCACTTGTCTTTGGGCTGGACGACCCGGGTTCGATCCCACTCATGGCATGCGAATTTTCGGGTCTGAAAACTCCCTCTGTCCACCCAGCAGTAAATGGGTACCTGACTAAAATTCAGGGAAGGTTCAAGGCAGCGGAAGGAGAAGGATGGGCTCCGCCTTCCATATGCTGTGCCCTAGACACGATGATTCTTAACAAATCACTGCCGCTACGGTCATGGGCAGTGTGCGATGTCGGCAACGACACTCGTGCGCGTCCAGGCTATGCGACCTTTACCTTTTTTACATATAGTGTATATAGTGTATATACATATAGTGTATATAGTGTATATACATATAGTGTATATAGTGTGTATGTATTTCGAATCTAGGTATGAATGAACTCATTACGTATAACGACACTGATGAGCCGTATACGACGAAACAGCTCTCTGTGGATGACTACATTCTATATATATATACATATGCCTCCTATCTATAGGCTGAGCTGTCTGGTAGACAATGGCGTGCAGAGGTCTGTTGATGTCCTGGTGCTGCCCAGGACCAACTCCTTGATTGTATTTCCCCAAAGACTCAAGTATAAGGGCTAGTATGGTGAAATCTTATGAAAAATGAAAATAGTTTGAATATGATTATATGCCCCGTAAATTTGGATGCCTGGGCCATCGCCACGTCGTTGTTAGAAGAAATAATGGTTTCTTATTAGCGTAAAGCAAAGATCTTCTGTAAAGAATAGATTTCTCGTGTTTTAACGTAGACTTGATTTTATGGTAATTAATATGGTGAAGTATTAGCTTCGTACACCGGTCAGGAGGGTTTTAGGCTTAATTTCCATGTCTAGGCTGTGAAACAATTCACAAAAAACGTAGCTCAAGAGGTTTCTTTAAAGGCTGAAAAACGTGTTCGACATCAGAATCAAACCGGCGATCTCTATCTGTGGTAATGATGGCTGGAATTCTGAAATGGGGCAATCATTATGGACCTTGTGTTCTTCAGAATTATGTGATCTATTCCCTGCCTCTTTTGTTCCAGCTCGTTTGACTCATTGGTCTAGTGGTTATCAGAATTATGAGATCTATTCCCTGCTTCTTTCGGGTTTTCCAATAGGCATGATAAAAATATATATGTAAACAGTCACTACATATATACTGTTTTAATTTCTTCTACTGTCAGTGGCGGTGTTTGTTGGCACAAGGAGTTTGGTACTTTGACTATTTTGTCGTATTCAGGTTTTGAATCTAAGCGTGAATAAACTTACTACGTCTAGCCACACTGATGAGTCGTAAATGACGAAACAGCTGTGTGTGGATGGCTATATTTTATATATCTCTATCTACATAAAGTAAGGTATGTATATATGTTTATATATTTGTATGTACAGGATTCACTCCTAAAATAACTGACCACTCATCATGAATTTTCGAACATAGCTGCTAGGGTGCTAATGTGGGCTATATTTAGTTTAATTTAGTTTTATGTAAATGGGATAAAAAGGGGGTGGAAGCCCTTCGTGAAAATTCTGATACTTTTGATTTTTGTGAAATTTTAACAATAGGTATTAGACATCAATTAATAACAATTCCTCAAATTTCAGTTTCTTTTGCGTAGTTTAAAAGGCTTTTAGGGGGTATAATAAGGGTACAACCTCCCATTTGAAAATTCAAATGTTTCAGATTTGCATTAAATTTAATTCACTAATAAAGCAAGGTTCCCTGAATTTAAATTTCTTCTTAAGACCTCTTAAGCTTAAGCCTTAAATTTTAGAAATTTACTAGTATAAAAATCATTTAATGAATTTTTATCAAAATTGGAATAAGCATTCTAGACATAAGGTTTAGTGGCATTATATCTTGATTTTAATTTTAGTAAGGGAACATAAAATTGGTGCAAAACTGTTCTTTTCGGGGAATTAATTTTAACTGTCCTGGTATATATATATATATATATATATATATATATATATATATATATATATATAAATAAATAAATATTAATTATTTATTACGTACAAACATCGATGTTTCATGCTTACGCAATCTTCAGTGCAGGAAGCTAATTCGCGACGGTCGACGGGCGCGAACTCCGATCACAAATCGCCACTGGTTCACAGTCAGGAGAGTTACCAGTTGGCCACCAGAAATTAGCTTAGAATTTAGGAGGAATTTAACTTTATAAATACCAAGTCGGCGAGTATTCACAGCAAGCGGCGTAGAGTGATCAACAACAATAAATCGTGTTGGATCTCGCAATAAAGCTTGTTATTAAATTCACTCAGAGTGCCCAGCCTTAGTAAATGGGGCTATACAGTAATATTTATAAATAAATATTAATTATTTATTACCTACAGACATCGATGTTTCATGCTTACGCAATCTTCAGGTCGCAGTCAGGAGAGTTACCAGTTGGCCACCAGAAATTAGCTTAGAATTTAGGAGGAATTTAACTTTGTAAATACCAAGTCGGCGAGTATATATATATATATATATATATATATATATATATATATATATATATATATATATATATATATATATGTATGTATGTGTGTGTGTGTGTGTGTGTACCAGAAGGCAGAAATGCTCAGGTTGGTCTCTGAGTGTGTAGTAAAAACTATTGGAAGGCAAATATCCAGAAGAAGGAAAACTCTGATATAACACCTGCGGTGACTGTTGCTTCCGATAATGTAGACTTGTTCTTTTTTGTCGGGTCAGGGTAGCAGTCGTCAAAAAGTTCTATAACCTCTAACAAGAGCGATAATACTCGTTTATTTATTACAATACTTTTTTTCGTCGTCATTACACGACTAGCAGGATCCTGTGGAAATTCCATGGTGCTTTCTACATCAATCTGTATAATTTACTGTTAATAATAATATTCCTTTTGAATAATAAATGTCTGTCAGAGAAATATTATTAAGAAGAAATAATCCTTTCTTCTTCCGTAAAAGTAATGGTCATCTTTTTTTTGTTTTGTTTTGTTTTATTTTTTTATTTTTTACTTTTATTTTACTTTTTATTTTTTACTTTTTTAAAAACGTTTTTTTTTTTTAACTTTTAAAAAACTGTTTTAAATTTTTTTAATTTTGATTCTCTATTTTGTAGTGTTACAACACAAACATCATCTTGTGAAATGTTATTTTTTTGTCGTTTTTAATATTCTTTAAATAAATAAATCGAACGTCTCTACTTTAGTTATTTTAATTCTTTTTAAAACAATAAATATTCTCTGTGTTGTTACCGTAAATAATTGTCAGCTGAACATTCTTCAAATCAATAAAACGAATGTCACTTTTTGAAATGTATTTATTTAAAATTTTAATGTTTTAGTCGATGGCAGGACATAATTTGATTTGGGAACAATTCATTTTAAAATGGGTAAAGTCGGAATTGTTTATCTTAGTGATAGCAGATTAATCACCATCTTTGCTGATCGGACGATCTCATTTTTTTTAATGTGGGTGAAAGATGATAACGTACATACGAACATTTAATGCCTTAGCATATTACGCTATTTAAAAGAGAATTCAATAAAAAGATAAAGATTTTAAAATTTTTTGACAAGGCAGAAAGAAAGATCACCACAATTTTCTGAATGTTATATAATCTCAGTTATAAAATACGTTTTACAAAAAATAAATAAATAAAACATTGATTTGTTTAAAGCCATTTCTGCTTTTTTGTGGTTCACCAGGTACTCGCGAAAGTGCTGAACTAAGTCTGCTGTTCCCATGCTGATATCAACCACCATGCCTCTCCTTAGGAACACTTCAGAACCTGCCAAAATATTCTCTATAAAATCTATGATCTCCAGGGGAGCAAGATGAGCTCTCCGCAGCATTCTTATTCCCCTGACCATGTTCAGAAATCACTAAGGTAGTGACTTTTGGAGATTTTTAATCCATATTTTCACCAGCCTCCACAGTTTCTGCTGAAAAGTTTTCTTTGGCATGATGAGTGTTAAGATGAAATCAGCATGTTCCCACCGAATTTACATGTGCGAAAAAAGAAAGAAATGGAATACAACGTTCTAAAAAGAAAGAGAGAAATAAAATGAAAATTGGTAATAAAAAAAGAAGGATAGAGAAGGTTAAAAGAAAGAAATGATAGAAAATGTTAAAAGAATGAAAGGATAGAGAATGTTAAAAGAAAGAAAGGATAGAGAATGTTAAAAGAAAGAAAGGATAGAGAATGTTAAAAGAAAGAAAGGATAGAGAATGTTAAAAGAAAAAAATGATAGAGAATGTTTACAGAAAAAAATGATAAAGAATGTTAAAAGAAAGAAAGGATAGAGAAGGTTAAAAGAAAGAAAGGATAGAGAATGTTAAAAGAAAGAAAGGATAGAGAATGTTAAAAGAAAGAAAGGATAGAGAATGTTAAAAGAAAGAAAGGATAGAGAATGTTAAAAGAAAGAAAGGATAGAGAATGTTAAAAGAAAAAAATGATAGAGAATGTTAAAAGAAAGAAAGGATAGAGAATTAAAAAAAAAGAAAGGATAGATGATATTAAAAGAAAGAAAGGATAGAGAATGTTAAAAGAAAGAAAAGAAAAAAAGAATGTTAAAAGAAAGAAAGGATAGAGAATTTTAAAAGAAAGAAAGGATAGAGAATGTTAAAAGAAAGAAAGGATAGAGAATGTTAAAAGTAAGAAAGGATAGAGAATGTTAAAAGAAAGAAAGGGTAGAGAATGTTAAAAGAAAGAAAGGATAGAGAATGTTAAAAGAAAGAAAGGATAGAGAATTTAAAAAAAAAAAGGATAGAGAATTTTTAAAAAAGAAAGGATAGATGATATTAAAAGAAAGAAAGGATAGAGAATGTTAAAAGAAAAAAAAGAATGTTAAAAGAAAGAACTGATAGAGAATGTTAATAGAAAGAAAGGATAGAGAATGTTAAAAGAAAGAAAGAAAGGATAGAAAATGTTAAAAGAAAGAAAGGATAGAGAATGTTAAAAGAAAGAAAGAAAGAAAGGATAGAGAATGTATAAAAGGAAGAAAGGATAGAGAATGTTAAAAGAAAGAAAGGATAGAGAATTTAAAAAAAGAAAGGATAGATGATATTAAAAGAAAGAAAGGATAGAGAATGTTAAAAGAAAGAAAAGAAAAAAAGAATGTTAAAAGAAAGAAAGGATAGAGAATGTTAAAAGAAAGAAAGGATAGAGAATGTTAAAAGAAAGAAAGAAAGGATACGGAATGTTAAAAGAAAGAAAGGATAGAGAATTTTAAAAAAAGAAAGGATAGATGATATTAAAAGAAAGAAAGGATAGAGAATGTTAAAAGAAAGAAAAGAAAAAAAGAATGTTAAAAGAAAGAAAGGATAGAGAATGTTAAAAGAAAGAAAGGATAGAGAAGGTTAAAAGAAAGAAAGAAAGGATAGAGAATGTTAAAAGAAAAGGTTGGGATAGAAAATAGAAAAAATATTCTAATAGCAAGAAAAAAAAAAGAAAAGAAAAAAGTGAAAGATAAAAAGAGAGAGAATACGAAATTTCTTTTGGGGGGAGGGGAGATAAAGAGGTGTATAGCTTGAAGTTTTTAATCAAGGTCGATCACAAAAACTTTCAACTTAAATATTGCTAATGAATGTTGTCAAAGGTCAAATCAATATTCTATTTTCAAATACTAACAAAAATATTTTGTAAATTGGAAAGTTTTTTTTTTTTAATTTTTAACTTTTTTCTTGAGAAATTTTTTTTTTTAACATAGTTCACCCCAAACAAGGCAGGACGCCACTGTAGACGTAAGGGGTTACTGAGAAAAAAGGAAGAAGGTTTTGGGGGATCAACCTAAATTGGGAGTTGCGCAGCGAGATGTCTGTTTACATTAGTTTTAAATTTCTGCATGTCAGAACCGTCGGGGAAACAGGGGGCAGGGAGGGAGTTCCAGAGGCCAGCAGTACGAGGAAAGAAGCTATTGGAGTAGAAAGCTCTCCGGCATCTGGGGACCTCCACAGTGAATGGATGGGATTTGTCTAAAAGTTTAACTTTTATTCACAGAAAATCAAACTGAACATTATCTTAATCTGATAATGCTAAACAAGCAGTCACAATAGGAGTATAGGCCTAGCATATAGAATACATACTTGAATTCCCTTTACGGGGATACAAAAGTTCTCACACCTGCCAGTATCCTATATCTCTATAAAGCCACTATTTACCCGTGCATGGAGTATTGTCACATCTGGGATGGTATACCAAACACTAGCTTCTCCCTCTTGGACAGGGTACAAAAAAGAATTGTCTGCAAAGCTCTAGCCTCTGTCGCATCACCGCAGAGTTGTATCCCTGTGCTTGTTGTAGTGCTTCCACGGAATGTGCTCTGATGAAGTCACTGCACTTGTACTCTGCAACATAAATACTCCCGACCTACCCGACTAGAAGCAAAATCTCACCCCTTCACTGTAGAAGTCCCTAGATGCCTTAAGAGTTTCTACTCTAATAGCTTCTTTTTTCAAACTGCTTACCTTTGGAATGCCTTCCTTGCTCCCTATTTCCCCGACCGTACAAACATGCAGACATTTAAATGTAATGTGAACAAATATCTTGCTGCCGAGCTCCCCACCCAGATTGCCCCCCCCCCGCCCCCCCAAAAAAAATCTGATTCCTATCACAGTAGCCCCTAACTCTTGAGTGACAATATGCCTTTCTTGAGGTGAATAAAAACAAATAAAATACAATGAAATAAATGATGCTAAAACAGGTTTCCCGAAATGCTTTAGATCAGGGGCGGGCAACCTCCAGCCCACGGGCCACATCCGGCCTGTGAAGGCTTAGCCTCCGGCCCGCCACCCTGCTATGCTTTATTACTGCAATCCGGCCCGGGGACCTCCCAGTAAAACTCATATCATTTTGTGACATAGACATAAAAGTAGGTTTCAATTAAGATTTACAGTGGGATAAAAATGTATAAATATCAGCGAGCGATGATGCATGTATATTTCATTTTTCTTTAACTATTAATTTCAAATCCTTGGCCTGAGATAAAAATAGACAAATAGAAAGAGAGAGAGGCAAAGAGGAAACGTGAGACGAGGAAAGGGCATGAAACATATAACTTATGTGAGGTGTTTGAAAACGAATGCTACTTCCTCCGTCATTATTTTTTATGATTCCAAAATGGCACTTCGTCGGCGCCTTTTATAACATCACATACAGAAGTCTCTTGAGAAAAAATATCAGATTTGTAGAGTGTTCAATGCAATTTTTGTACAATTTATTCATGTAAACAAAATATAGTAATTCTGAGATTTCGTTTTTCACTCCGGCCTGCGATCTCCTTCCAAAAGTCTCATCTGGCCCTCACTCTGAAAAGGTTGCCCGACCCTGCTTTAGATGAATAAATGAAAGAAAATGGTGTCAGAAAGAAGGCAACAGCAGAGGAAAGAATGAAGAGAAAAACAGTAGGAAAAGAAACGAGTGAATAAGACTAGGATAGAAAAAGTGAGAGCGTATGTATATACCATTGGCATTGCTGGTTTATTTTTATTAGACTGGGATAATGTTCAGACGAGCTTACGAAACCTACAAGATCATACGTTATGTGACACTGTGTAAAGTAAGGTGACATTATAGAATCGATGAAGATACAAAGTTCGATCAATTGAAATCGAATATAGATTTTTTGCTCATTTTCATTCTAAATAAATTAACATCAAGTAGAAGGGTGAAGTGTGTATACACTTATTGCATGCAAAGAGAACAGACATTTTGCATTGTATTGTTTGTCTTCTGAAATCGGACAGTTTGTTAGATGAAATTCTCATCACTATCTGAATAAGTGTTACAGTAATTTAGCCACGCAGGCATGAACTCTCTCAGGTATAAATAGCAGCAGATACTGACAATCAAACCGAACAATTGGAGCGCACAGTCTTGAATTGTTTACCAGATTTGGTAATTGTCTAGGGTCCGACTATAGGACATAATTTACATTCGGTGACTTTAAGGATTTTTGTGAGAGCTTCTAGATCAATCATATTACGATCGTTCCATATCACCCGAGGTCCAATAGACAGGCCGAGCGTTTCGTTGATACACTGAAAAGAATCCTGAATAAAGTTAGGGGCACACCCACAGGGAAATCGAACTGAAAAATTGGAGCACACAGTCTTCAATTGTTTACAAGATTTGGTAATTGTCTAGGGTCCGACAATGGGACATAATTTACATTCGGTGACTTTAAGGATTTTTGTGAGAGCTTCTAGATAAATCATATTACGATCGTTCCATATCACCCGAGGTCCAATAGACAGGCCGAGCGTTTCGTTGATACACTGAAAAGAATCCTGAATAAAGTTAGGAGCACACCCACAGGGAAATCGATACAACAGTTCCTTCAGGTGTATAGAATTACGCCCAAGGACGACGCTCCATCATCATTACCTCCAGTTAAAGTAATGTTAGCGTGTAAAAGCGGGTCTGTGTTTGACAAACTACTCCCCCAAACAAACAAAACCCGCACGAACAAACATTGTACCCAAAATACGCTACCAACCCGGAGAAAACATTTTTCCCGGATGTTTCATGATAATAAATCTTTTTGTGAAGTAGGTACAATTGAGAAAAGAGTAGGAAATATTATCTACATAATTGAATGTTCCATTTTATTCACAAGAGATATTTGAACTAAATCAGAAAATGCCTGTCGCAAGATGCTGACAGCGGTCCTCCTAAAGGGGAAGAAGTCATGGGTGTCATTTACAATACTTTTGATATACCAATACCGCAAGCAGTCCATGAATAACTGTTTAAAGGGGAAAAGGAAAATGATAGACTTTATTCTCAGTGACCCAAAGAAGAAGAAAATACTGAGACTTCTGTGGAGTTAATACTTAGGACGAGAGGGGTGTATGATTATTTACTTATGTACACATGAACGTTTTCAGCTATAAATAGCAGCAGGTACTGTTCTTAGAGGAAGTCAATATTCCAGCAGACAACCCTAACAGTCGGACCGAACAGTCTTGCTGGTAAGCCTCTCATTTGTATATGTTTTTTTTTATACTGTTCTTTGTTAATATATTTGTTGACTACATTCATCTCTTGTGTTATTATTTCTGGCCCTTAACAAGGCCACAACAATAAGCATAGCTAATAGAAAAAGAGGAGAAAAACAAAGAAAAAGGATTGGCAGATAGATATTAGGTAACGTGTGGCAGAGCTAGATTAATAGAAGCTGTTATTATAGAGAGAAAGAGACAGAGAACGTGGAGCGAAGAAATATACTTAAATATTCTGATAAATATCGGGAAAAGCCAGATTACCAGTAGCGTGAGAGAGAGAGAGAGAGATTGAGATTGAGAGAGAGAGAGAGAGTGAGAGAGCGTGAGAGAGAAAGAGGGAAAGAGAGAGAGAGAGAGCGTAGAAAAATCCCCAACTCTCTCTAGCAGTAGTCAATAATACGAGAGAGAGAGAGAGATAGTGAGAGAGAGAGATAGTGAGAGAGAGAGAGAGAGTGAGTGAGTGAGAGAGTGAGTGAGAGAGAGCGAGAGAGAGGGAGGGGGGCTAGAGCGAAGAAAAATCCCCAACTCTCTCTAGCAGTAGTCAATAATACGAGAGAGAGAGAGAGAGAGAGAGAAAGAGTGAGAGAGAGTGAGAGAGAGAGAGTGAGAGAGAGATAGAGAGAGAGAGAGAGTGAGAGAGAGAGGGAGGGGGACTAGAGCGAAGAAAAATCCCTAACTCTCTCTAGCAGTAGTCAATAATACGAGAGAGAGAGAGAGAGATAGTGAGAGAGAGAGAGTGAGTGAGTGAGTGAGAGAGAGAGGGAGGGGGGCTAGAGCGAAGAAAAATCCCCAACTCTCTCCAGCAGTAGTCCATAATACGAGTGAGAGACGGAGAGAAGAAAGCAGAAAAAAGAATTTCTATCCCTCTAACATGACACAGGTAATATTTCAATTTTAATACAAACGACTGAACAGGAATTTTTTTTTGAAAATTGGAGAAACTAATTTATTTTGGAATTAATTGAGAGAATTTTCTATCTATCTTCAGGCCTTTATTCTGCTAATGACTCATCAGCTGAAGCCCTGTACCTTTAAACCCCTTATTCAGAATGAATGGGAACCCTGTAGCATCATTTTTCTTTCAGTAATTAACTGGCAGGGGAGCAAATTGTTCTTCTCTTAAAGAACGTTTGATATGACTGTATATATCTTTATATATTGTATTGAATGAGTCTTTTTGATTTATTTAGAGGGAAAACAGTTTTTTGTTTGTTTTTAAATATATGCCCACCGATAGTTAGGGTTAGGGTTAGGGTTAGGATTAGGGGGTTAGGGGTTAGGGTTAGGGTTAGGGTTAGGGTTAGGGGGTTAGTGGCAAAGAATTCGTTTTACAGACGATCAATAATTACTATGACTTCATCTGGAAACAATTTTGGTGGTGGAAAATCACGTCTTAGGTAATTGGGGCTAAATTCAAGATAATCTTCCATTTTAGGTTTGATCTCTTTCTTTTTTTTTTACTTAAAGGAGTCACCACTTATCAAGGCCAGATGTCACTCGAGGATAAGGATTAATGAGATGGAATGATTGTCAGAATCAAGTCTGAATATTTGTGGGGACGGTTCTAATTTTGAAGACGACCCAGTTGTAACCTGCAGAGAAACAGTCCCGTGGCAATGTGTTCCACTTGTGAAGAAGCTTTGTTCATGGAAATTTCGCTTGACACTTGTCACACTGAGGTAGAAAGGAACGTTTTTCTTCATTGTGGTAGAAGACGAGTTCTTGCTGTGAATGTCCTACAACGAGGAACCAGAGATTTGAGCTCAGTCGAGCACCTTCCACGGAAATACCGATAGAGTGGAGAGAGACTAGCAACGTTTCTTCTGCGATGAAGGGGCTGTAAAGAACGGGAGAGATTATCCCCCACTAGATTTCAAAGTCGCGTCTGAATTCTGTCAGAGCAATGAAGAATGCTGTTGGCGGCGCCTCCTCAGACGTGGCAGCGGTACGGCGTCTTCATCAGGAGTTAGGTACATCCTAGAGCAGTAGAATGAGCCAACCATTTTTCCAGTGGACCTAGCAACAGATTTGATGTAAGCCTTCCAGTTTAGGTTTGGAATGAAAGTCAATCCTAGGAGCTGATCAAAGTAAGGAGCTTCCTCAAAAAGACAGCCATTTATTTCGGATTTGGTAAAAACAAGGATCTAGCCGTTAGTGATGGAAAGAGCGAAGCTTGGTTTTAGAAATGTTGAATGGAACAAACCAATTTTTCTTCCATTGCCCCACGTGCTTCAGACCAGAAGAGAGGGAATCAGCGATAGCTTGATCACCAGTGCGCGTCGATGTGTTGCCATAGACAGTTGTTTTTTCTGCATAGATGTCGACAAGTGAACTAGCTCATAAGCACACCGGCATTGATACTATGTGCTTCAGATTTTTGTCCATCAAAACCTACTTTCAGAGAGAAAGGATTCAATGGTTGCAAGGGTGAAGACATTGCCAAGGCTGCCGCAAAGAAGGTGGGCTCCCTCTAGCGTGCTAGTAAACTCCTCACACCTGACATTATCCTGTATCTCTCATCAGTCTTATTGGAGAATACTAACCATTCAACATTGTATACATTGAGATGCGAATGTTGGTGGAAGGATAATCAGACAGGATCTTGTCAATTTCTCAAAGATTCTCTCTATGACAGTAACTCCGTCTTGTGGGGACGATAAAGGGCAAAGATGAAACCGGTGCTGCGAATAAGGGCTACACGGAAACACATATATGGCAGCTCAGAGTCTTCCGTGGAGACGTCCCTACCACATCGAAAACGGTAATCAACTAAAATAAAAAATGTTTTAAATTGTTGTCATAACTGTTGTGACCTCATCAATAAAGGTTATCAGCATGCAAACACTTTACATGCCCTCCCCCTCCTCTGCTGCCAATCTTTTAAATAAAAGGCAGTTCTTATCCTGTTATCAAAGAGAGTCGACTTGTTTTATTCTCATTTGACGAACTCCCAGTTACTCTTTTTCTTGGTCTTGGCCTTTTGGCTAAGATCAAAGTGTAGTATCTGTTCCGATGGATACTGCACCCCCATAGACTGGTATTGTCTTGGCCTTCGGGGCTTGATTTACGCTGGTCTATGGGTCTGTCCTGTGCAGTTCTAGGAGGTCCACCCTCCCAGGCTTTGCCTCCCCTCTTTGGGGAGGAGTAAGTTTATTGCTTACTGCCTGAGGCGCCCCTACCGGGGAATGCTGACGGGGCTGCCCAGGCAATTGTTAAACCCCACTTTCCTGACCCGATCTTGGGTCACATCTTACTTGTGGGAGTAAGATAAAAACTGGCCTTGTGCCTAACTCCTGGAGAGGAGTAAATCAATACTCTTTTTCTTTGCCTTATGGCTAAGATCAAAGTGTAGTATCTGTTCCGATGGATACTGCACCCCCATAGACTGGTATTGTCTTGGCCTTCGGGGCTTGATTTACGCTGGTCTATGGGTCTGTCCTGTGCAGTTCTAGGAGGTCCACCCTCCCAGGCTTCGCCTTCCCACTTTGGGGAGGAGTAAGTTTATTGCTTACTGCCTGAGGCGCCCCTACCGGGGAATGCCGACGGGGCTGCCCAGGCAATTTTTACTGGCCAGAGTGCTCACCTCTCGGGCACTGGCTTTTCAAACCCCACTTTCCCGACCCGACCTTGGGTCACATCTTACTTGTGGAAGTAAGATAAAAACTGGCCTTGTGCCTAACTCCTGGAGAGGAGTAAATCAATACTCTTTATAAGGCTGGTTTACAGAGGTTTACCCATTAAAATAACTGACGACACTAACTGAGTAATGTTCCTGTCATATTTTGCTCCAGGTAATCGAGAAGGGTATCAGCATTAGGGGTTCTAGATACAATGTTTGTAGGGTATAATCTTTAAAATGATATCCTTTATAATTCTTTATTTATCCATCTATAGATAACTGTAACCACAACCTTCTCTATAAATCTAATAATCGTATCAGAAGTTGACTCTCTCTTTCTCTCTCTATATATCTCACTTTGTGTATGCACTCTCTCTCTCTTTCTCTCTTTCTCTCTCTCTCTCTATCTCTCTCTCTCTCTCTCTCTCTATATATATATATATATATATATATATATATATATATATATAATATTTGTTATTGTTTATCATCTATGTACGTATACGTTTCGTCCTTAAACCGGGACTCATCAGCATAGAGATATGACTATTCACTACCGGTCATGCGATTCGAAACCCCGGATTACGAGTATTTTGCAACTCAAATCTGACGCCTTAACCACACGGCCAATTTTAAATAGCGAATAAACTGTGATAATTTTAACACTTTAAAGTCACCATTACTATATATATATACTAATAAGTCACCAATACCAAGGCTAAAAATCACTCGAGGATAAGTGTTAATGAGATTGTCAGTTGAATGATGGAACAATGCTATGAGAGGATTTTAAATGATAGACGAAATGGAGAACATTTGATTACTTTAAAGGACCGCTCAACAGGTATTTGGAGATATTGGACTTGAAAACAGCCATGCTGTAGTCTGTAGAGAAGCAGTCCTATGGCAACGTATTCCACAAACAGGAAGTTTTTGGAAAGAAACGCTGTTCATCGAAGTTCCGTTTGGTTTTAGGTATATAGAGGAAGAAACAAAAATTCCTTGCTGTGAATGTTTTATGAGGGGGGGGGTCAAAAATTGGAACTCAGTCGAACACCTAACATCGATAAAATGATAGAGTAGAGAAAAACTAGCAACATCTCTTCTGTGAGAAAGGGGCTATAGGGAAGAGAAGAGAAGAGATCATCTCCCACTAGATTGTGAAGTCGATTTTGTACTTTCTCAAGACAAGAAAAGGTATTCTAAGTGGCACCTCCCCAGATGTGGCAGCTCCCCAGATGTGGCAGCTCCCCAGATGTGGCAGCTCCTCAGATGTGGCGCCTCCCCAGATGTGGCACCTCCCCAGATGTAGCACCTCCCCAGATGTAGCACCTCCCCAGATGTGGCACCTCCCCAGATGTGGCACCTCCCCAGATGTAGCACCGCCCAGATGTGGCAGCAGTACTCCATCTTCGGCCGTATCTGACTTTTATATAGGTCGATGATTGCATCAGGGGTCAGGTATTTTCTGGTGTGATAGAATGATCCAACTATTTTTCCATTTCAGGTCTGTGGTAACGGTTAGTGCTAGGAGCTTGTCAAAGCAAGGGGATTCCTTAAAGATTGAGCCATTCGTTTCAACTGAGGCTAAATGAGGATTCGAGTCTCGGTGGTGAAAGGAGATAAGTTTGGTTTTAGAGATGTCAAAAGTAACCAGCAACGTTTTCCCCGTTGCATCGTGTGCTCCAGATCGGAAGAAAGAGAATCAGCAAGGTCTTGATCACCAATGCTCTTGGAAGAGCTGCCATAGAGATCAACAAATGATCTCAGAATATGATTTGGAAGATCATTAATGAATATCAGGAAGATAGTTGGCCCCAGAATCGATCTGTGAGGCACGTCAGCATTGATTTTATATGTCTCAGACTCCAATCCATCTACAACTACTTTCATAAACTTATCGGAGAGAAAGGATTTGTTGGTTGAGAAGACATTTCTAGATGTTCCACCCCTAGCAAGCTTGTCAAGCAAACCTTTGTTCCAGACCCTATCAAAGGCCTTTAATATATCGAGAGCTATCACCCTAGAAACGAAGCCCTCATTCAATATATTCACTTATTCTGTACGATGTTACTGTCAGCATGTCAGCTGTTGATCTTACAGGGCGAAATCCATATTGCTTGTCACTAAGCAGATTGCTTCTGCTGAGGTAGTTAACAACTTCTTGGTTTATTACATATTCTCATGACGTACGAGAGACTGATTGGTCAGTATTTTTTAAATACTGGGCAGACTGGCGAAATTTTCCAAGGAGATGGAAAGCAACTTTATTCCTTTACCTCTAAATTATTCATAGCTCTAATTTTTAGTAGTTCTTTCGGTACTGATGACGCGCCTGATTTACGTGACTTCGCGTCGACAACGATCAGGCATGTCGCGGAAGCGCCCGAGCGCTGACGGAATAATATAATTTTTTCTTTCTTTTATCTTATAAAAACATTGACAAAATTTTACCCCCCCACCCAAAGAAAAAACATTATTTTCACAAAAAAAAAAAAATTATTTTAATCTATGTATTTTTTCTTTGAATTTATTCCTTTTATATTATCGTCTGCCAGTCTTCCAGTTAGAGCTTGGCAGTTTAGAATGCAGGGTTTGGCTATCGCTAAGAACGGGAAACCGAACCCTAACCCTAACCCTAAACCCTAACCCATTTTTTTTTCTTTCTTTGTTTTATGTTAGCAAGAAAAAAAAAGAAAAACAGCGAAAGAAATGAAAAAAAAACATTGACAAAATCCCCCCACAAAATTTTTTTTCTGTTTACACATTTTATTGAAAATGGTTCATTTGACCCCCCATCCTACAGTTTGTTCGGTTTTTATCTATGTATTTTTTTCTTTGAATTTATTCGTTTTATATTATCGCCTACAAGTCTTCTATTAATGCTTGGCGTTTTCGTCTGGGCAACTTCTGGGCACTTCTGCGACCTGTCCGATCGTTGTCGACGTGAAGTCACGGAAATCAGGTGTGTCATCTATAACCGCACTGTTATTTCTAACTAAACGATGGAAGTGTTCATGGGTTCTTTAATTCTCTAAAACTAAGAATTTGAAAGTATTATCTTCTTTTTCATGTTCAGCTGAGTATTCTTTGATTATTTTTTTTTAATTTTGCAGAGTTAATCTTATTACTTATAAGCATAGGTAATCAATTTAGGCTCAATTTAAGTTTAAAATTGACGTACGACAAATTATCCAATGTTTTAAAGCTTCGTTTGGTTTATCTGTTTTCCAGTTTTCGCATTATTCTAGTATTGAAAATACAATATTAACCGTAAACAATTTATTGAACACAAGTTGCTCTATTACTCATAAATGTTCACATCTTTCCCAATGGGATTAGTGTTTTTGGAAAGTAATGAACAATTTCAGAAACAAACATTTATTTAATAAGCAGATGTAGTTTGTTTGAAGCATTGTGTGTAATATATATAGAGAGGAGTCATAGACGGCTATCGCAATACAAGAAATGGAAATGTGTCGGTGTTGAGAAGGAGGACAAAAACGAAATGATTAAAAAGAAATTAATAGTAAATCTTACTTGTTTAGTCAAAATTTCTACAGTGATCTAATGTGTGTGACCGTATTCCATAATACAGGGTGTTTCAAAAGTCTTGAGAACATTACAAATGCGTATATCTCATGAACTATTCCGGGTAGAAAAATGAAACTGGTGCCATTTTAAAGCTTGCTTAATCAAGTTTTTGGTCATACTAATGATTTTCGTGTTATCTTTCCAGGTGCAGTAATGGCGTTCTCTAAACAAGACAAGGCATTTTGCGTCCTCCAATTTGCAAAGACTGAATCGTGGACATGTGTTCAGTGTGCATTTCGCAGGAAATTTAAAAAAGAAGCCCCTGAAAGGAAATCCATTGTCAGATGGCATGCTAAATTTGTGAAAGATGGGTGTTTGTGCCCAAGTAAGCGAACAGGTCGCCCTTCAACTTCAGAAGATGCAGTTGAGCAAGTTCGGACAGCCTTTCAGCGGAGCCCCCGTAAATCAGTGAGAAGAGCCAGCAGGGAACTTCAGCTTGCTCCAGCAACTGTCTGGCGTGTCTTAAGGAAACGACTGCAAATGGTACTTTACAAGCTCAAGTTGGTCCAAAAGTTGAAGGACACTGATAAGCCACTTCGCCGTGACTTTTGCATTGCAATGCAAGAGAAGTTGGAAGATAACGGCTTTGATGACCGGCTTGTTTTTAGCGATGAGGCGACCTTCCATCTGAATGGCAAAGTTAACAAGCATAACACTCGCATATGGGGTACTGAGAATCCTCATGAACTTCTTGAGCACGAGCGAGATTCACCAAAAGTGAACGTGTTTTGTGCAATTTCCAAGAAAGGTGTCTATAGACCGTTCTTCTTTGAAGAGGCAACTATCACTGGTGAATCCTATCTCAACATGCTGGAAGACTGGTTAATGGCTCAGTTGGAACAAGCAGAATCTGATGACTTCATTTTTCAACAAGATGGTGCACCACCACACTGGAGTCTTAGAGTAAGGCAGTTTCTTAACACAAGGCTGCCTGGTAGATGGATTGGGAGATCTGGGCGAGGTGATGACGTTCTCATGCCCTGGCCTCCTAGGTCTCTAGATCTTACCCCGTGTGACTTTTTCCTTTGGGGCTTTGTCAAGCAACAAGTCTATGTGCCGCCCCTTCCAAGAGATATTGACGAACTAAAGGCTCGAGTAACGGCAGTTGTGGGAACCATTGACGTCAAGATGCTGGAACGCGTTTGGCAGGAAATGGACTATCGACTAGATGTCTGCCGTGTGACGAATGGTGCTCATATTGAGCAACTTTGAAGATTCCCTACAAAACTTGAAACTTTAACCTTTCCAACGGTACCAATTTCATTTTTCAACTCCTAACAGTTTTTGAGTTATTAAAAATCGTTATGTTCCCCAGACTTTTGAAACACCCTGTATATTTCGAGGTAAGACCTCTTTATCAAATTGTTGGTACTTCAAATCTTCTACCAGTTTATATTTCGAGGTAAGACCTCTTTACATTTATTTATTGACTTTATGCAGAACTCGTTTATCGATCTTTTTATCTTACCAATTTGCTTCCAGATCGTTGGAAACCATTGAAATACTGACATAAAGTGTCTTATACTTTAACATGTGTTTTTTAAACGTTCTTTTGCATAGTTGAAGGGTGGGCAAATACAAATTGGCACCATGCTGAGACATGGGCCTCGTCTGATGACGAGTGTAATGATGATGACGATAATGAGGAAACGTCTAGTAGTCATTTGATTCTTCCAGTCTGTCATCTTGGATTAGAACGAACGTGTATATCGAACTGAAAAATAAATTCCTTTAAAGAAACGATGAACTCTGTTCTTACGGTTTATTAGAGTTCTCCGGAAAACGAAAACAGGAAAAGGGGAACGTTCCTTTAATGGTGTAGATACTAGCCATCAGAAAACGCTTCCCTCTCTATTCAAATCCAACAGAAAGAAGAGAGAGGAAGATGGAAATGGAAGTTACCTCACCCTTTTCTGGCTCTGACATCACTTCCTCACCCTCCAACAACTTGGTTAAAGGACAACTTTACGTCCCTCGTTTGCAGTATCTAACCGTTTTTTTTTTTATCTTCAACGCTCTCATTATTACTTTTCGTAACTTCTTGGCCATCATCCAAAAGATAAATAAACTTGGCCTTTTGGCCAAGATCAAAGTGTAGTATCTGTTCCGATGGATACTGCACCCCATAGACTGGTATGTTCTTGGCCTTCGGGGCTTGATTTACGCCTGTCTATGGGTTTGTCCTGTGCACTTCTAGACCCTCCCAGGCTTCGCCTCCCCTCTTTGGGGAGGAGTAAGTTTATTGCTTACTGCCTGAGGCGCCCCTACCGGGGAATGCCGACGGGGCTGCCCAGGCAATTTTTAATGGCCAGAGTGCTCACCTCTCGGGCGCTGGCTTTTCAAACCCCACTTTCCCGACCCGACCTTGGGTCACATCTTACTTTGTGGGAGTAAGATAAAAACTGGCCTTGTGCCTAACTCCTGGGGAGGAGTAAATCAATACTAAGTAATTTCTAAAATCACCTTCATACTGTCTGATTACTTGTGGACCTTCACCCCATGCTCTGCTGATACTTGTGGCTGTTAAGAAAGCATCATAACCGAGATTGAACTCGTGCGAAAAAAAGTATACACTTTTCTCCTTTTTTTGTATCTTCGTTAGTATATGCTTATATGCTTTCAATTTGTATTCTGAAAAAAATTGTTGAAAATTCATTAAAAAATTTTGTTTGCTTTTAATAATTTGTTTTGCTGTTATTCACCCCAAAAAGAGCATATTGCTACTGAAGCGTAATCGACTACTGTGGTAGAGGCCAGATTAATTCGATAAAACCTGGATGGGGAGTGGGGCAGCAAGATATACGTTCATATTACATTTAAATTTCTGCATGTTGTGATTTGCTTCCAATAATAGGGAGCAGGGAGGGAATTCCAAAGGCAAAGCGGTCTAAGGAAAGAAGCTACCAGAGTAGAAAATCTTCCAGCATCTAGGGACCTTTACAGTGAAGAGGTGGGATTTTGCTGCTAGTCGGGTGGGTCGGGGGTATTTTCGTTTAGAGGTACAAGTGCAGCATGTTCCATCAATTAATAAAATTTGTAAAATTTTCTATAAAATACTGCAAAAATAGCAACCTAAATCAATTTTAAAAAGCGACTTGAAAAATCGGCCAGTACTTTCTGAAGAACTTAATACTTGGGCAACGCCGGGTAGCCCTGCTGGTCTTAAATAATTTGGCTTCAAAGTGACTGACCGTCCTGGAAATAGTTCCAACATTAATGTAATCAAGTTTATGAAAAGACCTCTAAGATTAGATGTCTGAGATTGCCTGTATGGACAAGATGGAGTCTGATTGCTTGGCTGATTGAAATCTGGTGTCACAATCCAGAATATAGCAAGAGCAGTGCCGATGCAAGGGGCTTACTTCCTTCCATCACCACCAACAACAACAACCTAATATATGCCCACCCCCCCCTCTCCAAAGAGATTACCCTAAGTCAGGGGCGGGCAACCTTTTCAGAGTGAGGGCCATATGAGACTTTTGGAAGGAGATCGCGGGCCGGAGTGAAAAACAA
Source organism: Sepiola atlantica (assembly GCA_963556195.1). Taxonomy (NCBI): domain Eukaryota; kingdom Metazoa; phylum Mollusca; class Cephalopoda; order Sepiida; family Sepiolidae; genus Sepiola; species Sepiola atlantica. Next base: position 65,291,821 of record OY744543.1, on the reverse strand, counting down.
AATCTCAGAATTACTATATTTTGTTTACATGAATAAATTGTACAAAAATTGCATTGAACACTCTATAAATCTGATATTTTTTCTCAGGAGACTTCTGTATGCGATGTTATAAAAGGCGCCGACGAAGAGTCATTTTGGAATCATAAAAAATAATGACGGGGGAAGTAGCAAGTTGATCCAGCATTCGTTTTCAAACACCTCACATAAGTTCTGTTTTATGCCATTCCCTCGTCTCTCGTTTCCTCTTTGCCTCTCTCTTTCTCTTTTTCTATTTTCATCTCAGGCCAAGGATTTGAAATTAATAGTTAAAGAAAAATGAAATATATATGCATCATCGCTCGCTGATATTTATACATTTTTATCCCACTGTAAATCTTAATTGAAACCTACTTTTATGTCTATGTCACAAAATGAGATGAGTTTTATTGGGAGGTCCGCGGCTGGATTGCAATAATAAAGCATAGCAGGGTGGCGGGCCGGACGCTAAGCCTTTGATGGCTAGACATTAAAATAATGACGCCGAATGACATCAAAGAGATTATCAGAAGTTAAAGGAGAAATTGAAAGAGAACAACCGTCGCTCACATAAAGAACTAAGAAAGATAGAAAGAAAACCTGAAAAGTTTTTAAAAAGAAAAAAGAAAAAAAAGAAAAACCGTATAAATCGGTATAGAAAGCAGAAAAGAAAAAGAAAAAAAAGAATTATAGAAATAGATTTGAGTCCTCCCTTTCCTTGTTCGTCCGGCAGACTTTTGTGTGACAAGACGTATATAACAAATAAATGCTAGATATTGGGCCGGTAAACCTACTAGAATATAACATGGTTGGTTGAGAATAGTAGGAAATGAAAGGTCAGTCGCTGTTAACTTGATGACTCGAGGTGAGAATTGCTAGACTGTGAAAATTAATAGAAACGGGACGACGTCACATGGCTCGAAGAGAGAGTGTGAGAGAGAATAAAAACAGTCTGTTTTAAAGCACGCAATGTGTGGACATGTAAAATGAAAGGGGCTGACAAAATATGATTAATAAGTGATTTCGATCTCTCTCTCTCTTTCTTTCTTTCTCTCTCTCTATCTCTCTCTCTCTCTCTCTCTCTCTCTCTCTCTCTCTCTCTCTCTCTCTCTGCTTCCCCACACACGGTGATTTGGAACAAAGATCAAGTTGAATAAACTTCTGCTGTCTTCCATCAGTCCTTGTCTTGAGTTAGTCCCTTTTGAGGTATGGAAGAACTTATTTGCAGGCGCTGTTCCCTCGATTTGGAAGGACTGCAAGTAGTGCGTACAAGAAAAAACATTCAGCGACTAAGGTAGGAATAACATTTTTGGACTTTAATGTTTTGGTAATAATTACGGCCACTTGGTCCATGCATGTGACACAAGGTTGAAACTCAACATCAATACACATTGCTCTTTATTATAGAGTAAATGCTTATATATTCTATAAGCAAATTGAACAAAAGTTAGGCCAGATAACTAATTGTAGAGAACTAGATACGGGAAAATGATTCAGGAATTTTTTACCAAGTTTAGTTCTCAGCATCTGATTATATGGCGGTGTGAACCAAATCATATTTCTCTTTCTTTTACTTTTATTATTATTATGGTCATTTTGTTTCTTATATTTAAATTATATTTAATTCGAATGTTAGTACATTCACTGTTTTTTAGAGATGTGTCAGTAATTTAATTTTTCATATATAAATTATTATTGTCATTACTGATGACCTAAAGAAAAAAACACACATCGTTGACTTTTTTTATTTACGGTGGAGGATTTCTTTTCAAATTGATTTCAGAAGGTGTGGGATGTCTGACTTTTTGTTTTCTTTCCAATGTAAGTATTTCTAATGCTATTTTTTAATTATTTCAATAGGATAAGACTGAACTAGCGTGAGTTGAAATAAAAACGCTAATTATTTCTGATGACCTAAAAAAGAAAAGCAAACACCAACCTTGACTTTATTTATGTTATAGACGTTACTTCAATTCTTAAATACCTCTCCACTAGTACAGTTATTACTAAGCATACATTCAATAGAACTAGGAATATGTTTTATAATTGACAGAATATAATGGAAGGGATGCTTGGACTTTGAATTTACGTATATTGGGTTACCATTATCTTTTAAATACTGCTCAGTAATTTTTTTTATTATTAATATGGTTTTACCGTTAGAAGCGACTCTATATAATTTTTTCTGACATTATTTTAAGTAATAAAATTATGGAGAGCTCTAAAGCGATGCTGAAACCATAGCTTCCATGGATTACTGCAAGCTATTTCCTCCCATTGATTGGGGATTCGGAGGTAGATATTGCCGGCTTTGATTAAGAGTCTGCTAAAGCATATTACAACTATTATTACAGCAAAAGAAGAGTGTATCTATTATTTAGCAAACTCTAGATGAAGTACCTGCCTCTACAACCCAGCGAACACAGAGTTAGGGTTAGGGTTAGGGTTAGGATTAGGATATTTGTAAAAAAGAAGTGAGTATACTAATCGAACTGGAATTACAGGGTAACCCCCCAAAAATACTCCACAAAAAATCACTTCAGTGACTTGTCCACCAAGTTTCAGTCATTAATGACCAACAGTCTTTGAGAAGATAACTTGTAATACAGCTGGGTTGCATGGAAGGCTTCATCATTTTTACCATCAAAATTAAACCTGCAAAAAGACAAACAGAACTCAGAACATTCAAATATGTTCTCTTCATTTAACTTATTTGTCCCCCTTTTTTTTAAATGGAGAGAACAATTTTGAATGTTAACGGTTCTGTTTTTTTGTTTTTTTTGTTTTGTTTTTGCTTACTTTGGATGGTAAAAATTCACTGATAATAGGGGTCATAACTTTAAACTTATATCACATTAAGAGAAAGCAAAAAAAAAAATATCCGATTAGTATTAGGGGTGGGACGTAATGGGTGAAAATTTCAGATTCATGCGAGTTGTATTTTTTTGTGTTCATTTATACATAAATAACACTAAACAATCAAACATTTTGAAAATTTGGCAAAATTCAGAAGGTGCAGGCCAAAAATAGCCGTTAGGGCTCCACAGGACTCAAAATCCATCATTTTTCGGTGAAAAAGTGGTTTCATGCGACATTGAAGGTCCTAAAACATTCTCAAACGCTATGAATGGATATAGATGGTTAAATCTGATATAGTACTTTAATTTAGGACCATTTTCAGGCTGTGAAAGAGTTTTCATGAATGTAAAATAGCCAAAAACTATTGGCCTGCACCTTCTGAATTTTGCAAAATTTTAAAAATGTTTGATTGTTTAGTGTTATTTATGTATAAATGAACACAAAAAAATACTACTCGCATGAATCTGAAATTTTCACCCATTACATCCCACCCCTACTGATAAAGCTTTTTGAAAATATCCCAAGTTTTGTTATCAAGAGAATGTATGTTTTAAAATGGGCAGAAACAATCGTATGAATTAAAATGTTTTTTTAAACAAATTTGGAACATTAATAAATTATTATTATATTATATATATTATATTGTATATCTCAATATATTGTTACATACGATAGGTATTCTGTAAGTAACTAACTTGTCATTAACCGAATAAAACTTCCCAAAGGTCATGTTGTTGTCTTGAACTTTCTTCCTTTATCCTTTATTTCTCAAGCTTCCAACTAACCTTTAGTCATCGTCTTGAGGAAATCGTAAACAGAGAAGAAGAATTTTTTTGAAAACACTCACGCATATTATCCGATCAAACACGTAGAGAAAAGACATAATTTTTTATAACACTGAATGAGAAAATGTTTTCAATTGATAAAATTATCGATTCATTTCGCGTTTGTATGAATGTGTAAAAAAGGTTTTGTTCCTTCTTGGCATAACAATCCCTGCAAAAACAAATGTAAATGAGATTCTTATGTTATGTAGAATTGTATCACCAAGTATTTTATTCCAGTGAAAACACCTTTTTCAAAAAGATTTTCTAATCTGTTTAACTTTTGAACTAAAAGTAATCTCTATCTGTTTTGGTGATTACTCAACAAGAGAAGATAACTCTGGAATTTAGTTGAGGACGAAAACATGACATTCATTCATCTCTAACCCCAAGCCAGGAATGGCAGTCTAGACCCAAATTCGGATTTGTCTCATAATTTAAATGGTAATCAAGACTCTAAATCAAGGGAGGCGCGAGAGCGCTCTACCCCTTAATAGACTTCACAAATGGCCTATACTGGAAATCTCATTTCTTTGATCAATCATAACTCAAAAACCAATGAACCAAATTAGTTAAAACTTTGCACAAAATCTTTATTTGATAGGTTCTATAAGTGTGTAGAATTTCAGCATCATTAGTCAAGGCAACCCAGAGATCCAGAAAGTTCAATCATGAAATCATGTTATCTGTGTGTACGTATGTACGTATGTACGTACGTACGTATGTGCCACCCTGTATCTCATCAACTATTTGATGGATTCAGCTGATTTTTGGCAGAGATAGAAGTTCTAGGGTCTAGTTGATGGCATTTTAATTTCAGTTTACCATATACCTTAGTTTTCCAGAAATTTCTAAAAAACCTTATGAGAAGGCATTGTATTTAGGCATAGCCTTTACAAAAGTAGTGACATTCCATGAAAAATGCCAGTATACTGAAATCATATGCTCTTAATAGGGTTAAGATGAAAATTCATATACACTAAATGTACAACAGCAAGGAAATTCCCAAATTTGTACACTTTTATTGTCATTAAAGGTATGACTACATATCAACCAAACCATTTCATTATCACATCACTACAGTATAAATCTCTATGCATGAGTGGATGAAGTGTGTGAGATGCGCTGAAGAAAAAATCCTACCAGTAAAATACATAGCCCTGTTGTGCTCGCATACCCTTAATGACAATAAAAGTGTAAAACTTTGGGAATTTCCTTGCTTTTTTACATTTAGTGTATATGAATGTTCATCTTAACCCTATTAAGGGCATATGATTTCAGTATACTGGCATTTTTCATGGAATTCATGTAGAAATCGTAATTCAGTCAAAATGGTAAATGAGTAAATTTAAAAATCCTCCACTCTATAATAAAGATCAATGTGTATTTCTTTGTTTATAAATATATATAAATCCGTCTCGTCACACAAATGTTAGCGAGTAAAAAACTGCATTTCAAGTGTTATGGAGAAGAGAAAAAGCAAATAGCAAGTCAGACACCCCTTCCCCCATCGTATGAAAAAAAATTGAAATGAAATTCTTCCACTCTTTTTATATAATGAGACGCTTTATTTCCTATTTACTTTCTTTTTGCTATGCCGTTTTTTTCTTCTTTTTTAAACTTTCCAGTTGTTAGATGTTTTCTTTCTTTTTTCTTTCTCATTTCTTTTTTTTAATTCAACTTATTGAGACGTTATTTTATATGAATATGAATATTAGTGCGAACACTGCCGAAGCATAATTTTTTTTCCGGAAATTTTGATGGAGGGTGTACACACATTTTAAATAATAACAAAAAACCCTACTTATTTGTATTCACTAAAACTTGGAATAATGATTTTGTGGAGGAAAGATATACACAGTTGCATAGATTCTCAGAATAAAAACAGCATAAAGTAACATTTGTCTATTCATTGCTCGTGCATACTTCTTTACCTCTAATCCTGACGACATGTGTTATTTCTATTGCATTTGGGACCTTAATATATTCTTTGCTTAGTATATATGTGTGTTGTTATCTCCTTTGCATATTATATTGTGTACGACATAGCATGTTTCATGTTATTTATCTACCTCCCACAAGGTAAGATGTGACACAAGGTCGGGAAAGTGGGATTAGATAAGCCAGCGCTTGAGAGGTGAGCACTCTGGCCATTTAAAAATTGCCTGGGTAGCCCCGTCGGATTTCCCTGGTAGGGGGCGCCTCAGGCAGTAAGCAATAAACTTACTCCTCCCCAAAGAGGGGAGGCAAAGTCTGGGAGGGTGGACCTCCTAGAATTGCACAGGACAGACCCATTGACCGGCGTAAATCAAGCCCCGAAGGCCAAGACAATACCAGTATGGGGTGTAGTATCTATCGAAACAGATACTACACTTTGATCTTGGCCAACATAGCATGTTTCATATTCGCCTTTTTTGTTATGTTTATCTGAGAATATATGAATATTTATGTAAATCCAGCTGTTTCTTCGCTATTATACAATATACATGTGTGTTATCTACAATAACACAACACACACAATGGCATCCTCATGTATGAGAAAGATATCCCCAAGCACATGTGTCGCTAAAAATGTAAAAGACAGAATATAAAATAGTCAAAGCTTTTCATCAGTCAAGAAATAACTGCGGTTGATTTTAGTTTGAAAATCCTCATTAATTAATAAAATATTAATATTAATTAATTAATTAAAAATACTATAGTCTAGTATAGTATGATTGGTGTCTGGAGTTGATTAAAACCATGTGCAACTAGTTGGGTGCTATGCCTAAATTCAGTGATGAATATTACTTGTATAGATTTGCTCTCTTTATATATTTACATCTTGTTTTCTTAATTCCGGTCAGGAGAGTGCATTTCACTAATGTTGGCCAGAATAAGCCAAGGGAGATCACTGAGATAATTCTGAGCCAACAACTTTTATTATTTATTTACATCTTGTCAACTGATTAATCTTGTTATTAATTAAGTGTTGAAATTCAAAAGGTTAGTCCAAGATGATGGAGTCAGAACTATTAGATACCCTACACATTAATAGTTCCTCTTTTCTCAGTAAGTAGACCAAGAACCGAAACACTCATGATAAACAATCGACAGTGAAAAATAGTGTGTAATGTTTTATTAAAATTGAGCTTAAAACAAAAAATTGTAGGGGACGTCTTGTTATGTATACTTTAAGAACACCATGGGAAAGAAGAGTGTGAATATTTGTGTATTGTTTGTAATCTGAAAACGTAACTTTTGGAAAGTTTATCTTATTAGCCGATAGGCGTAGTGATCAATGTGAATTGTAGTTAACAGACAGTGTAATAGGAAAACGTGACTCTAATTATATTTCTACCGTATTTCTTTAGGTACCCTATACATTCGTTGCTTATGCGAAGAAAAATTGCCAGTGTTCATAGACATTAAATGATGCCCCAAAAGAAGGAAAAATAATGGTATTGTAATCTGGTATCGACCCCACAACCATTTTTACCCTCGAATATACATCTCCATCTCTGGAAGTAGATATAGAGTAATTTTATCTTTTCCGGTAAGATATTTTGTATTTTTCCCCTTTTTCTCTGTGTATGTGAATCGCCCCTGGATCGAATAAATCTATCTTCTTTCTGTACACATAGTTTCAAGTTATAAACAATTATTTTTAGAAACCAAACAAGAACGGCTTCTGTCATCAAAATAGAACTGTTCTTGCTTTTTTGAGATGAAGATAACATCTATTGATTTCTTTAAAAACAGTTTTTGTATTATTATTCTTGCTCTATTTTAGAAATTGACATTTTAAATAAATGAGTGCTTTGTTGGAAAACAACACAAAACAAATATATATATATATATATATATATATATATATATATATATATATATATATATATATATTCGCAAAACGAATGTTGAAAAAAATATATATATATATATATATATATATATATATATATATATATATATGTTTTCTGTTGTTTTACAACAAAGCACTTATTTATTTAAAATGTCAATTTCTAAAACTAAAATAGAGCAAAAATAATACTACACAAAACTGTTCATGGTTCAGATCTCGGATTGATGCGCTCGCTGAATCTAGCCACACTGATGAGTCTTGAAACGACGGAAAAGCTGTCTGTGGATGAATATATTTTATATATGTACTTGCGGGACTTGTGCACCGGAAAAAATGAAAAAGCCAAGAACCTCCCGCTCCAACCCTTGAACCCCATATTTTTACTCAATTTCTTTTAAAATATCTATAAGTATAAATAATAACCTTATTTAATTATTACATTTACAAATAATAATGAACATTTAAACGTTCGTATTATTGTTGGATAATGGCCCTATTGGAATGGACGTATCTGTTGGAAATCGTTGGTTTGACTCGCGCGAATTAATACGGGTGGACCCGTGCAGTCGAGTGCAGAATAGGGCCTGTTCTCACAGTCGGAGCTCAGAGACGTGACAGGGTCACCGCGTTACGAGACCTCGGATCAGGGGTCAATGTGCACCTGCGAGAGGCTCTGTGACGTCACGGGCCTTCGTGAGAAACGAGTTTTAGCAGTCTGGGTTTTATAGGCGAACCTATCAGACGTGATTTTTATCATGTAACTGCAACATAGTTAAGGGAAATATTTCCCTAAGAAAATACAGGAGAAAGATCTCTTCCCCCCCCCTCCACGAATGGTTAAGAAATAATTGATAAGTAATTACGAAAGCAGTAATTTGCTCTCTCTCTCTCGACGTTAGTGAATATCTCCCAGCTGACGGATAACTAACGCTTGAAATAAAACTGAAATTAAATTTGAAAAGATTGTTTGTCTTCCGACCCGATCATGAGGCTGTTCAGCTGTCAGTAGAGATTCCGTTGGTTGTTCATTGAGACGGTGTCCCTTGCTGCAGTGATCAGCCTTTCTGTGTTCTGGGTTATGTATTTCTCCAGGTCTTTTTTTTGTGTCTTTCACTCAGTCTTCTATACTTACCAGTCCCTCTTCATTTCTTTTCATGTAGAGTCTGTCAGTGTCGTCTTTTGGTGTAGTGCGTTGTGCATGATCATTCATTTTCTAGCTTTCTAGTCAAGGTGCCTGAGTTCTTCTTTAGTCCAGCCTATGAATTATTATTATTATTAAATTTCTGCTATATAATTTAATTTCTAAGAGTTTCCTTGTTCTTCTCAGGTATTCTTTTCCAGTCTTCTCTTTCATTTCTGTAGATTTGATTGTGTCTGCTTCCAGAACTCCCAAATATTTATAGCTATCCTATTTGCCTAGCACCCTCATCTCTTCTTGGTTGAGCAGTTTCATGCCTTCTGTCGTCTCCAGTTTTCCCTTTTTCATCCCTAGTAGTGCACACTTTTCCATTGCAAATTCCATTTGAATGTCCTGGCTGGAGATTCTAATCATATTTATCAGCTTTTCCAGTTCCTTTTTGCTTTTTGCAAATAGTTTCAGATCGTGTATTCTTTGTTCTGTGTCTGTACACTTGTATCCTCTATTCTTCTGTTCATGGGAAAAAATATGTGGGTATAACAGTCGCAACTCTCCCTCTATTCTTCTGTTCATGCTTTATGGGAAAAAATATGTGGGTATAACAGTCGCAACTCTCCCTCTATTCTTCTGTTCATGCTTTATGGGAAAAAATATGTGGGTATAACAGTCGCAACTCTCCCTCTGTCCAAATCGTGAGAACTTCATCATCCCTCGTTGCATGCTGGATTCATCTGGAAGAAACTGGAAGGAATTTGACATCAATCTCACTCGCATCGTGCAAGTACCAAAAGCTCAGGGTCCCTCTAACAAAGTCTTCAAACTTGTTTAGGCTATGGAATTCACCTTTCAACAGCAGTCGACAGGGGTTTTCAACACCCCGCAGAAAACGCCAAAATAGGGATCATATGCTGATTAGGACATATATAAACGTCGTTTGCGACGGATCCGGTCTCTTGCCTCCAGAATTTCTTCAGACACAGCAGGGAGAATTGTTTCGCTCTATCAGCCAGTCGCAAGACGATGCGACGACTACCTGTCGCGTCAAATCATTCCTTCTCCCCTTTTCTGACTGCTGGACACACATAGTAAGCTTGGCACTTTCTTTCTCTCTTTTCAATTACACACGCACACACACACACACGTACACACGCACACACGTGCGTCTTTCTTCTTACAAAACTTATTTAAAGAGACATTGCTTTAAATAACAAAAAGACACTATTTCTTTCAAGCCGTCAGAGAGACATTTATCCAAAAGACACTAAAAGACTTTCGTCAAATATGGAATATAATTTTTATGTGTAAAAATGCAAAATAAATTGTTGTTGTTAATATAAATGTTTGAGTATTGGATATTTTATTTGCCCTTCATTTGTGTTGAATGTTGACGTTTTCTTGCTCGTTTTTCTTCAATATTTAAGAGGAATAGAATGCGTTAGCATCCCCCACAAGGCTACCAACATTCTCATCTTCATTTCGATATAGATAGAAACGTATCCCTCTGATAAGTGCTCAGTGAATGACACCTTCCTCTCTTGAAGGAGCAGGAAAAATGCATGTTCACTCGCCAGCCGCCTAATTCAAAAGTGAGAATTATGCACTGGAATCCGTGACGTCAGTCCCACAGAGCTGGCATATTCAAATTTCAAGCAGTTTCATAAAACATCAAAGGTACAAAACACAATTAATATAAAGTATAAAGACAAAATGTATAAAATGGAAAATATAAATTTAGGGGCTTACACAATTATCGGTAAAAAATTCTGACATTTAGTTTCAGATTACAAATTCTATTGTTTTATTCTAGGTATATAGGTATTGTTAGTAATGTTAAGGGTTAAATCTAGGAAATTTACTTCCTAGATTTAACTCTTAACCTTACTAACAACACTTTTGCACCCTTCTAGAACCCTAGTTTTTATTCAACAGAAAGATAGCAGTGTACTTTTTTAAAGGGCCTTAGTAATTATCTCAGGTCAACTAGTAAACATTTTGAATTCTCTCTCTCGCCCCCCCCCGACCTGCATTCAGATGGTGTCAAAATCGTTCGTGCCCCTAACTCAAATGTATTTCAACTTTCTTTAATCTTTCCAAAGAAATAGAACGCTCAAGTCACTGACTGCAATAAAAACTTTAATGACGCCTTTGATCTGTCTCATCGCTTGATAGCAAGTCGACGGGGTTGGGGGTGGGGGGAGTAACAAATAAAACAATAAAAAAAAAGATTGTTAAAAACATTACAATTAAATCGTCTTCCGCCTGAGCCCCCTCCCTCTCTCTACCAGAGATATAATTTTTAAAAATAATTCAGAGTAAACTCTGAGACTTTCTTTACTTTTCCTTTATATTGCTGAATAAAAAACTAATGTTTAAAAAAAATCAAATAATTTTGGAGCGAGGAGCGCGGAGCGATAAAACCACTGCTCTTTAGTCCCAAATGGAGTTGCTCCCGCTCAACTCCCGCTGAATATAAAATGTGCTCTCCTATCCTTCGCTCCAGCAAAAAGGAGCGTGCTCCTGGAGCGCGCTCCTTTTTGGAGGGCTCCGTAAAGCCCTGTATAAAACCTATAACCATCCCAAAAATTACAAACTCTATTGTTATTATTCTAGGTATTGTTAGTAAGGTTAAGAGTTAAATCTAGGAAATTTACTTGCTAGATTTAACTCTTAACCTTACTAACAACACTTTTGCACCCTTCTAGAACCCTCACCAAAGTCTATATTATGTATATAAAACCTGTAATCATCCCAGATCAATAAAAAAAAACTCTATTACTCCCAACATTTCAAATCGAGTATCTAACAGACAAATATTCAATGAAAATTCTGACATTTACAATAATGCACTGAGAAATTCAGGATACATTGACAAAATTAAATTTCAGAATAACATTGACTATCAATAAAAAATAATGTTAGAAAAGAAATGAATATAGTTACAAACATGATAAAGCCGTAAACCTAAATTTGAAATTAGTAAAAAAAAATTAGCCGAAAGGGCGCCCTGTCAGTAACTATCACTTGGTGACGGCTGGATGAAAAACTAAAATGTGACTCACCAAGACTTGACTTTATGTTTCTGATGGTTCAGTGATGTAGAAGGTCACCACTAGTGATGTAGAAGGTCACCACCAGTGATGTAAAAGGTCACCACCAGTGATGTAGAAGGTCACCACTAGTGATGTAGAAGGTCACCACCAGTGATGTAAAAGGTCACCACTAGTGATGTAGAAGGTCACCACTAGTGATGTAGAAGGTCACCACCAGTGATGTAAAAGGTCACCACTAGTGATGTAGAAGGTCACCACTAGTGATGTAGAAGGTCACCACCAGTGATGTAAAAGGTCACCACCAGTGATGTAAAAGGTCACCACTAGTGATGTAGAAGGTCACCAGTGATGTAGAAGGTCACCACCAGTTATGTAGAAGGTCACCACCAGTGATGTAGAAGGTCACCACCAGTGATGTAGAAGGTCACCACCAGTTATGTAGAAGGTCACCACCAGTGATGTAGAAGGTCACCACCAGTGATGTAGAAGGTCACCACTAGTGATGTAGAAGGTCACCACTAGTGATGTAGAAGGTCACCACCAGTGATGTAGAAGGTCACCACTAGTGATGTAGAAGGTCACCACCAGTGATGTAGAAGGTCACCACCAGTGATGTAGAAGGTCACCACTAGTGATGTAGAAGGTCACCACCAGTGATGTAGACGTTTCTCATTTGTTTTTTTGTTTTTCAAGAAGAATTTGATTCCAATAAGAAAAATGGGAAAGGGAAGTCCACCACTTAAACCACTCTGTGATTCTAGTCTAGTTAAGTATGGATCTCACAAGCACGTTGCCAACAGCCTCCAATAAGGTGATACCACATCGATTTATCACATTTTCTCTGTTATAAGAATAACAGGATACCATCGATTCAATCTTGTGGAATTGGAGTTCCATCTCAACTATTGCTGATGAAGATTGTTATTGTATTGACCCACAGTCCCAATACAATCTATCATTGAAAAACTATTTTGTTTCGGAATTTTTTAGATGAAGATTTATAATCTGTATTATTAGGATTATTCGGACTACTATTCTCATCTTTCATAATGTTTCCGTCGATGTAACCTCCGAGTTTCCTTAGGTGCATTTTTTCGAACTGGAGAATCTTTATGTCTTTTTACTCAGGAACCCTTTATTTATTCCAAGGGAAAAGTGTTAATTATGTTTATGTTATTCTTAGTTATTACTAGACCACCCGTGACCCGTTGGGTCAGTTTGTTATATTAGCTATGGAATTCATGTATGAGCGTGACACTTGTGGCATAAAGAAAATAGGGTTTTTTTACATAACAGAGGCATTTCTATGAAAGTATATTAAAATGAAAAAAGAATATAGGTAGATTTCTATGAGTCGTTCTGTTTATTATAATTGTTTTTTTTTGGGATGTAATATGTGTAAAACATTCAAGTATTTGCTGTTTAAAAAACAACAAAAGGAAACACTATTTAATGTAATAGAAATGTGTGCATTTACCGATTCAGCTTTCTCGCGTACGTAACGAAAACAGAGGGAGTAGGAGTGGTGAAATCTATGAGAGGGAAAGTGGGAGGTGGTTTCGTTCACCGACCTCTAGTATGGCTGATATTAATAATGAGTGTTGTTTTTTTGTTTGTTTGTTTTTGTTTTTTAAAAGGGAGGAGTTTTTTTTAATGTTTTTAGCCGTGTAGAAAACCAAAAAACTATTTGATGAAATTAAATGAAATTGTTTATATTAAAAGCGATATAAAAATTTCCAGAATGAAAAATTTCATGCGTTCGTTAATCATAATAGAGAATAACGGAATTGGAATAACAGATTGAAGACGATGCTATTTACGCATGCGCAACCGGATGTTGAAAACCGGAAAGCTGAAAGCTGATTGCAAACATACAAGACAATAGAGTTTTAGTATTATATAGATTGCCTTTATTTATTCCAAGGGAAAAGTGTTAATTATGTTTATGTTATTCTTAGTTATTATTGCCTGTAGTAAGGATTGAACCTTCAACCTCCAGAAGACTGTCACTTAGCACTTGATGGTTAATCAACGTCTTTTGCTGATCTCAACCATAGAAATTGTTGGCGCAAGATTGTTTCTTATGAAAGTTTCTAATCTATGTTATTGCCATTATCCTACTTAAAATGCATTCAGTTTTGGTAACTATATTGTAAAGTATGGAAAATGTCCCTTCCAACGTCTGTCACTGTTCACTACTAAATTGCAAATGGCTGCCCCATAGTTTCTTATATAGTAATAATGGGCAGATAACTCATGATACTTTCTGTACCATGGGCAGATAACTCCCGTTTACTATCTCAACACAGGAGTAGATAACTCCTTTACCTATACGTTTACATAGTATCAGAGGCTAAGACTAACTTCTTGAATAATTTGTAACAAAAAGGTCGTGAAATGAATGGAAAACAAAGTCATTTTATAAACAACAACGATATGTATTTATTTAAGTGACCTACACCGTTGGGTGTAGGTTGTCAGAAGTTTAGACATTGGAGAAAATAACTAAAGTAATAATGTTTGGCTGCCAAAAGTATTTTCTTAGAATGTGTATAAAGAGTCAAGAAATGGTGTGTATGTGTGTGTATGTGTACGTATGCGCACACATGGTATTTGCTATCAAATTGAGTCCACAAGAATGTATATAACAAAGTCTGAGTAGAACGATGGGTGCATGACAATCTACCACCGTGGAATAAATAAGGGGTTCAGTTCGATAATTCCGTATGGGTTTAGAAATTCGACATGAAGGTTCCCAAGTTTGAAAAGATGCACCTCAAGAAGAAGTTACATCGGTCGAAACGTTGTGAAAATAACAACCAAGATGAGAATAGTGGTCCAAATAATTCAAATAATACATAAAAGTATTTATTTACTGTTACGTCTTGATGTGTATACGTTTCGGTTCAATTACAACTCAGAAAAATGGAGGAAGTACGAAGTAGAACCTTTAACAGATTTATTTAACAAACACACTGATAAAGTTAAAATGTAGAAAAACCGCTGAACGCGAGATGCTTGTTTGATTGTGAAACCGTTCTGTTTACTTTTCACTGTTCGGCAGATGACTTCTTTAATCCCAGGGGCGATAACTCATACTTTTTAATTCAAGGGAAATAACTCAATTTTGTTTTGTTAGGTTGCCCCTAACATTTACAAAATATATGCTCACAATACAAATTAATTTATAAATGATTCATATGAAAATTTACAAGTAAATATTTGAAACTTGTTCTTTTGAAGCATTTTTTAAATTTGTATTTAAAAATTAAAGCAATAAAGCCGTTAGGACCCATATATACAATGCAAATATTTTTTATTTTTATTTTGGTCTTAAATTTTTCGGAGTTGTTTTATGTTATTATTATTATTTGTACTCACTAGGAGTTCTCACACAGATCATCGTCAGTGATTGCTCAGAGACAACAACCAGTGGTATTTCCTGGAGTCTGAGTGACAACAAGCCTCCCCAGATTTCCAGTATTCTTCATCTCTTTTCGATAACCACCGCAAATAACCTTGCTGCATCGCAACAGCCTCTTACCATTGATTTCGCGCTGGTAAGCACAATTGGTCTTCTCTGGGATTTGGGTGGCAATAAGCCTCTCCAAGGCCCCAGCATTCTCTGCACTTTTCCAGTGGAGGTCTGGTTTGTGCTGTCCCTCTTCGGTCTTCTCATCCTCCTCGACCCTCTACAAATATTTTGTCTGGTGTCAGCCTAGGCTGGTACCATTTATTTATTATTATTATTATTATTATTATTATTATTATTATTATTATTATTATTATTATTATTTCATAGTAGTCTCAACTTTTGGATGTTTTTAGTTGGAGTTTTCTTTTTTTGAACATCAAGTCAATTCCGTTGACTTTAGACATTCAAGCTGTACCTTAACACTTTCGCTATTCCTAACAGGCAAGCCTCTTACAGAATTGGAAATGAAATTGTCTCGTCAATCTGTTTAAGCCATTTATGGTGGCTTTTCGTTATGGTTCCAACCGTTCCAATTACAACGGGAATCACCTTTAGTTCTTTACATTTCCATAGTCAAACTAATTCCTATTTTAGATCTTGATATTTTTTTTTTTTTCGTGTTCTTTCTCCTGCACTCTGGTATCGAAAGGGCAGGCTATATCAATGATTAAACAAGTTCTCCTGTTTTTGTTTAGCAAGATTAAGTCAGGTTTTGAATGTTCAAGAACCTTATCGGTCTGTATGTGCATGTCCCAAAGAAGTTTGACATTGTCGTTCTCCTGTACTACTTCTGGCTTATGCTCATACCACTTCTCATTGTGGTCCAATTCATAAAGTTTGCATATATTCCAGTGTAGTACCTGAGCGACTTTGTCGTGTCTCCATTTTTTATACTGATGTTGTGCTAGCATTGGGCATTCAGATACAATACGCGCTATGGTTTCTTCCCTTTCATTACACAATCGGCATATCGGTGATTCTGCAGTTTTGTCAATGTAATGTTTGATGGACCTATGTGGGTGGCTTGTGTCTGGGTTGCCATTAAGGTGTTCTTGGTAGATTTTTTTAGATCACCCCTGACCAACCAATTCCAGCTGTCAATATACCTAAATGCGATATTCTTAAAGAATACACTGTGTAGTTTCTTTCCAAATAATTTTAACCCTCTCTCTTATAACATTTGATTCTTTTTCACCCCAGTTCTTAGTATTTCCTCTCTTTTCACTTCACGTAGAAGAATCTCATTACTTTCAGAAGTATATTTATATAGACAACCTTCTTCTATTTCACAACATCTTCAACACTAAGTAGACCTTTCTAGGTAGATACAATTTGCAAAAGCTCCATGAATTGTAAGCATTTTCCGTGTTTTGGTATCCAAACATTTTAGTTCATCTACATTCCAGTTAAGTATACCGGCAGTATATCGAATGATAGCTACTGTTCTGGCATTGATAGTATAGATTGTATTTCGACTGTGGAGGTGTGATTTAAGAATACTTCTTACTCTTCTGCTGTACTCAGCTGTGACCTGTTTTTCCATTCCCTTGTTTTTAATCTTATCCGCCTCCAGAATTCCCAAGTATTTGTAGCCCCTCTCACTGTTTACATTCTTTATCAGATCTGTTGTTGGGAGTTCAAGGCAATCTGAATGGACAAGTTTACCCCCTTTTTACAACAAGAATGGTACATTTAGTTATGCCAAATTCCATCCGTATGTCGTCACTAAATAATTTAACCGTGTTCATTAGGGTATAAAGTTGGGTTTCATTCTTTCCAAAAACCTTAAGGTCATCCATGAATAGTAAGTGGTTGGCTGTAGGAAGTCCTTTCTCAAGTCCATATTCTGCCTTCACATTACGTAAGAGAAGTGTCATTGGGATCAAACAAATGACAAAAAGCAAAGGGGAAAAACTATCGCCCAGGAAAATCCCTCTCCTGATTTTCACTTTACCTAATGCAACACCTCCTGAAGTTAAAATGGTTTCCCAATTCTTCATGCTATTCTTTAAAGCTGTTTAAATGTCGGGGGCTATTCCGAAAATCTCCAGGCATTTGTGTATCCATGAATGAGGGACTATGTCAAATGCTTTCTTAAAAATCCACTCACTCCAGGGAAAGGTTAGTAGTTCTTCGTTTGCAGTTTCTCAGGATCATTTTATCGATCGGAAGCTGATATTTGGTGCCATGTGATCTTTTTCGACAGCCTTTCTGTTCCTCAGGCAGCAAATTGTTTTGGTCCAAATGACCATAAATATTTTCAGACAATATTCTAGTGAAACGTTTCCACATTACTGAGAGGCAAGTGATCGGTCTAAAGTTTGTCATTTCACCCCCTTTTGTTTTATCTTTTATGATCAAGACTGTGGTGCCCTTTGTTAGCCATTCAGGGAAGCTACCTGTCGTCAAACAGCCATTTATCATTTCTGCAAAACGTGGGTGAAGAACCGTATCCCTTGACTCTGTCAGGTCAGGTCCAGGTGCTTTACAATTTGAAAGCTTTTTACCCGTCTCCTTCAGCATCTCAACAGTGACTATTATATTCGTTTGTTCTTCTACTCTACCTTTTGGCTAAGATCAAAGTGTAGTATCTGTTCTGATGGATACTGCACCCCATACTGGTGTTGTCTTGGCCTTCGAGTCTTGATTTACGCCGGTCAATGGGTCTGTTCTGTGCAGTTCTGGGAGGTCCACCTTCCCAGGCTTTGCCTCCCCTCTTTGGGGAGGAGTAAGTTTATTGCTTACTGCCTGAGGCGCCCCTACTGGGGAATGCCGACGGGGCTGCCCAAGCATTTTTTAAACCCCACTTTCCCGACCCGACCTTGGGTCACATCTTACTTGTGGGAGTAAGATAAAAACTGACCTTGTGCCTAACTCCTGGAGAGGAGTAAATTAATACTCTAGAGGACACCTCGCTTTCAATATCTTTGATCCATTCTGCATCATCTTGTTGCTTTACTTCCTTTTCCCAAATGCCTTTCCCGATTACTCAGCATCAGGTATACGTCATTCCCTCTTTCAATTCCTTCTAGTTGTTCAAAAAGGAGTTTCTGGCTGTTCTCAAACAGTCTGTTTTGTCGATACTGCTCAATTTTGTCGTTGTAACCTTTAACTTTGCCAGTCTTGCTACGACCCGCTGTTTCAGTTCTTCAATTACACACTTGAAAGCTTTTCGGTGTATGTAAAACTTATAGATTAGTCTTTCACTAGCACTCTGACTTTTGAGTTCGCTATTTTAGACAGCTTGCACTTTACTTAAATCCTTTCTAAGTTGTTTTATCTGACCATTTAAACGTTTCCTCTACCAGGGCTCTTTCTTTACTTCTTTTTTCCGTTTTTCTACTCCGAGTAGATTTGATACAGTATTGGCAGCAGCTTTAATAACTTTATTACACTGATCAAGATTATTTATTAATGAAAATGGCAAGACATCATTCACTTTGGTCGTGACAGTTTTAAGTTTTTTCCTATTGACAAATCTTAGGTTCGGTGGCTGTTCTAAATTGCCAGCTCTTAGCTTCTCGTCTAACAATCTGAAAATATCAATATCTCCTTCTGTCATCCCATGTTCTATCATATGTTTCTGTGGAAACCGCCTGATTACCATTAGTTACAATATTTTTGCTCTCAGGGTTTGTTGTTGTTTCTACCATAGACTTTTCGTCAACTACATCAAGTTTATTTATCACCCCAAGCTTGTCTAAGTCTTCTCTCTCAATTTCTCTTTTTAGTTCTTCAATTTCAATAGCAGATAACAATTCATTAGTTCTAATCACCCAGTCTTGTCTTGCAAGTTTTGTTCTGATAGTTCAAACAGGCCTAGCTTATTTCAGCTTTGGTGTATCCACTGTCTATATCGTCTCTTAGGAGGATTACTCTTCAAGTAACATTTCATCACAATTCTATTTTAGGCTTTAGTCTAATTAGTTCTAGTTTTAGTGTTAGTGTGTCGAGGGTTTCGCTGGATGACGGCTTGGGAAGTCTCGTTCGTTTCCCCACCGGACGTGGGGCCTGTACTTGACATTCTGGACCCTTATACGTTGTTTTCAGTTTGATAATTGTGAACACTCATATTGAAATAATATAAGGAATAGTTTGTGAAAGGTTTTCCTTCCCTATTATTTTTATTGAGATACCATCTCTTGGAGAGTTGCTATCCAAAGCTGACGACCCAATCCTGGCCATGAAATGCAGTTAAACCCCGCCAGATGTCAACCTGGCATTTACAACTGCCTTTGCATTCCATCAGGTATTTGCTATCCTTAGAGATGTTGCGTTCGCTATGGCTTGCTGGAGATTTTAAACCCCTACGTCTGGGATAATTGTTATTATTATAATTATCATCATCACCATTAATTACTATGATTATCATTATTACTACCACAACTATTATTACATTTTTAAAAAAAATATTATTATTATTATTATTATTATTATTATTATTATTATTATTATTATTATTATTATTATTATTATCTTTTAATATTTTCTTCTTATTTTTTTAATTATTTAATTATTTTTATTATTATTGTTGTTATTATTATCATTATCATCATCACCATTAATTACTATGATTATCATTATTACTACCACAACTATTATTACATTTTTTTTTAAATTATAATAATAATAATAATAATAATAATAATAACAACAATAATAACAACAATAATAATAATAATAATAATAATAATAATAATAATAATAATATTTTACTAAAAATCCTTTTTATGCTGGTTGTTGTCATAATCTGTGAGATGTTATGAAGCGGTATGTGAAAGTCTTTAGATAAGAATAGACGGCATGCCGGGAAATGTAATCAAAATTATTTTTTGAAGCATTGTTTAAATTTGTATTTGAAAATTATAGGAATAAAGCCGTTAGAAGACAATGCATTTTTAAAATTTATTTTGGTCTTAAATTTTTCGGCAATTCTTTCTTTCATAAGAAAACTTTTACCAAAATGACTGGATTCGACATTAAAACACTCGGAAACTTTTTATATGGATTTTTGTAAAGAAGTTTTTTTTTAATAAGAAATGTGTTATTTCGTTTTTTTATTTAAACTTTTTTCATTTGTTTCTTTTGGGGGTTTTGTGTATGTGTGGGTGGACACCCCCCAAATCGAATAAGTCTATCTTTCTTGTGCGCATATGGTTTCAAGTGATAAAAAGTTATTTTTAGAATCCAAGCAAATAAAAGGCTTGTGTTGCTGATGTAATACGTTTCTTCATAGATAAAAATGAAAACTATAGATTTGTTTACCAAAAACCTTTGCGGAAAAAAAAAAATAGAACATATGTGAAATGACAGTTAAAAGGTCAAAGGTCACAATATAATTGAGAAAATAGATTAAAATAGATTCATAAGAATTGGTTCCGTAGTTTCTGTAATGTCAATGGTCACAAAGATGAAGACATTTCTCTTGAGGAGACATGAGAAATACAATGCTTGAAATTATAGAATTATATATCAAGGGGTTTGTCATTCGAATGTTCTTCGAGGTGACCTTATAATCTACACACACACACACATACACACACATACACACACACACACACACACACATATATATATATATATATATATATATATATATATATATATATATATATATATATATATAGTCTCGGAAGTTTCTCAACCATTTAAACTATATTAAAAAAAAAAAATTTTTTAATTAAAAAAACTTATAGTCCCAAGTCTTTCAGTGGAAAAAACACTCATGTAAGTCAATTTATTTTTTATAGCTATTATATTAGTTTGTTTCTAACACTATTTTAAGGTATAATCAGTTGTTTACCATGAAAAACTGTTTCGGGAATTTAAAAACAAGACAGTATTTAATTTCATGGTTTCCCAGCAGAGTTGGTCAGACCCCACTTCCCTTAAAAGACAAAAACATAAACGTTCCTTACACTAAATATATATATATATATATATATATATATATATATATATATATATATATATATATATATATATATATATATGAGCTTTTAATTATTTTACCCTGAAAAATGATGATGAAGGATAGATGTTCAAGGCAAACAATTGTTTCGACTAAAACCAAGGATATCGTTTTCAAGAATTTCAAAGTACTTCAAAATATTTACAGATGTACGTTTTAAAACACGCTTCAAAATACATACAAATACGTTTCAAAAATACGTTCAAACCGAAACAATTGTTTGATTAAAAACGTTTTTTTTCCTGTGAAAATGAAGGATAGATATCCTTCATCATCATTTTTCAGGGTAAAATAATTAAAACTTTGTAAAATAGCTCTAGTCACGCACTATAGAGCTATAGCTGCCTTTATGTTATTAAATAATTGAAACTTTGCAAAATAGCTCTAGTCACGCACTATAGAGCTATAGCTGACTTTATGTTATAAAATAATTAAAACTTTGTAAAATAGCTCTAGTCACGCACTATAGAGCTATAGCTGCCTTTATGTTATAAAATAATTAAAACTTTGTAAAATAGCTCTAGTCACGCACTATAGAGCGATAGCTGACTTTATGTTATAAAATAATTGAAACTTTGTAAAATAGCTCTAGTCACGCACTATAGAGCTATAGCTGCCTTTATGTTATAAAATAATTAAAACTTTGTAAAATAGCTCTAGTCACGCACTATAGAGCTATAGCTGCCTTTATGTTATAAAATAATTGAAACTTTGTAAAATAGCTCTAGTCACGCACTATAGAGCTATAGCTGCCTTTATGTTATAAAATAATTAAAACTTTGTAAAATAGCTCTAGTCACGCACTATAGAGCTATAGCTGACTTTATGTTATAAAATAATTGAAACTTTGTAAAATAGCTCTAGTCACGCACTATAGAGCTATAGCTGCCTTTATGTTATTAAATAATTGAAACTTTGCAAAATAGCTCTAGTCACGCACTATAGAGCTATAGCTGCCTTTATGTTATAAAATAATTGAAACTTTGTAAAATAACTCTAGTCACGCACTATAGAGCTATAGCTGCCTTTATGTTATAAAATAATTAAAACTTTGTAAAATAGCTCTAGTCACGCACTATAGAGCTATAGCTGACTTTATGTTATAAAATAATTGAAACTTTGTAAAATAGCTCTAGTCACACACTATAGAGCTATAGCTGACTTTATGTTATAAAATAATTGAAACTTTGTAAAATAGCTCTAGTCACGCACTATAGAGCTATAGCTGCCTTTATGTTATAAAATAATTGAAACTTTGTAAAATAGCTCTAGTCACGCACTATAGAGCTATAGCTGCCTTTATGTTATTAAATAATTGAAACTTTGCAAAATAGCTCTAGTCACGCACTATAGAGCTATAGCTGCCTTTATGTTATAAAATAATTAAAACTTTGTAAAATAACTCTAGTCACGCACTATAGAGCTATAGCTGCCTTTATGTTATAAAATAATTAAAACTTTGTAAAATAGCTCTAGTCACGCACTATAGAGCTATAGCTGACTTTATGTTATAAAATAATTGAAACTTTGTAAAATAGCTCTAGTCACGCACTATAGAGCTATAGCTGACTTTATGTTATAAAATAATTGAAACTTTGTAAAATAGCTCTAGTCACGCACTATAGAGCTATAGCTGCCTTTATGTTATAAAATAATTGAAACTTTGTAAAATAGCTCTAGTCACGCACTATAGAGCTATAGCTGCCTTTATGTTATTAAATAATTGAAACTTTGCAAAATAGCTCTAGTCACGCACTATAGAGCTATAGCTGCCTTTATGTTATAAAATAATTGAAACTTTGTAAAATAGCTCTAGTCACGCACTATAGAGCTATAGCTGACTTTATGTTATAAAATAATTGAAACTTTGTAAAATAGCTCTAGTCACGCACTATAGAGCTATAGCTGCCTTTATGTTATAAAATAATTAAAACTTTGCAAAATAACTCTAGTCACGCACTATAGAGCTATAGCTGCCTTTATGTTATAAAATAATTGAAACTTTGTAAAATAGCTCTAGTCACGCACTATAGAGCTATAGCTGCCTTTATGTTATTAAATAATTGAAACTTTGTAAAATAGCTCTAGTCACGCACTATAGAGCTATAGCTGCCTTTATGTTATAAAATAATTGAAACTTTGTAAAATAGCTCTAGTCACGCACTATAGAGCTATAGCTGACTTTATGTTATAAAATAATTAAAACTTTGTAAAATAACTCTAGTCACGCACTATAGAGCTATAGCTGCCTTTATGTTATAAAATAATTGAAACTTTGTAAAATAGCTCTAGTCCCGCACTATAGAGCTATAGCTGACTTTATGTTATAAAATAATTAAAACTTTGTAAAATAACTCTAGTCACGCACTATAGAGCTATAGCTGCCTTTATGTTATAAAATAATTAAAACTTTGTAAAATAGCTCTAGTCACGCACTATAGAGCTATAGCTGACTTTATGTTATAAAATAATTGAAACTTTGTAAAATAGCTCTAGTCACGCACTATAGAGCTATAGCTGCCTTTATGTTATAAAATAATTAAAACTTTGTAAAATAACTCTAGTCACGCACTATAGAGCTATAGCTGCCTTTATGTTATAAAATAATTGAAACTTTGTAAAATAGCTCTAGTCACGCACTATAGAGCTATAGCTGCCTTTATGTTATAAAATAATTAAAACTTTGTAAAATAGCTCTAGTCACGCACTATAGAGCTATAGCTGCCTTTATGTTATAAAATAATTAAAACTTTGTAAAATAGCTCTAGTCACGCACTATAGAGCTATAGCTGACTTTATGTTATAAAATAATTGAAACTTTGTAAAATAGCTCTAGTCACGCACTATAGAGCTATAGCTGCCTTTATGTTATAAAATAATTGAAACTTTGTAAAATAGCTCTAGTCACGCACTATAGAGCTATAGCTGCCTTTATGTTATAAAATAATTGAAACTTTGTAAAATAGCTCTAGTCACGCACTATAGAGCTATAGCTGACTTTATGTTATAAAATAATTAAAACTTTGTAAAATAGCTCTAGTCACGCACTATAGAGCTATAGCTGCCTTTATGTTATAAAATAATTAAAACTTTGTAAAATAGCTCTAGTCACGCACTATAGAGCTATAGCTGACTTTATGTTATAAAATAATTGAAACTTTGTAAAATAGCTCTAGTCACGCACTATAGAGCTATAGCTGCCTTTATGTTATAAAATAATTAAAACTTTGTAAAATAGCTCTAGTCACGCACTATAGAGCTATAGCTGACTTTATGTTATAAAATAATTGAAACTTTGTAAAATAGCTCTAGTCACGCACTATAGAGCTATAGCTGCCTTTATGTTATAAAATAATTAAAACTTTGTAAAATAGCTCTAGTCACGCACTATAGAGCTATAGCTGACTTTATGTTATAAAATAATTGAAACTTTGTAAAATAACTCTAGTCACGCACTATAGAGCTATAGCTGCCTTTATGTTATAAAATAATTGAAACTTTGTAAAATAGCTCTAGTCACGCACTATAGAGCTATAGCTGCCTTTATGTTATAAAATAATTGAAACTTTGTAAAATAGCTCTAGTCACGCACTATAGAGCTATAGCTGACTTTATGTTATAAAATAATCCTACATTTGAAGAACTTTGAATGTTGAATTAGAACACACACACACACACACGTGTATCTCTATCCCTTTAAACTTTTAATTCATATACTTATTTAAATATTTTTTAATTTAATTTTTTTTAATTCCTTTTTTGTATTTTCTTTATTCACTTAGGGCTGTTTTTGCGATCTGATTTTAAGTTAACTATACTATCTTTCCCTAGCTCCGTTGGTATAAACGATGCCGTCCACCAGGCAATTTTTAAATGGCCAGAGTGCTCACTTCTCGAGCGCTGGCTTTTCAAATCCCACTTTCTCGACCCGATCTTGGGTCACATCTTACTTGTGGGAGTAAGATAAAACTGGCCTTGTGCCTAACTCCTGGGGAGGAGTAAATAAAACTTTATCTTCGTTTTTGAAACTGCATTTATGAATCCTATAACCATGTGAATGTTGTTGTTTTTTTTGTTGTTTTTCTTTTGTTTTTTCTGAAGTTTCTGAACACGATGTTTGGTCTTTTGAACAGTCGCACGTATGAAAAATCCAGGATATATATTTCTATATTTAGTTGTTCACATGTAGACGAAACGGGCCATCAAGTATATGGATTTTTTTTTTTGAAAAATGAATAAAGAAATGGTAACTGGAATCTAGAATTTATTGTGTATTCATATATATATATATATATATATATATATATATATATATATATATATATATATGTGATTTTATGAAGGCTTACCAAAGCATTCCTTTCAAGACACCAATGATCACCATTAAAGATATTTTTTCTTACAAATACTATTTATTCAAATTAAATGTTTTTTCCTACACGTGTTTCACTACCAAGCAGTTACTTGCTTGGCAGATCTTCAGGGAAATCAACTCGTCGTGTGTTTGTTTCGAAGGGTAATAAATCAACAATTGAAATAAGACTCTTTGAACTCGGACGAAAATTTGTGTTGACTTTTCTTTGTGAGAAGTTGGATTTAGAATTCCCATACTATCATTGGATTGGAATGGTAACTTGTGAGCGGTACCTTGAATGATTTAGTTCTTTTGTTCTCTTGTGGGGGGGGGGGATTTATTCATCATACGTGACGTGAAAGTGTATTATCGCACATTGTTCCGGTTTTGTGGTTTTATTGAATGTATTTGGGACCGATTATTTGCTTGTTGGCTTGGTGGAAGAAATAATGCACGAGCTACTTTTCTAAGACTTTTCTAGGACTTTCTTTTTTTATCGTTGTTCTTCCTTGCTTTTTAAGTTTGACTTTTATTTTTATTTTAATTTTATTTTTATTTTTATTTTTATTTTTATTTTTTTCCTCTTCTCTTCTTAAGTGACCTCAACTATTACAACGCCACATTGTGTTTTTTCGGCAGTTGAAACCAGTATTCCAGACATTTAATTTCCCTGAAGATCTGCCAAGCAAGTAACTGCTTGGTAGTGAAACACGTGTAGGAAAAAACATTTAATTTGAATAAATAGTATTTGTAAGAAAAAATATCTTTAATGGTGATCATTGGTGTCTTGAAAGGAATGCTTTGGTAAGCCTTCATAAAATCACATATAAATGCTCTGTACTCTGTAATCGAGTATCATCGAGCTTGTTTTTTATTGGAACAACCCCGGTCTTCACTGAATGATCTATTTTATAAGTGAAAAATCTAAATCTATATATATATATATATATATATATGTGTGTGTAAAATGAAAATAGGAAAGCCAAAATCTATGCGATTTATGTATTCATCAACGTTTCGTCTTTATTGAAAGACTTCATCAGGATGAAGAAAGCAATGTAGAAAAATCGTACAGAATATTAATTTTGATTTGTCAAAAAGTGTCCAGACTTCGGCATGGTTGTTGATGTGAACAAGCAC
The DNA here is from genome assembly GCA_963556195.1 of Sepiola atlantica. Classification (NCBI taxonomy): domain Eukaryota; kingdom Metazoa; phylum Mollusca; class Cephalopoda; order Sepiida; family Sepiolidae; genus Sepiola; species Sepiola atlantica. The sequence continues at coordinate 65,265,154 of OY744543.1, read as the reverse complement.
AGAATGAAAAACATGATTTGGTTATCAGCAGTGGCTTGTCTTCTTCAAAAGACGCGAGATGAATAATATATATATATATATATATATATATATATATATATATATATATATATATATATATATATATATATATATATATGTAGTTGGGCACATTTAGATTTATAAAATTTTAATAGAGAATGGTACTTTGCTTGAAGCATTGCTGGTAATAGTAATATGTTAAGAAGGCTGAGGACAATGCAGAGTGCCGGATAGGTTGTAAGCTGGAAGGAACAAAAATAATAAATCGAAGTGAGGGACTTACTATTTATTTTTCTTTAAAATCTTACATAACAGTAAGTGTGGTGTCGGCTTATGTATTATATAATTACAACTAAAAAGTCTTTGTGAGTGGTAAGACACAAATATGAAGAATAATTTGGATGAAAACGCTTCTGCAGAGATCAACAAATATAATTATTTATTATATAATTACGACTAAAAAAGTCTTTGTGAGTGGTAAGACACAAATATGAAGAATAATTTGGATGAAAACGCTTCTGCAGAGATCAACAAATATAATTATTTATTATATAATTACGACTAAAAAAGTCTTTGTGAGTGGTAAGACACAAATATGAAGAATAATTTGGATGAAAACGCTTCTGCAGAGATCAACAAATATAATTATTTATTATATAATTACGACTAAAAAAGTCTTTGTGAGTGGTAAGACACAAATATGAAGAATAATTTGGATGAAAACGCTTCTGCAGAGATCAACAAATATAATTATTTATTATATAATTACGACTAAAAAAGTCTTTGTGAGTGGTAAGACACAAATATGAAGAATAATTTGGATGAAAACGCTTCTGCAGAGATCAACAAATATAATTATTTATTATATAATTACGACTAAAAAAGTCTTTGTGAGTGGTAAGACACAAATATGAAGAATAATTTGGATGAAAACGCTTCTGCAGAGATCAACAAATATAATTATTTATTATATAATTACGACTAAAAAGTCCTTGTGAGTGGTAAGACACAAATATGAAGAATAATTTGGATGAAAACGCTTCTGCAGAGATCAACAAATATAATTATTTATTATATAATTACGACTAAAAAAGTCTTTGTGAGTGGTAAGACACAAATATGAAGAATAATTTGGATGAAAACGCTTCTGCAGAGATCAACAAATATAATTATTTATTATATAATTACGACTAAAAAAGTCTTTGTAAGTGGTAAGACACAAATATGAAGAATAATTTGGATGAAAACGCTTCTGCAGAGATCAACAAATATAATTATTTATTATATAATTACGACTAAAAAAGTCTTTGTGAGTGGTAAGACACAAATATGACGAATAATTTGGATGAAAACGCTTCTGCAGAGATCAACAAATATAATTATTTATTATATAATTACGACTAAAAAAGTCTTTGTGAGTGGTAAGACACAAATATGAAGAATAATTTGGATGAAAACGCTTCTGCAGAGATCAACAAATATAATTATTTATTATATAATTACGACTAAAAAAGTCTTTGTGAGTGGTAAGACACAAATATGAAGAATAATTTGGATGAAAACGCTTCTGCAGAGATCAACATATATAATTATTTATTATATAATTACGACTAAAAAAGAATTACTTTGTAATGATGGCATAATTAATTGTAGTCGTCCATTGAATGTTGTTATTCCAATGTCGGCTGGTTGAATGCAAGTGACATACTTTGCTTTTCAGAATGCACATTATCTCAAGCAAGACAACAAAGAGCAAAGTGTTACTTCCCTTTCAAATACAAAACGTTTAATCATTATTCTTAGGTAGAAATCTGCTTACATCTAACAGTGTTAATAAAACTTTTTGTATATTTATAAGCCGCCGTTTAGTTATTCTTTAATAATCACCCTTGGTCTAACATTACAAAAGTGGTGACGAGAGATTCGAAAATGACAACTCAACATTATACATATGTATTATTGGGATTATTCGGACTACTGTTCTCATCTTGGTTGTTGTTATCACAACGTTTCGACCGTTTTCTTTATGGCCTTCTTCAGGTACAAATCAAAGAAAAAAAAATTAATTTTATGAGCAATGAATTTAAAATAATATTGTAAAGATGTTACTTTTGGGATTGAATTCTAGAAACATGAACTTTTGAATAATATATTTTTTTTTTATGCATATCCATTTAAGAAAAGATATGGAGCAGGAAGAATATATCAACGCCTCTGAAGTTAAGCTTTTACAATGCATTGATAGTTCCTATTGCTGTATATGCAAGTGAAACATGGTTTGCTACCTTCTTTATGGGAGATGTATTTGTGAGAGGATCAGAATAAATGTAAGGATCTTTTTGAATAGACAAAATGTAATTTTTTTGTGAAACATGCATTAGGAAGTGCTGTAGGTGGTTAGCTGAAATGGGTAGCATACGAAGTGATCGGTTATTTTCTTATAATATCTGAAGTTGCAAGGGAAAAACGACTTAACTTTATTATATAGAAGATAAGAAAAAACTTACAGCATTGAATTCATGAATCATCCAAGATTCGAAGGCGCTACAAAGAATTGAAGTGGCAATTCCTCCAAGAACACGTCCGCCGAGCAAAATGTAGAAGTTAGGAAAATGCTGTAGAAAAAGAAAAGAAAGAAACCCCAGATAAAACAAAATTGATTCATTCTTTTATTTAATTTATATACGATTGTGTTTGGTTGTTTTATGGCATATTGACCCTTTCCAGGTTATTAAATGACGGAAAAAAAACAAAGATTGTTTTTTCTTGACTCAGTGGTTCCAGGATCCTCATCTGACATTAGCAGAAGAATAGAAATAGCAACTTCTGCATGAAGATATGAATCAGGAAGAATATATCAACGCCTCTGAAGTTAAAACTTTACAATGCAGTGATAGTTCCTATTGCTGTATATGCAAGTGAAACATGGAATATACTGACAGAGCATCGGAGGAAGCGTAATGTCTTTGAAATTACATACTTAAGAATTATTCTTGGAGTAACTTTGCAAGATAGATGAAGAAATGCAGATATCAGAAAGAGGCTTAATATTGACAGATGCATCAACAACTTAATCTGAAAAAGGAGTATAACATGGTTTGGACATGTTTCCCGGCTACCAGACTCCAGCTATGTAAAGAAAGCATATAAAGACGTTTTCGTTGAAGAAAGATCAAGAGGACGACCACCAAAAATATGGGCCGACCAGATAAGTGTTGAGACTGGCATGCTGCTCCTTACAGCTGAAGGGGTGGCGCAAGACCGTGATAAGTGGTGGAATTTTGTTTTCAAGCACGTGGCGAAGCTCTCTTGGGTATGCACATAAGTCAAACAAAGTCAATCCATATAAATACAAACACCAACGTTGATGAGGGAAATAGTCTAAAGAAAAACCATGTCAACTCTTGAACATGGACAAAAAACTAATTTTCAGGCTTATTGGTTTGAAAATTAAAAACGAAAATCACTAAATCAAGCTGTTGAATCAAACTATTCCCTATCTCCACTATTTCCAATTTTATACTACTACTACTAGCACTTCTACTACTGCTGATATAGCTACTCGTGTTGCTGCAACTGAAGTTCTTGGCCTTTTGGCTACTCGTGTTGCTGCAACTGAAGTTCTTGGCCTTTTGGCTAAGATCAAAGTGTAGTATCTGTTCCGATGGATACTGCACCCCATAGACTGGTATTGTCTTGGCCTTCGGGGCTTGATTTACGCCGGTCTATGGGTCTGTCCTGTGCAGTTCTAGGAGGTCCACCCTCCCAGGCTTCGCCTCCCCTCTTTGGGGAGGAGTAAGTTTATTGCTTACTACCTGAGGCGCCCCTACCGGGGAATGCCGACGGGGCTGCCCAGGCAATTTTTAAACCCCACTTTCCCGACCCGACCTTGGGTCACAGCTTACTTGTGGGAGTAAGATAAAAACTGGCCTTGTGCCTAACTCCTGGAGAGGAGTAAATTAATACTCGTGTTGCTGCAACTGTTACAGTAGTTACAACCCCCCCCCCCCCCCCCCCCAAAGTCAAACCCTTCCTCATTGTGGTGGGGGCGGTGACAATGTGGTAATGTCAGAACTACCCGGCTAACAGGGCTCTGGGGGAAATTAGTGATGGGACGATTACCAATTCTGTTCTAAATTCCCGATTCTGATACAATTACCAATTCTGTTCTAAATTCCCGATTCTGATACAATTACCGATTCCGATTTAAAAAAAAATGAAATATTTAATTAGAGATTTGTTGCTTTTTTTTTAAATTTTCAAATTACTGTAAAACCCCCATGTAATGTCTGCATATATTTTTGCAAACGTAAAAAATACACTTGGGGGGGGGGGGGGGGGGCGTATATTACACGAGTAGATCTTTCTAAATATTTTTTCTCAAATGTTTTCCTTGTAATTGATTGAAAATTGTGAGACAACTAAAGATTTATTTTTCTTTTAAAACAAAGCTGATTTGCATTAGTTCGTTGTTAGTTGACAAAAAATGCTATTTGAATTTTTTTATAAACAATTGAAAATAGTCGACATTTGGTATGCAAAATAAGAAGACAGTGTAGGAACAGAATAGTTAACAAAGCCCCCCTCCCCATGTTAAGAATGAGTTTCTAAATAATTATGTTACTATTTAGAAAACCATTCTTTAACACGAGGAGGGCAGGGGCTTTGTTAACTATTCTGTGCCTTCCCTCTATCAAAGAATGTTCATATTTTTTATCCTAATTATAAAGATTTCGTCCGTTATTAGATTGATTTGTTTTACTGTAAAGAGATAAACAAGATGATGATGATGATGATGATGATGATGATGATGATGATGATGATGATGATGATGGCAAATTTGTAGATTAAAACCCTCAGCTAAATCAACCCCCAAAAATGAGATTCTACTTTTTTTAAGTGATTACATGTGACAATTTGAAAAACTTGTCGAAAAGAATAAAAAACAATTATTTTAGAATTTAGAGTGGGAGATCACTTTCGTATATAAATTTAATGTAAAATGATCATCATTTCTGTGCCATTCTAACTTTTAAGGAATGTTCAATAAATTTTTTTACCACTAACCTTAAGTCCGACTGGCAAGGTCGTAAAACCATGTGGAATCGCTTAAGAAAGTAGACCCCCCCCCCCAAAAAAAACAAGAATAAATGCACAGAATTTATCTCCCAGAGAAAAATAAAAAATATTGATCAACTGCTCTAAAAGGCGAGAATGTCTCGGAAATAAGAGCTCATTTTACATTCAATTCATGTGTGAAACTGATCTCCCACTCTAAATTCTTAAATAATGCTGTTGTTGTTTTTCAGAGTGTGCACGAAAACAAGTAGAATCTCATTTGTTTTTTTTGGGGGTGGGGGGGGGGAATTAGCGGTGACCTGACAAAAGCCCACCGGATAAAAAAAACCCATCGGGCAAAAGCCTACCAAAGTAATTCAAGCACGGGCAAAAGCCCACCAACGAAAAAATAAATAATTTTTTTTTAATAATAAAAAAGTTCTATATTTAATTATTTTATAAGTATCTGTAAATGTTTATCAGTAATTTTTAAAAATTCTGATGATAAAGTATATCTTCGAAAATTTAATTGAAAAAAAATAATTGGAAAAAAAAATTAATAAATTTAAAATGCATTGTATGGCGTTCTTATTTTTAATAATTCATATTACCATAAAAACAATGCTTTCTAAACAAGAACAACATTTCTTATTCAATTTGCACCGCCACGTTCTTGACTTAAGAAACCCTCATCCCACATTCGCTTCAACAACAGACGAATTGAAAACACACCAAAAAAAATGATGAGAAAAAAAAGGAAAAAAAAGAAGGTATTTTTATATATCTCTTTTTTTTTTTTAATTCTGATGATCGAAAATTTAATTGAAAAAATATAATTGGAAAACAAAATTAATAAATTTAAAATGCATTGTATGGCATTCTTATTTTTAATAATTCATATTACCATAAAAATAATGCTTTCTAAACAAGAACACCATTTCTTAAAAATGTTTTTATTTTATTTTTAAAGTTTTCTGGTACTTTTTAAATACTGTATTCTTATGAAATTATTGGTGCTTGTTTTTTTTTGTTTTTTGTTCGCCAATTTTTATAATAAACACGCCTCTTTCCTACTAATAACCCTAAGTCAGGGGGGTAAAACGAAAAATAAAGCGATTGTGTGTGGTTTTATGACTTTGCCGGTCGGACTTAGGGTTAATGGTAAAAAATTTAGTTAAATGCCCTTAAAAGTTAGAATGGTCCGGAAATGAGGGATCATTTTACGTTAAATTTATATGTGCAACTAACCCCTAACTCTAAATTCTAAAATAATTGTTTTGTTTTTTCTCCGTATGTTCACACATAATCGCCTAATAAAAAGGATAATCTCATTGGGAGGGGGGAATTTTAAATGTAGATATAATTTCTTTTATAATTTGACAACTTTGAAATGTTTTCCCTTTATGTATCGTATTTAAGATTTTGATAAACTCATTGAGATTTTCATCTATATTTTTCACTTGTGGCAAAACCGAAAAAAATACAATAAAACATTCATTATTTCAAAGGATATATATGCAGTGACCAGACACCGACCAAGGTCAGGGTGGTGCCAGCAAAATAAAAGAACTTGTTTTGAGAATTTTAAATCTTTTAATATCCAATTGTGAACTCTCTGAAAGGCATCATATAGACGTTTAGCAAATAGGTGTGAAAAGAAATGTGAACATTTCAAAAGATTTGATAAAGGAATCAGCAAGTGAACTCAAAAATATTTACTTTGTTTACCATAATTTACCAATAAAAAAATTAAATTAGACTCGGAGAGTCAATGCTAAATCTGGGAATGAGATTCCTAACCTGCGGTCCTGTGGCCCTAAGTAAATAAACAATCTTCTAATAAATAAATACATTGTGTTTTTTTTTTCATTTTTTATTGTCAAGAAAAAAAAAATTAAAAGAATCGTTTTTGGAATCGGAAATAAGGCTCAGATTTTTCCGATTTTGATACCGATTCCGATATCCCAAAAAGTTCTGATTTTTCCGATTCCCGATTCCCGATTCCGGTTAATCGTCCCAACACTAGTGAAAATCCAGGAGGAGTCGATATCAGGATACCTCATCCTCTGGTCATCTCTGCCTCTGCGTGTAGCAAGCAAAGACGTGTTAGGTGCAGAGCCGCAAATCAATAGAGTGAAAGTGGCAATGTTGCTTCTGTGTCGTTCCTTTGTGTGTTTTGGGCCAAACCTTCCCCAACTTCGCATGTAATCGCTGAGCCTTGCTGCTTTATGTGTTGGGATTATGACCTGCAATCCTGCAGTTTAACGAACAGCTGTGACTAACAAGGAGGACTTCATGTAGACCAGACGATGCTGAGGCACGATCCTCGTGAACTCTATGAAGATGTTCATCATCATCATCATCATCATCATCATCATCATCATCATCATCATCATCATCATCATCATCATCATCAACAACAACAAAAACAACAACAACAAAAACAAAACAAAAACAAAAACAACAACAACAACAACAACAGCAACAGCAACAGCAACAGCAGCAACAGTAGCAGCAGCAAATGACAATCACCAAACTCAGAAGTGACCACCATCTAGACCTCATGTATTGGCACCAGAAGATTGACCATGTTGACGACCGAGAGTACCGAAAGTGTGGTGTAGGAGAGGAGACAGCTGAACCCATCATCTTCGACTGTCTGCGAATCCATCAACAGCCGACAGCCACACCCATTCCATCCCCCAGATGCTCTGATAAACGATCGGCTCTTTGTCCTCCAGATATGGGAAAAGTGGACCTCCGTTCCAAACTGAACAGACGTATTGCATGCAGCAGCAAGGTCATACGAAAATCCCTCAATGTTTTCGTTGTTTCTCATGATGATGATCATCATCATGATAAACAACGGAAACATCATGATCATCATCATGATAAACAACGGAAACATCATGATCATCATCATGATAAACAACGGAAACATCATGATCATCATCATGATAAACAACGGAAACATCATGATCATCATCATGATTATGATTATGACGATTATCATCATCAGCAGCAGCATTGTTGCTAAATATTATTGAAAAAATACACTGTGCAAAAACTGCTTTCACATAAAATAACTTTTTTTCTGCTGTATTGTCATCTATTTAAGAATTATTTAAACAATTTTTTTGAATAACATGAATGTTTCTGCAGGAATTATTTTTAACAAATGTCGTGATCATCAGATATGAAATTCAATGTTATTAAATATTGGTTTGTCTGTTTTTGTCATGCTGAACCATTATTACAAAAATCCAGTCATGATTTGAACCTACAAAAACTGTCTGTGTTTCTCTCTCTCCCTCTCTCTCTCTCTCTCTCATGCCCCACCCCAGCCCCTCTTTCTGGGTTGAGCACTGTGGTAAGTGAAAGTGCAATTGCCATTAGTGATAATGCAATGTTATCAAATATTGGTTTGTCTGTTTTTGTCATGCTGAACCATTATTACAAAAATCCAGTCATGATTTGAACCTACAAAAACTGTCTGTGTTTCTCTCTCTCCCTCTCTCTCTCTCTCTCTCATGCCCCACCCCAGCCCCTCTTTCTGGGTTGAGCACTGTGGTAAGTGAAAGTGCAATTGCCATTAGTGATAATGCAATATTATCAAATATTGGTTTGTCTGTTTTTGTCATGCTGAACCATTATTACAAAAATCCAGTCATGATTTGAACCTACAAAAACTGTCTGTGTTTCTCTCTCTCCCTCTCTCTCTCTCTCTCTCTCTCATGCCCCACCCCAGCCCCTCTTTCTGGGTTGAGCACTGTGGTAAGTGAAAGTGCAATTGCCATTAGTGATAATGCAATGTTATCAAATATTGGTTTGTCTGTTTTTGTCATGCTGAACCATTATTACAAAAATCCAGTCATGATTTGAACCTACAAAAACTGTCTGTGTTTCTCTCTCTCCCTCTCTCTCTCTCTCTCTCATGCCCCACCCCAGCCCCTCTTTCTGGGTTGAGCACTGTGGTAAGTGAAAGTGCAATTGCCATTAGTGATAATGCAATGTTATCAAATATTGGTTTGTCTGTTTTTGTCATGCTGAACCATTATTACAAAAATCCAGTCATGATTTGAACCTACAAAAACTCTCTCTCTCTCTCTCTCTCTCTCTCTCATGACCCCCATCACCTCTTTCTGCGTTGAGCACTGTGGTAAGTGAAAGCGCAATTGCCATTAGTGAGAATACAATGCTCGTGTTAATTGAATAGAGCACGCTTCGGCGGTTAATATCTCTATCTATATAAAGTTAGGTATGTGTATATGTTTATATATTTGTATGTACAGGATTCACTCTTAAACTAATTAACCGATCATTATGAATTTTGGAAAACAGCTTCAAGGGTTAAAGGATCCAAATGCGGGCTACATTTAGTTTAATATAATTTTACTCAAAGAGGGCAAAGAGGGGGGGGGGTGAAGAATTAATATTAAATTTGATCCATAGTCATTAGACATCAATTAAGTAAGATTCCCTGAATTTCAATTTCTTCTTAAGACCTCTTAAGCTTAAGTTTTAAGTTTTAGACATTTTCAAAAATCAAAATCATGGAATGGATTTTGATCAAAATTGGAATGAGGATTCTAGACAAAAGATCAGTATCATTATATCTTGATTTTAATCTTCATAAGGAGACATAAAAGTGGTGCAAAACTGTTCTGTTCGGAGAATTAATTTTACCCCTCCTGGGACGGGTATTCTTCTAGTTGTTTATATAAACAGTAAGATTTTTTTTCCTCATGGCTTGTGCTGAGTGCATAGTGGTTGGAAGCTTCGACTGTCAAAAAAACAAAAACAGTCGGGTTTCAATTTCAGTTTGAAGCATTTGTCTGTCTAGCTGTGAATGACTATATTTCCTACAAAATGCATCGTTTTTATGTCCAATAGCCGACAAGTAGTTAGAGGACACAAACTAATAAACAGATAGACACACGTCGCTGACATTACTATAAGACATACATACATACTAAATATATATATAGGTAAATTCCATTATTAGATTAAACAACGTTCAACCTGGCTAATTAACCGTTTCAGAATATCTAGGTCAAAGGTCAAGGTTGCAGAAAAGAAAAAGTCACACTTTTGGCGATAACTTCGCTTCTGTGCATTTTAGAGACTCACTACTTGGCCCATCTTGGAGCCACGTCGCTTACATTACTATAGATATACATACATACTAAATGGGAAATGAAAAAGGAAAAAAAAAACAAGAGATATATTTTATATATTCATCAATGTTTCGTCTTTATTGTAAGACTTCCTGAGGATGATAATTTTAAGAAAAATGTTATGCAAGTACATCGAAATATTGGGTTGACATGATGGGATGATGAGAAAAAATAGTAGCTGTGGCTACTAAGAGTGCTGGACCAAGGTCCTGGCTGAGAGAACTGCCACTGACTGACTTCTCTCAGCCCGGACCTTGGTCCAGCGCTCTTAGTAGGCAACACTGTTTTATCCGTCTAATTGGCCACCGGCCCCTAACTATCAGTTCGTATGCCACCTTGGCAAGACTGTCGTTGGCTTGCAGGATATGACAGTACCATCTCAGTCGGGATTCACAGAGCTCGTCGGCGATTGGTGCCACTCCATATCGCCAATAATTAAACAGTTCTCACTATAATAGTTTACTTTTAATTTATTTTAATTATTTTGAATCCAAATCTAATATAAATCAAATATAGAAATTAAGGCATGTGTGACAGAGTTTTATGCTTTTGCTCTATCTTTTGCTATATCACGAGCCACCACAGTAAGTCTACACATTCTTGGCCAGAGGATGGAATGTGCTGATACTTACATGGATACATGAATAAAGCAGGAAATAGCCACAAACCTTGGCGTTTATTTTTGTTGATATTTCACCCCAAACAAGGCAGGTCGCCACTGTAGATGTAAGGGGCTACTGAGAATTAGGATGTAGGTTTTGGGTGTCATCCTAAGTTGGGAGCTGTGCAGCAAGATGTCTGTTTACATTAGTTTTAAACCTCTGCATGTCGGTACAGTCGGGGAAACAGGGAGCAGGGATGGGAGTTCCAGAGGCCGGCAGCACGAGGAAAGAAGCTACTGGAGTAGAAGGCTCTCCGGCATCTGGGGACCTCCACAGTGAATGGATGGGACCTAGCTGATTGTCGTGTTGTTCTAGTGTATCTGCGTCCAGGGGGACACTAGAGCAGCTAGTTTATCTGACCACAATCCATTGAAGTACTTGTAAAACAAGCACAAGGATGCAACATTGCGGCGATGGGACAGGGGATGGAGCTTGGTGGATAGTGAAGGACCTATTAAGTTTGAGACTCTTTTTTTGGATCTTGTCTAAGAGGAAGAGACTAGTGGATGATGCACTAGCCTAGATGTGGCAACAATACTTCATACATGGGCGGATGGTGGCTTTGTAGAGATACAGGATAATGTCAGGTGTGAGGAGTTTACGAGCACGGTAGAGGGAGCCCACCTTCTTTACGTTGTTGCGTCGAATAAAGAACACGAATTATGGCCAAGTTGGAGTGAAAATAGTATTTTGTAAAGAATTGCATTATAACCATGGCCATCCCTATTACAGGCCAGGCAATCGTGCAACTGGGGTCTTTTACTGGGGGCCATGTGAATTTTCTTAAATATTCGATATAGAAGTTGCAAACAAAGGTAAAATTCCTCTGTGAGATTAGTTTGATGTTTTTATGTGTTTGACATACCAAATAATAAGAACCACAATGAGCTAATTGATACATTTGACAATTATTGATAAATTCCTATAAATGAAGAGACAGGTAATTTTGAATAAACAAAAGCAAATGCATATTTCAATGAAGAATTTTTATTTCAGTGTTGGATTTTTTTTTTAGAGATTTTGTACTTGCGTCAAAAGATCATTACTTGTATATTGTGGTTAAAAAGAAAAAAAGGATCTACACCAGTTGATGATATCAAGCAGAGAAACAGTTTGTTCAAAAATTCACATGGCCCCCAGTAAAAGACCCCAGTTGCATGATTGCCTGGCCTGTAGTAGGGATGGCCATGATTATAACCCAACAACTTATCAGGAATGAAAATGGCATGTCATAATGGCCTGGTAATTGCTGTGGTTGACAGCTCTTTTGATAAACGAGCTATGTCTGTGACGTTGACATCAACAATCGTAAAAAAAAAAAAATGAAGATAAGTCAGTTAAGTGAGAAGCAGGAAGAGTCGCATAGGTGAAATCTGTCGTCATATTCTCTCTTTCTGGCCAGCAACTCATTACATAGACAGCTTGAGTCTTGTTGTTTTGATGACACATAGCAGTAGGTCGTTCTCTTTCTTCTTCTTCTTTTTAATAACAGCTGTTGCAAAATTTATTAAATAATGACAGTAAACGATTCATTTCAGGATTTTTCTTTTTGATTTCCAGTATACATACATGATACTACCAACCCATCCCCCATAGGGGGATAGCAACAGCTGTTCCAAAGCACGACGCTCTATCTCTCACAGTCCAGAAAAAAGAGAAAGATTTTATCAGCTTCCTCGTCATGTGTCTCTGGTGACTTCGTACCCATGACGCCATATCCTGACACATAGCTCTAACTATATCTATAGTAATGTAAGCGACGTGTGTCTATCTGTTTATTAGTTTGTGTCCTCTAACTACTTGTCGGCTATTGGACATAAAAACGATGCATTTTGTAGGAAATATAGTCATTCACAGCTAGACAGGCAAATGCTTCAAACTGAAATTGAAACCCGACTGTTTTTGTTTTTTTGACAGTCGAAGCTTCCAACCACTATGCACTCAGCACAAGCCATGAGGAAGAAAAATCTTACTGTTTATATAAACAACTAGAAGAATACCCGTCCCAGGATGGGTAAAATTAATTCTCCGAACAGAACAGCTTTGCACCACTTTTATGTCTCCTTATGAAGATTAAAATCAAGATATAATGATACTGATCTTTTGTCTAGAATCGTCATTCCAATTTTGATCAAAATCCATTCCATGATTTTGATTTTTAACTTCTAATGGAATTTTCCATTTGTTTGCTTACTTTAACCTTATGTGGAAAATACCGGTTTTAACATCATTTCTACACACCCACATGTAAATATTGCTACAATTGCGCATTGTGCAACCCTCACTTCTCTATAAGCTGTTCATTGTGCAGGCACTCTTTCAGAGGGTTGTAGCAATCACATATTTTTATGTACTATTTTCCTTTGTTGTAAATAAACAGGTGAACCACAGAAGTGATTGACCCACCATCCAATCAGAAGCCCTAGCGTAGGATCATAAGAATCGTCAGACTACTTATTACAGCATCCATCCAAGCGATTTTATTTTCCTGCTCACAGCAGTTGGAGCGACGACACCTTCTAGGCTAAATGTATTTTGTTAGATTTTTAAAAAAACACCAACTGATAAATCTACCAAGTTGCACGGAGCCCTTTATAAAGATTGACTCTTAGCTATATTAATTCCTTTTCAACACAGCCCAAATAAAAGGTATCTCTATGTAAGACGTTGATATCGGCTGTTAATGTATCTTTGGAGTCGGATGAACCTTCTATTACAGACTCCTATTACTTATAATGGTGCACAGATACTATTAACCCCTCATCATTACAGAGAGAAAGAGAGGTTCTACACATACACGTATGCACACTAGGAATCTCATGCATGCATGCACGTATGCATATAATGTTAAGGCATTAAAAGAAGTTGCTCGTGCCACTCTCCAACGGCTTGTAACTCAGATAACATTACAACGTTTTTCTCTTTTGGATTTATTTTTAGTCTAAGTAAATCAGCAATCTCTTTGCATTCTCTGCCCCCTCTTCAAAACTGCAACAAGGTTTTGTGACTAATCACCGGTGGGCAAGGGATTAGCAGAAATACAAGATAACTAGATGCTGGCAGTTGTGGTAATGGTAGTGCTAGTAGGGTCTAGCCGTTAATGAAAGAGAAAAATAAAATGGGCTCACATTTCAGAAAAGCCATTTTGCTCTTGAGTTGAGACTGTTATGATGATCTACCCTATTGCGTCACTAAAATGGACTCTTCCCGACACTATGAACAATGGTGATCACCGAGAGAGTCGCTACGACCAATCCAGAATCAGTCTCTGACAACCCATTGCTTCTGTACTTTCTATAAATACACACTCTTATTAACTACCTCCTTGTTGTCTTCGTTCTTTTTCGGACCTTTAAAAAAATAAATAAGTACAAATAAAAATTAATACGTATATAGAGGAGTATATAAAAGGCTATCACAATGCAAGAAATCGAAATATGTCGGCGTTGAGAAGTAAGACAAAAACAAGTGATTTTAATTTATATATTTTTTAAAAACTTTTTTTTAATAATTTTTTTCCTATATAATTTTTATAAACCTTCTATTTGCTTTTGGAGTTGATTTTACGGTGATCTTCACTATTGCTTCACTAAAATGGAGTCTTTCCGGCACTATGAATAGTGGCGGTAACAGAGAAAGTCCCTGTAACCAATCCAGAAGCAGTCTCTGACACCCCATTGCTTCTGTACTTTCTATAAATACACACAACCTCCTTGTTGTCTTCGTTCTTTTTCGGACCTTTAAAGCCACAACATATAGCTTGTAAAAGAAAGAAATAAGTAGAAATTAATGCTATTTGCTTTTGGAGTTAATTTCTGGTTCTTTGCTGATTTTAATAGTTCAATATTCCTACGCATATCTCCTTATTCATTTCAGTAGCCCTTTACGTCTACAGTGGCGGCCTGCCTTGTTTAGGGTGAACCATGTTAAAAAATAAAAAAAAATGTATTTATCTTGGGATGTTATGGTGATCTTCACGATTGCTTCACTAAAATGGAGTCTTTCAGACACTATGAATAGTGGCGGTAACAGAGAAAGTCACTGTAACCAATCCAGAAGCAGTCTCTGACAACCCATTACTTCTGTACTTTCTGTAAATACGTACTCTTGTTAATTACCCTCCTGTTGCCTCATAATAAAACAGGATGACTCAGTTGAAGCAAACTTTGAATAATTCTCAATTAAAATATTTCAAGAAATTTCACGAATGTGCGTACAAGATATAAGTAAAGTTTCAGTATTTGAAAATACAGTATTTTTTCCAGTTAACATCAGGTTTATCAACCAGGGGTTTTTACCCTGCCTAATAAACCGGTATTGTCCGGGCCTTTGGGTCTGGATTCACGCCGGTCTATCGGTTGTCCGTCCTGTGCAGTTCTAGGAGGTGCACCATCCCAGGCTTTGCCTTCTCACCCTTTAATAAGGGGTTAGTTTATTGCTAATCACCTGAGACGCCCCTACCGGGGAATGCCGACAGGGGGCTGCCCAGGCAATTTTTAAACAGCCAGAGTGCTCAAATTCTCGAGCGCTGGTTTTTTCCCACTTTCCCGACCTTGTGTCACATCTTACCTTGTGGGAGGAAGATAAATCAGATCAGGTTTATCAATTGAAAACTTTTTTTATTTCACGCAAAGAAATTTCTTTCAATTTGATTCTGTGCAAAAACAAAATACAGGATAACCCCCCCCCCCAAAAAAAAATAATTAGCATCGCATCAACATGGGAGAAAGTGATCACATAACCATGGGAGAAAATGAGGATGACGTAGACACCTAAGTGGATTGATAACTCAGCGTGCCATGTTCGATTCCTGCAGGACCCATTACACCATTTGTATCGTGATGCTAATAACCAATTCAATAATCGTTTATAAAGAAACAATTGCTACCCATAGAATCGTTAATAAAATTCACAATCCTTTCTGCAATCCAACCATATTTGGTACAAATACACTTCAGTCTATGCCTGACTTGTCCACCAGGTTTCAATCATGAATGTCCAACAGTCTGTTTTATCACCTTCAATGATAAGCAAACATGAATATGACATGGAAAATTATCGTTAATTCTAACACACTTCTTTCTTGGCACTGCCCTGATTTTGGCAGTAATGGGCATCTTTAGTTCAGGAATAGTCTGGGTATTGTTTTCATAGATATTATCTTTGAGATGATCCTACAGATAAACATTTTTTTGATAACCCCATATTGAAAATCTGGAAGTTTAAGATCCGGTGAGTTTGAAGCCCATTCAGGATCACACCTCCTACTGATGAGACGGTCACCAAAGTGTCTCTGCAGTTATTCCAACAAGTCATTTGAAGTGTGGGGAGTTGCTCCATCCTGTTGCAATCATTGTTCATCCGTCACAACACCTCTTCGTCTGCCCAAAACTCTTTAACGACCACTAGGTTGTTAACTAACTGTGCCAGAAAAATAAAAAAAATAGTAAAAAAAGTTTTGAGAGAAAGTGGGTTGCACGAAATTCGGTTGGAAATTGAATAATTTCCAACCGAATTTCGTGCAACCAACTTTCTCTCTTCCTTTCTCTCCAAAAGTTTTGACTGTAATTCAATTTCCAACTGAATTTCGTGCAACCCACTTTCTCTCTGCCTTTCTCTCCAAAAGTTTTGACTGTAATTCAATTTCCAACTGAATTTTGTGCAACCCACTTTCTATCTGCCTTTCTCTCCAAAAGTTTTGACTGTAATTCAATTTCCAACCGAATTTCGTGCAACCCACTTTCTCTCTGCCTTTCTCTCCGAAAGTTTTGACTGTAATTCAATTCCAACCGAATTTTGTGCAACCCACTTTCTCTCTGCTTTTCCTTCACAAAAGTTTTGACTGTAATTCAATTTCCAACCGAATTTTGTGCAACCAACTTTCTCTCTGCCTTTCTCTCCAAAAGTTTTGACTGTAATTAAATTTCCAACCGAATTTCGTGCAACCCACTTTCTCTCTGCCTTTCTCTCCAAAAGTTTTTACTGTAATTCAATTTCCAACCGAATTTCGTGCTACCCACTTTCTCTCTGCCTTTCTCTCTAAAAGTTTTGACTGTAATTCAATTTCCAACCGAATTTTGTGCAACCCACTTTCTCTCTGCCTTTCTCTCCAAAAGTTTTGACTGTAATTCAATTTCCAACCGAATTTCGTGCAACCCACTTTCTCTCTGCCTTTCTCTCCAAAAGTTTTGACTGTAATTCAATTTCCAACCGAATTTCGTGCAACCCACTTTCTCTCTGCCTTTCTCTCCAAAAGTTTTGACTGTAATTCAATTTCCAACCAAATTTTGTGCAACCCACTTTCTCTCTGCCTTTCTCTCCAAAAGTTTTGACTGTAATTCAATTTCCAACCGCATTTCGTGCAACCCACTTTCTCTCTGCCTTTCTCTCCAAAAGTTTTGACTGTAATTCAATTTTTAACCGAATTTCGTACAACCCACTTTCTCTCTGCCTTTCTCTCCAAAAGTTTTGACTGTAATTCAATTTCCAACTGAATTTCGTACAACCCACTTTCTCTCTGCCTTTCTCTCCAAAAGTTTTGACTGTAATTCAATTTCCAACTGAATTTCGTACAACCCACTTTCTCTCTGCCTTTCTCTCCAAAAGTTTTGACTGCAATTCAATTTCCAACTGAATTTCGTGCAACCCACTTTCTATCTGCCTTTCTCTCCAAAAGTTTTGACTGTAATTCAATTTCCAACCGAATTTCGTGCAACCCACTTTCTATCTGCCTTTCTCTCCAAAAGTTTTGACTGTAATTCAATTTCCAACCAAATTTTGTGCAACCCACTTTCTCTCTGCCTTTCTCTCCAAAAGTTTTGACTGTAATTCAATTTCCAACCGCATTTCGTGCAACCCACTTTCTCTCTGCCTTTCTCTCCAAAAGTTTTGACTGTAATTCAATTTTTAACCGAATTTCGTACAACCCACTTTCTCTCTGCCTTTCTCTCCAAAAGTTTTGACTGTAATTCAATTTCCAACTGAATTTCGTACAACCCACTTTCTCTCTGCCTTTCTCTCCAAAAGTTTTGACTGTAATTCAATTTCCAACTGAATTTCGTACAACCCACTTTCTCTCTGCCTTTCTCTCCAAAAGTTTTGACTGCAATTCAATTTCCAACTGAATTTCGTGCAACCCACTTTCTATCTGCCTTTCTCTCCAAAAGTTTTGACTGTAATTCAATTTCCAACCGAATTTCGTGCAACCCACTTTCTCTCTGCCTTTCTCTCCAAAAGTTTTGACTGTAATTCAATTTTTAACCGAATTTCGTACAACCCACTTTCTCTCTGCCTTTCTCTCCAAAAGTTTTGACTGCAATTCAATTTCCAACTGAATTTCGTGCAACCCACTTTCTATCTGCCTTTCTCTCCAAAAGTTTTGACTGTAATTCAATTTCCAACCGAATTTCGTGCAACCCACTTTCTCTCTGCCTTTCTCTCCAAAAGTTTTGACTGTAATTCAATTTCCAACCGAATTTCGTGCAACCCACTTTCTCTCTGCCTTTCTCTCCAAAAGTTTTGACTGTAATTCAATTTCCAACCGAATTTCGTGCAACTCACTTTCTCTCTGCCTTTCTCTCCAAAAGTTTTTACTGTAATTCAATTTCCAACCGAATTTCGTGCAACCCACTTTCTCTCTGCCTTTCTCTCCGAAAGTTTTGACTGTAATTCAATTCCAACCGAATTTTGTGCAACCCACTTTATTTCTGCTTTTCCTTCACAAAAGTTTTGACTGTAATTCAATTTCCAACCGCATTTCGTGCAACCCACTTTCTCTCTGCCTTTCTCTCCAAAAGTTTTGACTGTAATTCAATTTCCAACCGAATTTCGTGCAACCCACTTTCTCTCTGCCTTTCTCTCTCTAATCCAAATCGCTTCTCCTCCTTCCCAGCTGTCCTCTTTATTTATATCACCTGAAATCCACATATGCAAATGAGAGACCACCATAAACACTTGCACTTATGAAGAGAAGCTCTTTTTAATCTGCATACACAACATGCGAAGCACCTCATTCTTTTTCCTGATGGTGAGTGTTCCTCTTTATTGTCACAGTATTCGTCAACACAGCAGTGTACAATTGAAGCATATCGTTGAATGGCGATAAGACCAAGACTGTTGGACATTCATATCTGAAATTTGGTGGACAAATCAAGCATACACTGAAGTTTATTTGCACCAAGAATATCCAAAACGTCTTAACGACAACGGGGTAGTGTTTAGTATTAATAAACACAGAGGTGCACATATGGAGCCTATCATGACACGCGATAAAACAAAAACTGTTGGACATTCATGACTGGAACTTGGTGGACAAGTTAAACATAGAATGAAGTGTATTTGTAACAAATATGGTTTGATGGCAAAAAGGAGTGTTAATTTTATTAACAATTTCATGGGTGATAGTTTTGGGTCATCACCCAGTAAAATAAAATATTATGGTGTTCGAAAAAGTTTATTTAAGTTGCTAGTTTTGAAGTGTTTTATACAACACTTATCAGGCTTAATAACTGATGCGTAATCCATAATAAATTTCAACAAGAATATAAATCAGTCGTGAGACTGTATACCTCCGTCTAACAATGTTTGTTAAAATCCCGTCAAAATATAAAAACTTGACCGAACTTTTCAAGGTCAAAGTCAAAGGTCAAGGTTGAAGTGTTTAATACAACACTTCATATGTTTTAAGTGTTTTATACAACACTTTATATGTTTTAAGTGTTTTATACAACACTTCATATGTTTTATAACTGATGCGACTCAATAATAAATTTCAACAAGAACATAAATCAGATGTGAGACTGCATAATTCCGTCTAACAATGTTTGTTAAAATCCCGTCAAAATATAAAAACTTGACCGAACTTTTCAAGGTCAAAGTCAAAGGTCAAGGTTAAGATCATATAAGATGCGGGGATTCATTGGCTACAATATGGACCAAGTAGTGAACGTCTAAGTGTGACGTTTATCTTTTCCGTGACCATCACCTTGATCTTTGACCTAGATATCCCCAAATTAAATCAGTTTTAAATTAGATCATGCACGATATTTTGATCAAGTTTGGTGACGATTGGGCAAGCGATGTGGACACTAGACTGTACACAAACAAACAAACAAACATAGTTACAAATTCGAACAAATGCATAGCCTCCTTGGTGGAGGTAATCATTTCTTTCAGAATACAATATTGAAGCTTATCAGCGCTTAATACCGATCATAATGATTCTTAAACAGCTACCAATATCCACAGAGCATCGGGGGAAGAGTCCATAAGACATTAGATAGTATGAAAATTGTTTCAGAAATTCTATAGTGATAAGGAGAACCTTGAAGATGAAGGTAGTTGACGGTTATGCATTTTTCACAAAGTTGTTGAACAAAACCGCGTCAACGTGTCAGAGAAATGTGTAATGCAAGTAGTTCAATGGGGTCTGATCATCTGAAGCAAATTGCTAAGGTGAAAAACATGATAGATAGGTTCAGCATGTGATCAATGAACAAATGTCTGTTTCTCAAATCGATCAATATTTTCCGAACAACCTAAATTTCAAATTCAGCACATTCATTTTTATACTTAAACAAAAAATTGCATTATAAATTGAGAATAAAAGCCCTTTTCAATGCAAGATATATTTATTTCTTTTTTTTTTTGACATTTATCTTATTAATTTCGGAGATATACTACATCTTCAGAGATTTTTTTTTTTTTTATAAAAATAAACAAACTTTTTAGTTTTGTTTATCGATAAAATGTGTCCTTGTGTAGTATTTGATGTAATGTCCGCGTGTGGTGTTATTCGCGGTTCTTTGGTTGAACGGAAATGCGTCGGGCACGCTGGTATTTTAGAATATTGGTCGTTTATCGTTTTTTTTTTCTTTATAAGCATCGAAGGATAAGTATCGAAAGAAGCGCGCAAGTCCACTGAATCTATACTAATCTCTAAACCCTAAAACCAAAAGAGACGATTTGAGAATGATACGATGGATGTGCAATGTGAGTCTAAAAGACAGACTTAAATCTAATGACCTCAGAAGACTACGATGGTATGGCCACGTTGAAAGAATGGATGAAAAATTCTTGGGTCAGTAGATATAGAACAGCTGTAGTAGAAGGGTCAGTTGGGAGGGAAAGCCCAAGGAAAACATGGGAGGAAGTGATAAGGATGGACTTGAGAGAAAAAGGGATAAACAGTTTGGAAGTCAACATTTCTAAAAGTTGTCCAACACATACCAGCATGTAAAGCAGACATTAAACTGAATTAGATGATGATGATGATGAGGAGGAGGAGAATAACAACGATGATGATGATGATGATGATGATGATGATGATGATGATGATGATGATGATGATGATGATGATGATGAGGAGGAGGAGGAGGAGGAGGAGGATAACAACGACGATGATGATGATGATGATGATGATGATGATGATGATGAGGAGGAGGAGGAGGAGGAGGAGGAGGAGGAGGAGGATAACAACGACGATGATGATGATGATGATGATGATGATGATGATGATGATGATGAGGAGGAGGAGGAGGAGGAGGAGGATAACAACGACGATGATGATGATGATGATGATGATGATGATGATGATGATGATGATGATGATGATGATGATGATGATGATGTATCAACAAGATCACAGCCATTTACAAGACGTCTGTCAATGAAAAAATTTTGAAGAATCTTTTCGGATCGAAAGAATTCCTCACGTAGCATTTAGTGGTTTCAGAAATTCTGTAGTGGTGGGGAGAACCTTAAAGATGAAGAAGGTAGAGGTTAGCCATTGGTCATGCATTTTTAAATAATGAACGTTTGAAAACAATTGTTGAACAAAATCCAAATCAAAACATCATCATCATCATCATCATCATCATCATCATCATCATCATCATCATCATCATCATCATCATCATTGTTGTCGTTGGTTTAACGTCCATTTTATATGCTGGCATATTTTTGACAGCTTTTAGAAATTCGCTTCCAAATTAACCTATCTCTACCAGGTCTTTATTTATCAATCGTTCTCTCAAATCCATTCTTATCTCTTCCTCTCGTGTTTTCTTTGTGTTGCAGGGCCGGTCACTGTGGTGATCTATCTTACAACTAACAAAGAGGCACAGACATTATACGGCAATGGCAAAGAAGAAATGAAAAACCCAGGTGAACAGTGTAAAAATAAAGATCGTATTTATTGTGCAGAAATAACTGAAAAGACTGAAAATACTAGAGGATGTCACTGGGAACTAGATGGGAGACAAAGCTGGATGAGTTCACATGGAGATGGATGTGGACGTCCCTGAAGTATTACAGATGTGCCCATGGAGATGTAGCCAGAAACTGGATTGGCAGGAGGTTGTCGACAGGTGCAGGAAAGGCAGGACGTCGACAGGAACTGAAAGAGGACAGGACGTTGCTAGGTATAAGAGGATGTCAGCAGGGGCCAGTAGCGCAGGGGGGAGGCGTCTCAGGAACCGGAGTGCAGCAGGACATCAGCAGGAACAGAAGAACCTCAGCAGGAACAGAAGAACCTCAGCAGGAACAGGAATGAAGCAGGACATCAGCAGAAACCGGAGTGCAGCAGGACATCAGCAGGAACAGAAGAACCTCAGCAGGAACAGGAATGCAGCAGGACATCAGCAGGAACCGGAGTGCAGCAGGACATCAGCAGGAACAGAAGAACCTCAGCAGGAACAGGAATGCAGCAGGACATCAGCAGGAACCGGAGTGCAGCAGGACATCAGCAGGAACAGAAGAACCCAAGCAGGAACAGGAATGAAGCAGGACATCAGCAGAAACCGGAGTGCAGCAGGACATCAGCAGGAACAGAAGAACCTCAGCAGGAACAGGAATGCAGCAGGACATCAGCAGGAACCGGAGTGCAGCAGGACATCAGCAGGAACAGAAGAACCTCAGCAGGAACAGGAATGCAGCAGGACATCAGCAGGAACCGGAGTGCAGCAGTACATCAGCAGGAACAGAAGAACCCCAGCAGGAACAGGAATGCAGCAGGACATCAGCAGGAACCGGAGTGCAGCAGGACATCAGCAGGAACAGAAGAACCTCAGCAGGAACAGGAATGCAGCAGGACATCAGCAGGAACCGGAGTGCAGCAGGACATCAGCAGGAACAGAAGAACCTCAGCAGGAACAGGAATGCAGCAGGACATCAGCAGGAACCGGAGTGCAGCAGGACATCAGCAGGAACAGAAGAACCCCAGCAGGAACAGGAATGCGGCAGGACATCAGCAGGAACAGAAGAACCTCAGCAGGAACAGAAGAACCTCAGCAGGAACAGGAATGCAGCAGGACATCAGCAGGAACCGGAGTGCAGCAGGACATCAGCAGGAACAGAAGAACCTAAGCAGGAACAGGAATGCAGCAGGACATCAAGAGGAACTGCAGTGCGGCAGGACATCAGCAGGAACAGAATAACCTCAGCAGGAACAGGAATGCAGCAGGACATCAGCAGGAACAGGAATGTAGCAGGACATCAGCAGGAACTGGAGTGCGGCAGGCCATCAGCAGGAACAAAAGAACCTCAGCAGGAACAGGAATGTAGCAGGACATCAGCAGGAACCGGAGGGCAGAAGGACATCAGCAGGAACAGAAGAACCTCAGCAGGAACCGGAGTGCAGCAGGACATCAGCAGGAACAGAAGAACCTCAGCAGGAACAGAAGAACCCTAGCAGGAACAAGAATGCAGCAGGACATCAACAGGAACCGGAGTGCAGCAGGACATCAGCAGGAACAGAATAACCTCAGCAGGAACAGGAATGCAGCAGGACATCAGCAGGAACAGAAGAACCTCAGCAGGAACCGGAGTGCAGCAGGACATCAGCAGGAACCGGAGGGCAGCAGGACATCAGCAGGAACAGAATAACCTCAGCAGGAACAGGAATGCAGCAGAACATCAGCAGGAACAGAAGAACCTCAGCAGGAACCGGAGTGCAGCAGGACATCAGCAGGAACTGGAGTGCGGCAGGACATCAGCAGGAACAGAAGAACCTCAGCAGGAACAGAAGAACCTCAGCAGGAACAGGAATGCAGCAGGACATCAGCAGGAACAGGAATGTAGCAGGACATCAGCAGGAACTGGAGTGCGGCAGGACATCAGCAGGAACAAAAGAACCTCAGCAGGAACAGGAATGTAGCAGGACATCAGCAGGAACCGGAGGGCAGAAGGACATCAGCAGGAACAGAAGAACCTCAGCAGGAACCGGAGTGCAGCAGGACATCAGCAGGAACAGAAGAACCTCAGCAGGAACAGAAGAACCTCAGCAGGAACAAGAATGCAGCAGGACATCAGCAGGAACCGGAGTGCAGCAGGACATCAGCAGGAACAGAATAACCTCAGCAGGAACAGGAATGCAGCAGGACATCAGCAGGAACAGAAGAACCTCAGCAGGAACCGGAGTGCAGCAGGACATCAGCAGGAACCGGAGGGCAGCAGGACATCAGCAGGAACACAAGAACCTCAGCAGGACCAGGAATGCAGCAGGACATCAGCAGGAACCGGAGTGCAGCAGGACATCAGCAGGAACCGGAGTGCAGCAGGACATCAGCAGGAACAGAAGAACCTCAGCAGGAACAGAAGAACCTCAGCAGGAACAGGAATGCAGCAGGACATCAGCAGGAACCGGAGTGCAGCAGGACATCAGCAGGAACAGAAGAACCTCAGCAGGAACAGAAGAACCTCAGCAGGAACAGGAATGCAGCAGGATATCAGCAGGAACCGGAGTGCAGCAGGACATCAGCAGGAACAGAAGAACCTAAGCTTGAACAGGAATGCAGCAGGACATCAGCAGGAACCGGAGGGCAGCAGGACATCAGCAGGAACACAAGAACCTCAGCAGGAACCGGAGTGCAGCAGGACATCAGCAGGAACCGGAGTGCAGCAGGACATCAGCAAGAACAGAAGAACCTCAGCAGGAACAGGAATGCAGCAGGACATCAGCAGGAACTGGAGTGCGGCAGGACATCAGCAGGAACAGAATAACCTCAGCAGGAACAGGAATGCAGCAGAACATCAGCAGGAACAGAAGAACCTCAGCAGGAACCGGAGTGCAGCAGTACATCAGCAGGAACTGGAGTGCGGCAGGACATCAGCAGGAACAGAAGAACCTCAGCAGGAACAGAAGAACCTCAGCAGGAACAGGAATGCAGCAGGACATCAGCAGGAACCGGAGTGCAGCAGGACATCAGCAGGAACAGAAGAACCTAAGCAGGAACAGGAATGCAGCAGGACATCAACAGGAACTGCAGTGCGGCAGGACATCAGCAGGAACAGAAGAACCTCAGCAGGAACAGAAGAACCTCAGCAGGAACAGGAATGCAGCAGGACATCAGCAGGAACCGGAGTGCAGCAGGACATCAGCAGGAACAGAAGAACCTCAGCAGGAACCGGAGTGCAGCAGGACATCAGCAGGAACAGAAGAACCTCAGCAGGAACAGAAGAACTTCAGCAGGAACAAGAATGCAGCAGGACATCAACAGGAACCGGAGTGCAGCAGGACATCAGCAGGAACAGAATAACCTCAGCAGGAACAGGAATGCAGCAGGACATCAGCAGGAACAGAAGAACCTCAGCAGGAACCGGAGTGCAGCAGGACATCAGCAGGAACCGGAGGGCAGCAGGACATCAGAAGGAACAGAATAACCTCAGCAGGAACAGGAATGCAGCAGAACATCAGCAGGAACAGAAGAACCTCAGCAGGAACCGGAGTGCAGCAGGACATCAGCAGGAACTGGAGTGCGGCAGGACATCAGCAGGAACAGAAGAACCTCAGCAGGAACAGAAGAACCTCAGCAGGAACAGGAATGCAGCAGGACATCAGCAGGAACAGGAATGTAGCAGGACATCAGCAGGAACTGGAGTGCGGCAGGACATCAGCAGGAACAAAAGAACCTCAGCAGGAACAAGAATGTAGCAGGACATCAGCAGGAACCGGAGGGCAGAAGGACATCAGCAAGAACAGAAGAACCTCAGCAGAAACCGGAGTGCAGCAGGACATCAGCAGGAACAGAAGAACCTCAGCAGGAACAGAAGAACCTCAGCAGGAACAAGAATGCAGCAGGACATCAGCAGGAACCGGAGTGCAGCAGGACATCAGCAAGAACAGAATAACCTCAGCAGGAACAGGAATGCAGCAGGACATCAGCAGGAACAGAAGAACCTCAGCAGGAACCGGAGTGCAGCAGGACATCAGCAGGAACCGGAGGGCAGCAGGACATCAGCAGGAACACAAGAACCTCAGCAGGAACAGGAATGCAGCAGGACATCAGCAGGAACCGGAGGGCAGCAGGACATCAGCAGGAACACAAGAACCTCAGCAGGAACCGGAGTGCAGCAGGACATCAGCAGGAACCGGAGTGCAGCAGGACATCAGCAAGAACAGAAGAACCTCAGCAGGAACAGGAATGCAGCAGGACATCAGCAGGAACAGAATAACCTCAGCAGGAACAGGAGCTGAAGGAGGATGTCAGCATATGAAAAAAAGAGAATGGTGTCAGCATTAACAGGAGGACGTCCTAGGAACTGAAGATGCAGGAGGACATGAGCAAGAACCGAAGCTGCAGGATAAACTCAGCAAGAACAGTAGCTGCGGAAGGACATCGGCAGGAGTAGGAGCAGAAGACTGTCTCAGGTACAGGAGAAGGCTGGAGTTGGAAAGGCAGGAAAGAATCAAGAAGACATCTCAGGAAGCAGGCATCAGCAAACAGTGAAGGTTAAACGCATTGTAGCTTGTTGAAAAAGATTCCCTGGAAAAGGCAGTTAATTCACATTTTTTTGTAGTTCGTGAAAAGTTGCCCTAAAAAGGGCAGTTTCATTGCTGCTACTTCTCCTGCTGCAGCTGGGCTCTACGACTAATCACCGTTAGACATTAGGATGGAAGGGGCTCCTGACCCCCTCTGCTGGATCTCCTTCTATTTATCTTCCTCCCACAATGTAAGATGTGACACAAGGTCGGGAAAGTGGGAAAAAACCAGCGCTCGAGAATTTGAGCACTCTGGCCATTTAAAAATTGCCTGGGCATCTCCGTCGGCATTCCCGGTAGGGGCTCCTCAGGCGATTAGCAATAAACTAACCCCCTCTCAAAGGGTGAGAAGGCAAAGCCTGGGAGGGTGCACCTCCTAGAAATGCACAGGACGGACAACCGATAGACCGGCGTAAATCAAGACCCGAAGGCCCAGCTGGATCTCCTGATTGATGAAAAACCGGCTGAATGTATTGCTCAGCTGGCACATAATGCATACACTCCCACTAAACATTAATAACACTGGTGAAAATTACTTGCCCATACGATTACGATTAAATTTAGCTGAAGTGTTGGCTAATCATATTAGGATTAATATCGACCAGTTCTTTAAGTTTTGTGTAGATTTAGTGGGGAAAAGAATGCTGAAAAATATATTCTGGGGCTGTTTGTAACTAACAGAAAAACACCGGCCATCTTGAAAGGAGAATGGCCTTTTGGGCGGGATCAAAGTGTAGTATCTGTTCCGATGGATACTGCACCCCATAGACCGACATCGTCTTGGCCTTCGGGGCTTGATTTACGCCCGTCTATGGGTCTGTCCTGTGCAGTTCTAAGAGGTCCACCTTCCCAGGCTTCACCTCCCCTCTTTGGGGAGGAGTAAGTTTATTGCTTACTGCCTGAGGCGCCCCCACCGGGGAATGCCGACGGGGCTGCCCAGACAATTTTTAATGGCCAGAGTGCTCACCTCTCGGGCGCTGGCTTTTCAAACCCCACTTTCCCGACCCGACCTTGGATCACATCTTACTTGTAGGAGTAAGATAAAACTGACCTTGTGCCTAACTCCTTGAGAGGAGTAAATCAATACACATGTCTGATAAACTCTTTCCTTGGTCCAATGCAATATGTTTTTATGTAATTTTCAATGAACATTGGAAATTAAAACATTTACTCCTATAATTTGTGCTCAAAACTATCATTGTGTAATACACTTTTATCTATCTACTAGCAGGGTGACCCGACGTTGCTCGGGATTGAATGAGGATCACTACTATGTATTTTTTCACTATGCTCATAACATCCTATTACTTTCTTTGTTTTTACTGCCCCTCTCTCCTCCCGTTTCGTCTCCTAATATAGTCGGAAAAAGCTCAATTAGTGTCTTATACATATGGCTTAAATTTAATTAAAATGGGATGTATATATTTGAAGTTTTAAAGGGGTTCTGTTCCCATGGGTCACTTAGAGGTGGGGGGGGGGCACGTAGATATTCAGCAAATAGAGGGTAACAGAGATTCGGGACCACTTCCATTTAATCATTTTATACATGATATAAATTTCATCAAAATAGGATCTTAAGTTTTAAAGGCGGTTTGGCTCCCATAGCTCCATTATGTTAGAATGGCACTTAGAGATTCCGGACCACTTCCATTGTCTTCCTTAGAAAATCTTATATATATATATGATTTAAATTCAATCAAAATAGGATATATTTGAAGTGTTAAGGGGGTTATGCTCTCATAACCCTTTTTAGGGGTGCACTTAAAGATTTGGGAATACTTCCATTGTCTTCCCTAGTAAATTTTACATAAGAATACACTTTTAGATTTTATGTAGATTCTATAACCTTTCTTTCTATAGGGAATACACAAACATCACACACACATGCACGCACACACACATGCGCATACGCACACAGAGACATTGAGTTTTATAAATAGAAATTTTAAAAATTAATGATTATTAAAAAAATGCGAAGTCATTAGCAGTTTTTGTAATATTTTACAATTTTTGCACTTATTTATTGAATACAATAAAATAAAAATGGCATATTTTGATAGTGGTAATTTATACTTAGAATCCTGGCTTGAATATATTTCCCATTAATTTTATCTAACAAAATATATCAATTTTTATCTTAAGTTATTATTAAAATAGTAAAACTTTAAAGTCCATTCAAATCCTGTTGAAAATTAGTTATTTCTGTGGATTTTTACATATGATCTGTAAAACTAAATGCTCAATTATCTTTTACTTTTAAAGCTTGGAATTTAATTTTTTTATATCAGTTCTTATTGTACCAAACTCTAGTCCTTGCCACCAAAGTTGTGTTGATTTTCCTAAAGGGGGATAAATCAACCTATCTTATTTTTTATGTACTGTGCACAATACCTTCTATAAAAAAAAGATACTGACGTCAAATACATTAACTCATTGTTATGTTAGTGTTGTACCAAGGGAGATAACTTAGAAAATCTGGGTTATGTCCCTTGCAAATTCTGTTTTTTACTTTTTAATCTTAACATTTTTCACAGGAAATGTTGGCACAACAATGTTATATTCATTACAGATTTTCGTATGATGATATAAATATGTAGCAATACGCATCAATAATTTTATTATGAATTTCTTCAATTTAAAACGGAAAAATTGATCTTCATTTTCTACTTCAATCATAACTAATCACCTTTTGTCTTCAATAAAAAGAAAAAAATACATTTATGTTTGTCTGTGGCCATGGGATACACTTAATATGATTATACACGGGTATCTTTCAGAATGATCAGTACACTGAAAACGCTCAAAAAAACAAATATACAACAAATAAAAGTAACTGTCGTCGATAAAAGTTAATTTAAAACTGACCTGTGATATTTGTTTGTATTTTTAAACCGTTCCAACTGCTATTTAGTAGAAATCAATAGTTTTATCACGCGAACTTGCAAAAAAAAAAAAAAATGGCGCTTGCTCGTAAGACATGGCGTCTTACGAGAAAGCGCCATTTTTTTGTCTACAAAAAAACGAGTAAAAAATGAACAAGAAATTTTTTTTACAGCTAATAAAACCCTATTTATAGTACGTAAAAATACAAACAAATATCATAGGTAAGTAGACAAATATCTCTTCTCGACGTAGGTTAAACTCACTTGTTGCATATTTATTTTTATAACCCCGTTCTCGTTAGTTTTTTGGACCCCGTCCGCGACTGTACTGATCATTCTGAAAGATACCCGTTATACACTTTGATTACATCAAGTTGAACAGCTTGAAGCGCTTGTGTTATATTCGTGTTGAATAGGTTTTTCAAAAAATTCTATAAAATAAGCACATGGGGTCACCAGTTATGGCCCGGGGTTCGAACTAAGGGCATAGGGATGCCTTTATGGCGGCATGTCATTCCCAACGTTCGGGTGGCCCGACCACGTGTGGATAAAATTAACAGAATAAACAAACAAAAGGGAAGAAAGTAAAACATTATTATTAGATCGGAAATTATATTGGAAAGAAAGCGAAGGAATAATAAAGCTACACACACAAGAATAGTATTTAGTAAAATCAACAATTAGAGTAAAACATTTATATTAAAACAAAACAATTTATTTGGATAAGACATTTTGTAGAGCTATAAGTTACAGAGAATGCTTGAGTTCATTTTTAAGGAGTGAAAAGTTCCGTTTGTTACACGAGTGAACTGTTCGGTTTGTTTAAACTCGTGTTTGTATGAATGCGTATATGCGAGAAAGGTTGATGTAAAGTTATGTATTTTTGTGGCAATTGTAATGTGTGTGCACTTGAAAGAATAGTTTGTTAGTCGTGGTAGGAATTAAAAGAGATTACCTACTTTTTGACTTTTGCCTCCCCCCCCCCCTCCTTGGTCGAGCCGATCAGGGGGCGACGACGGTCTCCTGTGTGGTCAGCCGAAAATCGGAAGAGAAAAAGAGGAAAAAGAGAGTGTGCGACTTCTTGCGTCTGCCCTTATAGGGTTCAAGTCTCACGTGTTCGAGCTGGACTGTTGGTCCCTGATTGGCCGGAATCTTCGGCCAACGTGTTTTCACGAGATAACATCTTCTTCTATCTCGGAAATGAAGAAGAAGTTGCTTAACACCGAGAAAGAGAAGGAGTTGCAATAAATATCCACTTGGCAGTAGTAGCGTCTGCTACACGCACATATGTTCGATGCAGTATTGATATTGTTTTTGAGACAAAGTGAGGGTATCCTGTAGCTACAAAAAGTTGGCGTGATATGTCAAATTAGCTGCTGCTGCTGTTTGTTTGTTTAGCAAATCGGATTTCTGTTCAGCACCCACAAAGATCATGCCTCAGGATTGACTGGTCTGCATGAAGTCCTCCTTGTTAGTATTTCTTTTCATTACCTTCACAAGGTAAAACATATATACTAAACTCAATGCTATTGGGCACACAAAATAACAAGAAAATACGCCCAAATACAATATACACATTTTATTTACATATTGATAAATGTAAAGTAGACTTGTAACACAACATAAAAGAACACACAATAAAAAGGCTTGTTACTAAACACTTGTTGTGGTCTCTATCATACATGGTAGGTTTAAAATCTAAGACAGAGTTCATTTATATTCAATCACGTGGAATCCTGTCCACCATGGTTAACACCCACCTCTCTCTCTCTCATCTAGTAGTTTGGGTCTCTTAGCTAACGGGGAAGTAACCCAACGGTGTCCTTAGCAACCAGTGTCCTTCTCTCTTATTCCCCTACATCAGGGGCGGGCAACCTTTTCAGAGTGAGGGCCAGATGAGACTTTTGGAAGGCGATCGCGGGCCAAAGTGAAAAACGAAATCTCAGAATTACTTTTTTATATTTTGTTTACATGAATAAATTGTACAAAAATTGCATTAAACACTCTACAAATCTGATATTTTTTCTCAAGAGACTTCTGTATGTGATGTTATAAAAGGTGCCGACGAAGAGCCATTTTGGAATCATAAAAAATAATGACGGGGGAAGTAGCAAGTTGATCCAGCATTCGTGTTGACACACCTCACATAGGTTCTATATTTCATGCCCTTTCCTCGTCTCACGTTTCCTCTTTGCCTCTCTCTTTCTCTGTTTCCATTTTTATCTCTTAATAGTTAAAGAAAAATTAAATATACATGCATCATTGCATTCTGATATTCATACATTTTTATCCCACTGTAAATCTTAATTGAAACCTACATTTACTGGGAGGTTTTACTGGGAGGTCCGCGGGCCGTATTGCAATAATAAAACATAGCAGGGTGGCGGGCCGGACGCTAAGCCTTCGCGGGCTGGATGTGGCCCGTGGGCCGGAGGTTGCCCGCCCCTGCCCTATATCCTCGTTAGTTGCAGCAATTTGTTAGACCTGCAAGAATGCATGTTTACTCCGGCATTGAGATCAGCAAGGCTCAGCAGTTGCATGCAAAGTTGAGTAAGGTTCAGCCCAAAACACACAAAGCAGTGACGGTTGCACATGTGTAGAAGCAATGTTGATATCTTCTCTCAATGGATTTGCATTTCTGCACCTGACATGTCCTTGCTTACTACATGCAGAGGCAGAAACGACCAGAGGGTGAACAATCCTGATGCTGACTCACGTATATTTATATTTGTGCCACGGATCCTTGCGGACAATTCTAGTATGAATTTTGAGAGCAGTGGATATAGTACTAAGTACAATTCAGTTTTAAGTGACAGTCATCTGAAGGTTGAAGGTTCAATCCTCAGTGCGGGCGATACGAAGAATTGCGAATTACTGAAGACTTCTTTCCCGTCATGGCAGATGGAACGAGAGCATGCTACCCCCAGTGGATTTAATAAAGGGTTCCGTTCGAAATTCCGTCCAGATTCCCGAATTCGACAGAAAGATTCCCGAGTTCGACAACGTACACCTGAAGAAGGTTGGAGGTAAAATCTGCCGAAACATTGTGATAAAAAAAACCACAAGATGAGAACAGTAGTCAGATTATACCAAATTCTACAAATTATCAACCCTCATCTCAAAAATTTCGAAGCATTCCAGTAATTATTTTCAAGAATCTGCTTTCGGAACTTTCTCCCATTCTTACAAAGTTATTTAATCATTGCATAAAGGAGAAATGCTTTCATCGGTCGTCCGAGTATTTCAAAATACTGGAAATCAGTCTTTTGCATCTTCGTACAGATCAATCTGTCTCCTGTACGTCATAAGTTGTTTGAATCTGTAACAAATCAAGAAGTTCTCAATCACCTCACCAAAAACAATATACTTAGTGACAAGCAATATGGATTTCGTCCTGCAAGATCGACTGCTAACGTGGTGACTATTATATCGCATAGCATCAGTGAGAATCTCTTGATGGGGGCTTCGTTTCTAGAGCGAGTATAGTTATCCACAGACTGTTTCACTGTATCACAGTTTTTTAGTGTGGCTAGATAAGCAAGTTCTTAAAGCTTTGTCAC
This sequence comes from Sepiola atlantica, assembly GCA_963556195.1. NCBI lineage: Eukaryota > Metazoa > Mollusca > Cephalopoda > Sepiida > Sepiolidae > Sepiola > Sepiola atlantica. Next base: position 65,232,037 of record OY744543.1, on the reverse strand, counting down.
CAGTCAGAGTCACCACCCATTACGCCACAATATAGGGAGATGACTACATATCACTCCGGTGGCCATTAGCAAAAATATTCTTTGTGAAAAAATAGAGCACTCTCGAGTGCTGAGAAAATGCTTGATATAAGCATCTCAATATAAATATAGCCAACATTACACATCTTTACGCCTAGCATCTGTGTTCCAAAATACATAATGATCGGTTAATTAGTTTAGGAGTGAATTCTGTACATACTTAAATTTATATAGATAGAGATATATGGTGAATTTACCTCTAGAATGGGGTAATTTTAATCATTAATCATTGTATTTTATTTACATCATCTTCAGGTCAGTTTAGGCTTAAGCGGAACTACGTGGATGCGAACCCGGTACACCCAGCTCCTCAGTCCGCGTCGTTAACCACTTAACCACCGTGCAATCATAAAGCATTGTAGAACAACTCATGAAATACTTACTCCTATTTATCTACGTCCCACAAAGTAGAATGTGACACAAGGTCGGAAGGTGGGAATTTGCACTCTAGAGGAAGAGTACGGAGTTTCTTAAAAAATTGCCTGGGCAGGGCGCCTCAGACAGTAAGCATTAAACTTACTCCTCCCCAAAGAAGGGGAGGCAAAGCCTGGGAGGGGGTTAACCTCCCAGAACTGCACAGGACAGTCGGAACAGATACTACACTTTGATCTTAGCCAAAAGACCAGTATTTAACACCTACCCACAATAGGACTATGTGACACAAGGTCGGAAAGTGAGATTTGAAAAGCCAGCGCCCGAGAAGGTGAGCACTCTAGCCATTAAAAATTGCCTGGGCAGCCCCGTCGGCATTCCCCGGTAGGGGCGCCTCAGGCAGTAAGCTATAAACTTACTCCTCCCCAAAGAGGAGAGGCAAAGCCTGGGAGGGTGGACCTCCTAGAACTGCACAGGACAGATCAGACCCATAGACCGGTGGAAATCAAGCCCCGAAGGCCAAGACAATACCGATCTATGAAGTGCAGTATCCATCGGAACAGATACTACACTTTGATCTTAGCCAAAAGACCAAGTTACTACTCCCCTCACATTTCCTTATACTTACTTAACTATTTCGACTACGGAGGAAGATTATTTCTTGTAATAATGATACGACCAACAGGTCAATTGTTGACAACTAAAATTTTTTAAAAAAATTATAATATATTTTTTATACGTTTTCACTTTTTATTTGAGGTATCCGACACGATGGAATATCGAAATATAATAAAGTAGATTTTTTTATTTATTTTTAACCATTCCAGAAAGGAATAAAGAATAAAAAGGGTTCGGTTGCTAATATAAACATTGCATTCAGCTGACGCCCTTACGGCTGCAGTCAAACCTTATATTACGGAGACGAGGTTTGAACGACTTGTTAAAAACAAAAATGGAGGGATTCTTAAACCAACTTTTATCCTCTCTCTCTCATCGATAATGCGAACTTGAAAAGTAGACACATTGTATAATATTGTATTTTATGGAGATTATAATTCATATTGGAGTGTTAAGGTGATTATTTACGTAAGTGTTTTTTTTTTCGCATTAGCATGTTGTATTTTGTTTTAAAGTTATATTGTTGTTATTGCAATAAAAGCTGTTGATTATTATAAGCAGTTTATGTTGTCAAATTTCACCTAAAAATGTCAAAGTTTTTACCTTATTCGTCCCAAAGTTATTTTTGGGTATAAATGCAGAATAGAGCAATGTTTTTAATTTTTAAAAATTTTATTAAAATTTTCCATTTGTTTGAGAAAGGGGTGCAATTGGAGGAAGGTGACCGATAAATTATTTTATTTTTATTTATTTATTATTCTTTCGGGGTTTTGTTTGGGGAGGGGGTATGTTGCCACCTGAACTTAGGGTTAGTGGTAGGGTTCCAGTGTTGCAAATAGAGGACAAAGGCCGATAAATTGGAATTAGGCATTTCGGCACATGTTCGTCTTTTCTCACAGTCCGTTTTTCACAACTTTTTAATGACCAGTTTTTTTTTCTTTTTTCGGTGTACACTTACCTATCAGGCTGCTAGAGAATTCCGGGGTTTTTGGATGAAAAATTCATATATTTTACATTTTAGGAGCGGGGATCAGTTTCCAATGTTAATTCAACGTAGACTGATCCCCCACTTTTTGACCATCTCAATTTTTGTAAAAGTCTTTTTCGGTGTACAATTACCTATCATGTCAGTAGAGAATTCCGGAGTTTTTGGAAAGAAATTTCAGAAAATTTAGATTTTAAGACGGGGGATCAGTTTTCAATGTAAATTCAACGTAGACTGATCCCCCTCTTTTTGACCATCTCAAATCTTTAAAATTCTTCTTCTGCTTACAATAACCTATCATGTCGCGAGAGAATTCCGGAGTTTTGGGGGAAAAAATTAACAAAATTTACATTTTAAGACGGGGGATCAGTCTTCTTCGTCTTTTCCCACAGTCCGTTTTTCACAACTTTTTAGGTCTTAAAATCTCAATTTTCTGAAATTTCTTTCCAAAAACTCCGGAATTCTCTACTGACATGATAGGTAATTGTACACCGAAAAAGACTTTTTAAAAAATTGAGATGGTCAAAAAGTGGGGGATCAGTCTACGTTGAATTAACATTGGAAACTGATCCCCGCTCCTAAAATGTAAAATATTTGAAATTTTTTTCCAAAAACCCCGGAATTCTCTAGCAGTCTGATAGGTAAGTGTATACCGAAAAAAGAAAAAAAAACTGGTCATTAAAAAGTTGTGAAAAACGGACTGTGAGAAAAGACGAACATGTGCCGGCATTTCTAAATATAATAAGTGTAGCGCTACGAAAGAGTGAAGTAAAGGACTTAGTAAGACGACCTAAGGAAATCAAGAATGGCAACTGGCAAAGAGAGAACGAGAAAAAACACTTTACCTTTTTTGTACAGATTGCCGTCAATTTTGGTCGAGATCAAATTGTATCTGTTCCGATGGATACTACACCCTATAGACCGGTATTGTCTTGGCCTTCGGGGCTTGACTTACTCCGGTCTGTCGGTTTGTCCTGTGCAGTTCTAGAAGGTCCCCCCCCCCCCAAGGCTTTGCCTTCTCACCCTTTGAGAAGGGGTTAGTTTATTGCTAATCGCCTGAGGCGCCCCTACCGGGGAATGCCGACGGGGCTGCCCAGGCATTTTTTGATGGTCATAAATGCTCTTCCTCTAGAGTGCTGACTTATCAATCCCCACTTTCCGACCTTGTGTCACATTTTACCTTGTGGGAGGTAGATAAAAACCGATTGCCGTCAATTGCGACATAGGGCACGAGTCTGTTTTTAAAGTCTAGTAAATAAATATTAGTAAAATCTGAAACTTCCGTAACGGTATGAAGGAAAACTGGCCACTGTCCTCTCCAAACTCTACAATAAATGCCTAGCTGAATCTTGCTTCCCTGATAGCTGGAAAATTGCCTCTGTGGTACCAGTCTACAAGAGTTCTGGTAATAGAACTGATCCTCAGAACTACCGTCCAATCAGTCTACTGCCGATCTTTGCCAAAATTTTTGAATCCTTAATCAATCTAGCGATAGTACGGACTTTACGGCACTTAGTTAATGCTAAACATCTTTCTGACCGCCAGTATGGATTTAGACAAGCACGATCTACCGCAGACATCCTAACGGTCATCTCTGAACGCATGTATCATACACTCGACAAGGCAGGAGAAGCTAGGGCAGTAGCGCTTGATATATCCAAGGCCTTTGACAAGGTATGGCATAAAGGGCTTTTTCTGAAAATACGCTCATACGGTATTACTGGGCAACTACTTAATATAATTAGATCCTTCCTAAACAAAAGAAAAATCCAGGTTGTCCTCGATGGTCGTTCATCTAAGCAACATGACATAAATGCTGGTGTACCCCAGGGATCTATCCTTGGACCTTTGTTGTTCCTGATCTATATAAACAATCTCCCTGATGACATAGTCTGAGATTGGTTTATTTGCTGACGACACCACGCTTTACTCTCGCCATGTTGGCAAAACCGACGTGATCATGTCCAAGGCAATGGCTGAAAATGACCTCCAGTCTGTAGTGGATTGGGGTCAAAAATGGATGGTAACTTTTAATGCCGCAAAGACAAAGCTACTTTCCTTCAATAACTACAAGAAACCTCTCCAACCACCGATTGTCATGGCAAATAACACCCTACCTGAGAGTTCATCATTCAAACTCCTCGGCCTAACCTTCACAGGTAACATGAATTGGAACAAATACATTGAAGACATTGCCAAGGCTGCCGCAAAGAAGGTTGGCTCCCTCTACCGTGCTAGTAAACTCCTCACACCTGACATTATCCTGTATCTTTACAAAGCCACCATCCGCCCATGCATGGAGTATTGTTGTCACATCTGGGCTGGTGCATCATCTACTAGTCTCTCCCTCCTTGACAAGGTCCAAAAAAGAGTCGCCAACCTAATAGGTCCCTCACTGTCAACCAAGCTCCAGTCCCTGTCCCGTCGCCACAATGTAGCATCCTTATGTTTGTTTTACAAATACTTCAATGGATTATGCTCCGATGAATTGGCTACCCTGGTGCCCCCTTGATGTAAATTCACTAGACTAACTCGACAATCAACTAAATCTCATCCATTCACTGTGGAGGTCCCCCAGATGTCTGAGAGCCTTCTACTCAAATAGCTTCTTTCCTCGTGCTGCTGGCCTCTGGAACTCCCTCCCTGCCCCCTGTTTCCGTGACAGTACTGACATGCAGAAATTTAAAACTAATGTAAACAGACATCTCGCTGCGCAGATCCCAATTTAGGTTGACCCCCCCCCCCTTCTCCCCTTTCCTTTTTCTCAGTAGCCCCTTACGTCTACAGTGGCGGCCTGCCTTGTTTGGGGGGGAACTATGTTAAAAAAAAAAAATTAAAAAAAAGTTAACTACCGTAAAGGTAAGAAAAGAGTGTAGAAAAAAAAAAGAGGCAAAAAAAACAAACTTGGCACTCCAGAAAAACATTCGACTCTGAGTCAGCGTGTCGCTATTCCGAATTCACAAGAACAAGCCGCAATCAAGAGACTGTCTCTCCGGTCATCATTTTTAAATAGTCAAAATATTTTTCATGTAAAACTTTAGAATTAAAACTTGCTGAAAGGAAATTTTTTGTATTTTTATTTTAAATAATTTCTTTTAGAAAAATAAGTAATAAGTGTTTTTTTTTTTTTTTTTTTTTTTTTTTTTTTTTTTTTGGAAACATTGAAACATGAATTTTTCTACTAATCAGTGTCCAACTTGCACTTAAAGTCGTTTATGTCTGTTGCGTCGATGACCCAGTCTGGCAGAAAATTCCAATTGTTCACAACCCATATCCAAAAGGAATACTTTCTGATGTTTAGCCTACTATGCTTCTTTTCCAGTTTCAGGTTGTGACCTGTCCTGGTGATCTTGCTGAGGGGTAACAGTCTCACCTGGTCCATGTTGTCTTTGCCTATGAGGATCTTGAATGTCTGGATCATATCTCCACGTTCCCTCTATAGTACATGGACGGGAGCTTCATGTGTCTCAGCCTATCTTTGTATGGCAGGTCCACAAGTGTAGGGCACAATTTAATTTTCGTTTTTAAAAAAAAAAAATTACCAGCAAGTTTTAATTATAAAGTTTTCGATGAAAACGATTTTGACTATTTAAAAATTATGACCGGAGAGACAGTCTAATGATTGCGGCTTGCTGTTGTGAATTCGGAATAGCGGCACACTGACTCAGTCTAATATTCTTCTGGAGTGGGTATTTATCTACCTCCCACAAAGTAAAATGTGACACAAGGTCGGAAAGTGGGATTTGATAAGTCAGCACCCTAGAGGAAGAGCACCTGTGACCGTCAAAAAATGCCTGGGCAGCCCCGTCGGCATTCCCCGGTAGGAGCGCTTCAGGCGATTAGCAATAAACTAACCCCTTCTCAAAGGGTGAGAAGGAAAAGCCTGGGAAGGTGGACCTCCTAGAACTGCACAGGACAAACCCATAGACTGGCGGAAATCAAGCCCCGATGGCCAAGACGATACCGGTCTATAGGATGTAGTATCTTTGATCTTAGCCAGAATAGCATGGTCAATCACACGTGAACCCCCCCCCCCTCCCCAGGGTCCCATGATTATCCATTAGTATGAAACCAATCGCAAAGGATAGGGTGCTTTTACATCTGTCTCTTCAAACCAGATGCCATTGAAGGTATGTATAACTTTTTCTTACAGAAGAAGGTAAAAAGGCACTTGTGCAGTTTAATAAACAGTGGCAGATAATCCACAGGAACTAACGACCAATAGATTAAAACATTTTAATAAATTTATTTAATAAAATATAGTTTCTGAAAGAAAAAGCATTGCAATAAAATAAAGTTTATTTTCAATAAAGTAACATTTTGGCCAAAACATTGTAATAAAATATAGTTTTATTATTATGTTCGTTTTATAACATTTTAAATTATAAAAAAAAATCAGTCAATTTCAGAAACTATATTTTATTACATAATTACAATGTTTTGGCCAAAATGTTACTTTATTGAAAATAAGCTTTATTTTATTACAATGTTTTTCTTTCAGAAACTATATTTTATTAAATAAATAAATTTGTTAAAATGTTTTAATCTATTGGTCGTTACTTCCTGTGGATTATCTGCCGCTGTTTGCTAAATTGCACAAGTGCCGGCAAAGAAGTAGTAGGAAGCGATTTTTCCAAAATAGAAGTTGGGTGATGTTGTTTACCCGGAAACGTGTACAAATCAGAACTCTGAAAGTAAAATAACAAAGAGATCGAGTTTTCCAAATATGTCTCCACAATCTTTGACCGTATTTTAGGCAGTAGTTTTTTCATAAGTGCACAGATGAGGCTAAATTTGTACTTTCCGTAACCTGTCGGGTTAGGAAAAGTAAATAAAGCAGCCGGGCCGAAAGAAAAACCTGCAAAACAAACGTTTATAACACAGTTTGCTGTAAAGAAATTGAATATAAAAAAAAACCAAAATGTTGAAGGTGGGGGCTGAATAAAAATGTCGTCTGCTATCCACAATTTCAAAATGAAAAGTGTTAGACGAATTACAGTTGGAAATGAATCATTTAATTTCAAGGTACTTATACTGATCTTGACCCAGTTTTCGCGAGTTTCTTGTCAGAAGCGTTCGGCTATCCTATGCAAACGTCCGAGAGATGACAAGCCGATTTGTACCAGACGACAATTTTGATAAGGTGCTTCGTCCTGTGATTTTAAGTTATATTTTCAAGAAATTTTCTAAAAGAAACAACAACAAAAAAAAGCAAAACATACGGAAAAAAGTAAATAAAGCAGCTGGGCCGAAAGAAAAACCTGCAAAACAAACGTTTATAACAGTTTGCTGTAAAGAAATTGGATATAAAAAAATTTAAAAATGTTAAAGGTGGGGCTGAATAAAAATGTCGTCTGCTATCCACAATTTCAAAATGAAAAGTGGGCTCTTGTATAGATCGGGTACACGGGCGAAATTTATTTTAGAAGAGTTCCCATGGTGTAAGGGGCAGATCACTCTTTTTTTTAGTACGCAATTGCTCCGAAAATGGAAAATATCCATATTTTTAAATAAGAAGTCATGTAAATTCAATTAATAGAACATTTTTCGAAGAATGTTTTATCAATATACTGTTGATTTTCACAAATGTTAATTTCTGCGATAATTTAATATTTTAAACTATAAATAAAATAAAAAATCTGTTAATCAAAACAATAGGATTGTTCGTTTTGCTGGTTTTGAAATGAAAAATTATACTGTTGATTTTCCCAAATTCTATTTTCTTCAATAAACGTTCTATCAATATACTGTTGATTTTCTCAAATTGTTATTTCTCCGAAAAATGTTCTATTAATTGAATTTGCATGACTTCTTATTTATAAATATGGATATTTTCCATTTTCAGAGAAATTGCGTACTAAAAAAAGAGAGTTATCTGCCCCTTACACCATTGGAACTCTTCTAAAATAAATTTCGCCGGTATACCCGATCTATACAAGAGCCGAAAAGGGTTAGAAAAATTACAGTTGGAAATTAATCATTTAATTAAAAAAAAGTCGTCTGGTTGTATATTTGTATTCGGCTTTCTCTGTTGGTAGTCGGAACTGTTTACGTCACGCATGCAAATCTCTAGATGTCTAATAAGCAACAGTACCACGTTTTGGAGTTAAAATCAATGTAGTAATAGCGTTGAAAAAGTTTTAAGACAATTTTTTTTTTTTTTGAGGATACGAAAATAAAAACATGACTCCATGAGCAACACTTCTGGTCCCCGTAAGACTCCATTTTCTGAAAATCTCTATTTTTCTAGCATATTTACATATTTCAATCGTGTTTTCTTTCAGATTACATGCATAATGCTAAATAGATTTTAACTCAAAATGGTTCCTCGTTTAATAATATTTTTAAAAAATAACATAAAGCTATTTTTGTCGCCTAAACACACTTGTTGGTGCTTATTTAGATTAGGACCCATGCTAACTTTAACCCTGTCGTTAGGATCATAGTCAAAGTTAGCGTGGGGTCCTAATCTAACAAAGTACCCAATTTTATATTGTATTCTGTTTAAACCGTTGATCTTTACAATTACCCCACAATCTATCATCTGCATATCTTGGCCAAGTCCGGAATTTGTCGTTGAAACTCTGGAATCATCGTTAAATTCTTAGATGACTATTCTGTGTTTGTACCATTTAAAGTTTTAGAGATTCCACGGTGCTTCTACAGAATTTGAACCGAACTAAACTTAAAACTTAGGTGACCACTTATGCAAGGGAAATAACTCTGAGAGATTCATCACTTTTTCAAAAGAGAATTTGGGACACTGAAATCTACGCAACTTATAAATTAGTTTTCTTTATAAAAAATTAGTTCGACCGGAAGTCAAAGGCACCGGTGTCAACCCAAATGCATCCTTTTCGTATTTGCTCATTCTGGGGTGCCTCAAATCTAATTGATCCAAGAGTACACATCAATTATAAAGCATGTAACATTTTGTAGAAAGAATTTAAAAAAACAAAAAAACAAAACAAAAAGCAATGTAAATTAACTTTAGTTGAAAAATCGACCACAGTATATTCAGAACAAGCTAATATTTAAACTTTGTCCAGGGTGTATATAATGGCCGAAGCATGCTGCCTCTTTATCTCTCCATTTTCTTGGCCTTTTGGCTAAGATCAAAGTGTAGTATCTGTTCCGATGAATACTGCACGCCTGTCCTGTGCAGTTCTAGGAGGTCCACCCTCCCAGGCTTTGCCTCCCCTCTTTGGGGAGGAGTAAGTTTATTGCTTACTGTCTGAGGCGCCCCTACCGGGGAATGCCGACGGGGCTGCCCAGGCAATTTTTAAATGGCCAGAGTGCTCACCTTCTCGAGCGCTGGCTTTTAACCCCACTTGCTCGACCGATCTTGAGTCACATCTTACTTGTGGGAGTAAGATAAAACTGGCCTTGTGCCTAACTCCGCGAGGAGTAAATAAATATCTCTCCATTTTCCTCCTCGGCCAGTAACGTGTAAGTTCTATAAATATATATGGTAGTCTGAACCATCGGATAACCTCTACATACAAACTTATTTTAATTGGTTTGTGTATTGTGGAGAACAGGACCCATTCTCTCCCTCGGACAACTTATTGTTGAAATTTTCAATTTAGTCAGGCGGCTAAAATCTTTTTTTCATAGGGATAAAATTATCTCCCTTGTTCTTCATTGTATAGGAATCAGTTATTTGTCCCTAGTCATTTTTGTTTTTGTTAATTTTTGTAAGGGCTACATTTTTCTGGTCTCCCAATGTAAATAAAACGAGTGCCCTGTGCATGTGTTACAATAAAACATGTGTGTGTCCTTTTGTTAAGTTTTTTCCTCTAGTTTGGAATATCGAGTCCACATAAAACCAAGGTTTGATGTTTGGGATTTGATTAATCAGTACTTATCTCGATCTTGACCCAGTTTTCGCGAGTTTCTTGTCGGAAGCGTTCGGCTATCCTACGCAAACGCCCGAGAGATGACGAACCGATTTGTACTAGACGACAATTTTCATACGGTGCTGCGTCCTATGATTTTAATGTTTTGCTTGTTTTGTTTTTTTTGTTGTTAGTGTTAGGGTTAAAAATATTTATTTGATAACAGTAACTTCGCTCTGTTTTGCTTGTTTTATTTGTTTGGTTGTTTAAAAAATTTCTTGCAAATATAACTAAAAATTATAGGACGCAGCAACGTATCAAAATAACAAAAAAATATTTATTTGATAACAATAACTTCGCTATGCTTTGCTTGTTTTGTTTTTTTGTTGTTTCTTTTAGAAAATTTCTTGAAAATATAACTTAAAATCATAGGACGCAGCACCGTATCAAAATTGTCGTCTGGTACAAATCGGCTCGTCATCTCTCGGGCGTTTGCGTAGGATAGCCGAACGCTTTCGACAAGAAACTCGCGAAAACTGGGTCAAGATCGATATAAGTACCGATTAATCATTGGATTTCTAAACAATTATCAAAGGTTATGACTACAGATGCAGGTGTTATTTTAAAGTTTTCATTCTCTTAGACAAGGTTGTCTAGTCTACCCTACTATTTTATACATAGCTGGGCGGAGGGGGGGGGATTAGGATAGATGGATTCATAACTCTCCCATTAATGAAAAAGTCACTCAATAGCTCCAGTAGATTTTGAACGTGGTATACCATACCCTCCAGGTTGCAGTGGCTAACCACAGCACCATCACCACTATTAAAAGCACTTAGTGTTTTCTTAGTGTGCCGATACTACTAACCGCTATTAACAACCGAGTAACACCATGATTCGTTTATGATCTACTAACCCTAACCCGACGTCGCCCGGGATGCAGTGAAGTCATTTTAGTTTTTAATTTTTATTTGTTTGCACTTTTCAAAAATCAAGGTAGACAACTCGTATTATATTCTTCAATTTAAAATGAGTTATTCCTATGCTAGTTTTTATTTTTAGCTGATTATATAAAAATGTTTCATATTAGCAGTCATCTATGCCGTCGTTGTCGTCGATGAAATGGAGAGAGAAAGAGGCAGCATGCTTTGGACATTATATACCCCCTGGACAAGGTTTAAATATTAGTTTGTTCTGAATATACCGTGGTCGATTTTTCAACTAATGTTGATTTACATTGCTTTTTTTTTCTTAATTCTTTCGACAAAATGTTACATGCTTTATAATTGATGTGTACTCTTGGATCAAATAGATTTGAGGCACCCCAGAATGAGCAGCAACAGCAGTTTAACGTCCGTTTTACATGCTGGCATGTGTTGGACAGCTTTTAGAAATTTACTATCTCTGCCCAAGTCTATATTTATTCTCTTTCTCTCAAATCAATCCTTATCATTTCCTCCCATGTTTTCCTTGCCCCCCCCCTACTAACTGACCCTGCTACCCAAAAACTCTCATCCATTCTTTCAACATGACCATACCAACAAAGTCTCCTGTTCTGTACACATCTCCCTATACTGTCTAGGTTTAATCTTCCTCTGAGGTCATCAGATCTAAGCCTGTCTTACACTTCTTGCCTTCTTGCACACAAACTGATTATCATCCCTCAAATTACCTGTAGTTCCACTGCGCTTCTTGCTTACAAGTACATACAAAAAATGTGAAATTAATTGTAGCTAAGATGTTATTATATTGCTAATAACACGGTACAACAATAACAAATGAAAATTAGCTAGTCAGAAGCAATGTTTGATTTATCAGTTTAAATACTATTTGGGTCTGACGTTAAAAATCCTGTAAAATAACTTTATATGGTAGATTTAGGCATTTAGATGAAAGACATACTTAGACGGGTTTTCAAAACCTGAATGATTGACTTTTCTTATTTCTTTGTTTCCTTGTCTAGCAATGGAGGTCAGCTTTGTTGGCCTCATCAGGCAGTTGTGTGAACATCATGCCGAGTCCCAAACTGAAGATCACAGGTATTCTTCTTACCAGCCATTCCACATCGAGGATAATCAAAAAAATATTAAACAATTACAGAAGACTGCATACAATGTATATTTTGATTGCCTCAAGAAGCTTGATCGGTAAGTTTTAAGAAAAATTCTTTTCTTAATGTCCTTCAGGTAAGGAACAGATTTTTAGTGTACACCCTCCATCAAAAAATATGCATCACCAGTGTTCACACTAATATCATAAACTCATAGAATTAAATCAGTAATTTAATTAGCAATACACATAAAAAAATTAAATTGCTTAAATATCTCAATAATGGCATATATAGAAAAAGCTTGATAATCTAAGAAAGAATCTTTTTTCATTTTTAAAATCTGACTAAAAATAAGGAAGTTATGACTTTTTGTGCCTCGTACGATTGGATATTTTTCCATCTTTAAGACCATATGTGTTTCGTCACATTTTTTATACTAATTTTTCAGTAAAAATGTTATATCTTTGTTAAAATACAAGATTAAGCAATGAAATTTACTATATAAATGTATTTTTGTGCAAGGAATCAGAATATGCCACTGAAAATCTCCAGAAATTAATGTTTTCCAAGTCATCTGCAGTAAATGCCCATAAATATGCTGCAATACCTTAAAAAATACCATTTATCCATTAATAAAAGAACTTAGAGAACTCAAAGTTGAATTATAATACATTTTATGTACAAGAAACTGAAATCTAATTTTAGGACTGTTTAAAAATGAATATATTGCAAGATTTATTTGGTATTATTGTAGATTAACACCTTCCGCTAAATTGCCTTCTTGCCTCCCCAAAATATAAGATTCTACCTTTTTTAGGCAATTATGTATGAACACCATGAAAAACTTGGCAGAAAGAAAAAAAAACAAAAAAACAATTATTTTAGAATTTAGAGTGGGGATTAGTTTCACATATAAATTTAATGTAAAATAATCCCCATTTCAGGGCCATTTTAGCGTTTTAGGTCAGTTAACAATTTCTTTTATGGGAGATGAATCCTGTGCATGTTTCTTGTTTTTTTTGGGGGGGGGGGGTCTGCTTTTTTTTTCTTTTTCTTTTTAGACGATTGTGTGATTTTAAGAGGGTTTTTGTGGTGGGGAGAGGAGGGCTTGCCACTCTGACTTCGAGTTAGTGGTAGGGCTATGGGGCAATTACGTGTGAACATCCTGAAAACTTAACAGAAAGAAAACAACAATTATTTTAGAATTTAGAGTGAGGGATTAGTTTAACATGAATTAAATTTTTTTTTAATGGGAAATAAATCCTGTGCTTTTCTTTTTTTTTCTTTTTTTTTTAAACGATTTTGTCTGGTTTTAATGAGCTTTTTGTAGGATGGGGGCTTGCCACTCGGACTGAGGGTTAGTGATAAGGTTAAGGAAGGGGTTTTGTTTTGGATGGAGGTTACCATTCGGACTAAGTGTTAGGGTTAAGAGTTTTTTTTAGGGGTGGCTTGTCACTCAGATTTTAGGTTAATGGTACGACACATTCAAGAGAAGGCATATTTAGGAGGTGGGCTTGTTATTCGAACCTAGAGTTAGTGGTAGAGTAATTATTTATTTATTTATCTTAAGTTTTCAGCTTGAAAAAATATTTTTAAAATTGCACTAAAAGGCAAGAATGGCCGGGAAATGGGAGATCATTTTACGTTAGATTTATATGCGAAACTGATCCCCACTCTAAATTCTAAAAAATTTTTTTTCTTTTTCTGCCAAGGGTGTTCACACGTAATCGCCTAAAAAAAATGTAGAATCTTATTTGTTTTTTTAAAGTGACGACTAGAAAGTCATTATTACAAGAATTAAAGTTTGAAAGTTGAGTATATTTGAAAACCAGTATTTCTTGAAGTATTTTTTATAAAAGAACCACAAACAGCATTAACTTTTTTAAGCACAAAAAGTATTTTTTGTCTATCTTTTTTTTTTCTTTTCAAATGACTGTCTTGTTTATTCAACAGTTTAAATGTTTCCAAATTACTGTAAATCTTTCAATGGGTCACAAATTTATTTGACTTTATTCAAATTGCATTTATTGGCAAAAAATACCAAAGTGCAACAAGCCATGTAAAAACAGTTAGAAGATGTGTACATCTATATACAGTCTGAATGTTTGTCCAAGGTGAAGTGATCGTGTCGGGTTATTGAATGATGCTTGAGTGGGTGTAAATTTGAATATGTTAATGTGAGTTAACAAACAAAAATATGAGAAAGAATTTCACTGAGGAAACTTAGTATGGTCAAGAATCAATTATTTATTTACTTTTTACAATTGGAAGAAGATGATTTACTAATTAATTGACATTTAGTGTGGGAGTTGAAACGATAACATAATTACAAAATGTCTCTCATGGTTGGAAGCCAAGGGGGCGTAACTCTCGCCATTTTGCAAGGGAAATAACCCTGACAAGTTTTCTCCCTTCAATAATTCTATTTTACTTTCCTCGGTAGAAATGCTTTCTACTAGGTACGTGCAAAAATGTCCATGTCTTGTACAGACTGATTATTAAAAAGCGTTTATTAATTTTTTAATTAGTTTCCGTGTAAACTTTGATTGTATTTGAAAGATAAAACTAAGTTTAATCTCTAAAAGGAAAAAAAAAATGTATATTTACATGTGAAAAAAAATTATAATGAAAAATGTCATCATGACGGCTAAGAAAAAACAAATATTCAGTGAATTTTGAACTTTGAAGAAATTACTTGTAAAAATCCCTTGAAAGATAAATATCAGTTTTCTGGAACTATTTCAAAGATAATTATTAAATTAAAGTCATAATATACTGAATTAAAACAAACATTTCCTATGCTTTTCTAAAAATTAGCTAAATCATAGTTTAGTAAAATCCGACATTTAGTCGATCAGTAAACAAAGTCGCTATCGCTATGCAGAATATATGGAAGACAAAAATATAATAATATTTGTCTATAATTTTTAACTTTATATAAAATAGTTTTGTAATAGTTTATAGGAATTGAAAAATTATTATACCTTAATTTCTTTATTCTTTTTAAGGGGATAAAGAAATTTAATTAATTTAAGTACCTTTATTTTGTTGCAATAAAAAAGGAACTGCTTATTTAATTAAAATATTTGTGAATGTATACAATTAAGATTTTATTTATTTCTATCTAAAAAGATTCATATTAGTTTTTAATTCAGTAATACTCTGAAATTATTGATAACGTCTGTTTACCAATGTTTTCCTTAGAATTAAGAATAAAACTTTTTTTTAAATGTTGTTAAAAATTATTTTTACGTTACGAACTGTCAATTTTATCAATTAATAAATGATTGTTTTAAGTTTTTTTCACTGATTATTATTTTTTAAATATTTATTAATGAAAAAAATGATAGAATTTCTTACATGTGTCGTAACAATAAATTACATTAATTCTTTTTAGAATAAAGCTAAAAGTGTATTTTTTGTGAAAAAGCAAATTAAAGTCAATGACTACACTGACAAAAAAGTCTTTAAACAAAAGTTAAAACAATTATTTATTTATTAAATAGAATTCAATTTTGAAAGAAAATGTCATATGAATTCTATTTATTTATTAATAAATAATTGTTTTAAACTTTTAAAATATTTATTAATGCAGAATTGACAAAAACAAATACAAACTTACGTTTTATTTTTCCGAATAATTGATAATGAATTATGAAATTAACGAAATCGTTGAATCTCTGAAAATAAAATTTGGAGGACGGTGGGGCAGTAAGTTGTTAGTAGAAAATATCCAATTTTCTAAATTCTTTTTTTCGTTATGATCCTGATTCTCAAATTTTTCAATTTTTTTCCAGATTATAAAAAAGATTTCTCATGCTGATAATGACACATTCATGTGCGAAGGGGAAATATAATTATATCGCATTTTAAATTTTCCCAGAAACTCTAATCATTAAAATCACATAAAATATTTTTTGCAATTATATTATTTCTTTAGTGAAAATATTGATTAAACAATGCTTTATTCAATGATAATATAGCTAATTCAAAAAAGTGATTTTTCTTCATTTTTATTTTATTTTATTTTATTAACACAGAATTTAGGGGCTTTTTTCGTAATATATACAAAAGATTTTTAAAAAGATTTTTTAATTGTTAACATCTATAGTACTTTATTTTCATAAAAAAAAATTCATGCGTTTTTTTTTATTATTAAATTGTAGTGAAGTATGTTATTTATTGGCCAATAACATGGTACAACAATGACAAACGAAAATTGGCTCGTTAGAAGTAACATTTAATTTGTCAGCTTAAATGCTATTTGAGTCTGACTTTGAAAATCTGACAACATAGCTTAGATGTAAGAAAAAAAAAAGTCCACAAACTTTTTTTTCTGCTAATTTAAGTAATTTAGGATGATTTATCTTCTTTTTTGGGACAATGTTAAAAAAAAAAAGTTTATGATTCTGCAATAAAATTTATTAAGAAACTTTAGTTGAGAAACCCATTAAGTTTCCAAGTTTTCAAATCACCACCTGTGGGTCCCGGGGTTTCGCTATATTGAAAACTTATCAGCATCACTTGGTCTTTGCCGAAAGATTGAATAAATTTGGCTGCTTTTTTTTTTATGTAACTTGATGTGTAATTTTTTTCTTTTTCTGTTTGATTTCAGTCGGAAGAAACTAAATACCGGAAAACCAGTTACCGCCGTGTCAGGTCTAAACAATCAACTGGTGCAGCTCCTCTCTCATGTTCTCGTCCTTCTGCAGCAAAATAAATATGATGAGGCGAAACAACTGCAGCAGCTGGTGCAGAAATTAATCGAGTTTGACTCCAGTGAGACTTTTTTTTTTTTTTTTTTAAATTTCATAACGTCTCTCTCTTTATCTCTCTCTCTCCTATCTCTCTCTTTCTTTATCTCCATCTCTTTCTCTCTTTCTTTATCTCTCTCTCTTTTTTACTCCCCATCTCTCTCTCTTTTTTACTCCCCATCTCTCTCTCTTTTTTACTCCTCATCTCTCTCTTTTTTACTCCTCATCTCTCTCCTTTTTACTCCTCATCTCTCTCTTTTTTACTCCCCATCTCTCTCTTTTTTACTCCCCATCTCTCTCTTTTTTACTCCCCATCTCTCTCTTTTTTACTCCCCATCTCTCTCTCCTATTTACTCCCATCTCTCTCTCCTATTTACTCCCCATCTCTCTCTCCTATTTACTCCCCATCTCTCTCTCCTATTTACTCCCCATCTCTCTCTCCTATTTACTCCCCATCTCTCTCTCCTATTTACTCCCCATCTCTCTCTCCTATTTACTCCCCATCTCTCTCTCTCCTATTTACTCCCCATCTCTCTCTCTCCTATTTACTCCCCATCTCTCTCTCTCCTATTTACTCCCCACCTCTCTATTTACTCCCCACCTCTCTCTCTCTTATTTACTCCCCCTCTCTCTCTCTTATTTACTCCCCCTCTCTCTCTCTTATTTACTCCCCCTCTCTCTCTCTTATTTACTCCCCCTCTCTCTCTCTTATTTACTCCCCCTCTCTCTCTCTTATTTACTCCCCCTCACTCTCTCTTATTTACTCCCCCTTACTCTCTCTTATTTACTCCCCCTTACTCTCTATTATTTACTCCCCCTTACTCTCTCTTATTTACTCCCCCTCTCTCTCTCTTATTTACTCCCCCTCTCTCTCTCATTTACTCCCCCTCTCTCTCTCTTATTTACCCCCTCTCTCTCTCTTATTTATCCCCTCTCTCTCTCTCTTATTTACTCCCCATCTCTCTCTCTTATTTACTCCCCATCTCTCTCTCTTATTTACTCCCCATCTCTCTCTCTTATTTACTCCCCATCTCTCTCTCTTATTTACTCCCCATCTCTCTCTCTTATTTACTCCCCATCTCTCTCTCTTATTTACTCCCCATCTCTCTCTCTTATTTACTCCCCATCTCTCTCTCTTATTTACTCCCCATCTCTCTCTCTTATTTACTTCCCACCTCTCTCTCTTATTTACTTCCCACCTCTCTCTCTTATTTACTCCCCACCTCTCTCTCTTATTTACCCCCCCTCTCTGTCTCTTATTTACCCCCCCTCTCTGTCTCTTATTTACTCCCCCTCTCTGTCTCTTATTTACTCCCCCTCTCTGTCTCTTATTTACTCCCCCTCTCTCTCTCTTATTTACTCCCCCTCTCTCTCTCTTATTTACTCCCCCTCTCTCTTTTTTATTTACTCCCCATCTCTCTCTTTTTTATTTACTCCTCATCTCTCTCTTTTTTATTTACTCCCCATCTCTCTCTTTTTTATTTACTCCCCATCTCTCTCTTTTTTATTTACTCCCCATCTCTCTCTCTCTTATTTACTCCCCATCTCTCTCTCTCTTATTTACTCCCCATCTCTCTCTCTCTTATTTACTCCCCATCTCTCTCTTATTTACTCCCCACCTCTCTCTCTTATTTACACCTCACCTCTCTCTCTTATTAAGTCCCATCTCTCTCTTATTAAGTCCCATCTCTCTCTTATTAAGTCCCATCTCTCTCTTATTAAGTCCCATCTCTCTCTTATTAAGTCCCATCTCTCTCTTATTAAGTCCCATCTCTCTCTTATTAAGTCCCATCTCTCTCTTATTAAGTCCCATCTCTCTCTTATTAAGTCCCATCTCTCTTATTTACTCCCATCTCTCTCTCTTATTTACTCCCATCTCTCTCTCTTATTTACTCCCCATCTCTCTCTCTTATTTACTCCCCACCTCTCTCTCTTATTTACTTCCCACCTCTCTCTCTTATTTACTTCCCACCTCTCTCTCTTATTTACTCCCCATCTCTCTCTCTTATTTACTCCCCATCTCTCTCTCTTATTTATTCCCCATCTCTCTCTCTTATTTACTCCCCGTCTCTCTCTTATTTACTCCCCGTCTCTCTCTTATTTACTCCCCGTCTCTCTCTTATTTACTCCCATCTCTCTCTTATTTACTCCCCATCTCTCTCTCTCTTATTTACTCCCCATCTCTCTCTCTCTTATTTACTCCCCATCTCTCTCTCTCTTATTTACTCCCCATCTCTCTCTCTCTTATTTACTCCCCATCTCTCTCTCTTATTTACTCCCCATCTCTCTCTCTCTTATTTACTCCCCATCTCTCTCTCTCTTATTTACTCCCCATCTCTCTCTCTCTTATTTACTCCCCATCTCTCTCTTATTTACTCCCCATCTCTCTCTCTCTTTTTTATTTACTCCCCATCTCTCTCTCTCTTTTTTATTTACTCCCCATCTCTCTCTTTTTTATTTACTCCCCATCTCTCTCTTTTTTATTTACTCCCCATCTCTCTCTCTCTCTTATTTACTCCCCATCTCTCTCTCTCTTATTTACTCCCCATCTCTCTCTCTCTTATTTACTCCCCATCTCTCTCTCTCTTATTTACTCCCCATCTCTCTCTTATTTACTCCCCATCTCTCTCTCTCTTATTTACTCCCCATCTCTCTCTCTCTTTTTTATTTACTCCCCATCTCTCTCTCTCTTTTTTATTTACTCCCCATCTCTCTCTTTTTTATTTACTCCCCATCTCTCTCTTTTTTATTTACTCCCCATCTCTCTCTTTTTTATTTACTCCCCATCTCTCTCTTTTTTATTTACTCCCCATCTCTCTCTCTCTCTTATTTACTCCCCATCTCTCTCTCTTATTTACTCCCCATCTCTCTCTCTCTCTCTTATTTACTCCCCATCTCTCTCTCTCTCTCTTATTTACTCCCCATCTCTCTCTCTCTCTTATTTACTCCCCATCTCTCTCTCTCTCTCTCTTATTTACTACCCATCTCTCTCTCTCTCTCTTATTTACTACCCATCTCTCTCTCTCTCTCTCTTATTTACTCCCCATCTCTCTCTCTCTCTCTCTTATTTACTCCCCATCTCTCTCTCTCTCTCTCTCTCTTATTTACTCCCCATCTCTCTCTCTCTCTCTCTTATTTACTCCCCATCTCTCTCTCTCTCTCTCTTATTTACTCCCCATCTCTCTCTCTCTCTCTCTTATTTACTCCCCATCTCTCTCTCTCTCTCTTATTTACTCCCCATCTCTCTCTCTCTCTCTCTTATTTACTCCCCATCTCTCTCTCTCTCTCTTATTTACTCCCCATCTCTCTCTCTCTCTCTTATTTACTCCCCATCTCTCTCTCTCTCTCTCTTATTTACTCCTCATCTCTTACTTACTCCCCATCTCTCTCTCTCTCTCTTATCTACTCCCCATCTCTCTCTCTCTTATCTACTCCCCATCTCTCTCTTATCTACTCCCCATCTCTCTCTCTCTCTTATCTACTCCCCATCTCTCTCTCTCTCTTATCTACTCCCCATCTCTCTCTCTTATCTACTCCCCATCTCTCTCTCTTATTTACTCCCCATCTCTCTCTCTCTCTCAAACAGATAAATCCCCTGCCTCATTAAACTTAATTACATTGTACGTGACCCCACGGGTGCGGTAACTTTTCGTGTCCACTCACTACAGTTATCAATACGAAAAGAGGTTGAGACCTTATCTGGCAAAAGTCACGTGGTTTCTTCAACTTCCACTTTTAGCCTCCCCCCCCCCCCCCACATCCTCTTGGCATTCCACCCAGTCATCTCCTTCGTTATCTAACACAAGGGAACCCATTTATGTGACGATACGTAACTACGTAACACAAAGCAATTGAAGGCAAGTAAAAACGAGAATTTAGAAACCTAACAACTAAGAAAATAAATCTGATTTTTGGATGAGTAACACATCAGGAGAGAACATCCTGAATCACACTGTCCATAAAATAAAGCATGCTAGACAAAAAAAAAAAGGCTGAATAAAGATATAAGAGCACAATATCAGTGTGATTCATGCACAACCCTATACCAGATTGTCTCGATGGTAAAAGATATTCGTATAAATTGTTATAGAAATATGATATATATTGTTTATTTTTAGGTGAACTGGAGTCGATCTTGAAGTTTTTGTTATGCCTGGCTGGATCCGCAAAAGAAAAGAAACGCCTTTTAGGTTACGAGGACAATAATTATAAACAAAAAAAGGTAAGTATTTTTCAAACTAGCTGTAACAACCTGGCGTTCGTTGCCTGGGAATCTTTTTGTTTTCGTTTTTGCTTTATTTCTTTTTAAATCGCATAAAAACTTAATTTTTTTTTTCTTTTTACTCTTAAATTTATAAATTTGCCAGCTTGCTATCGCTTCGCAAAGTTCGCTACTTGAAATACTTGAAACCAAAATTTTAAATAATAAACATTTCATTCATAAGTTTCTTGTAAACGCAATACTAAAACTTTCGCATTTATTTGTATAAAAAGACTAGCAGAGCTATCCGGTGTTGCCCAGGTTAGAGTGTGGGATAGCATCATATGCAACATCATGGTAGGGAGAGTTTACTTTAACAGCAACCTTGATGCTGTCAACTAGATATCTTGGTTCTGTGGCCTTTTGACTAAGATCAAAGTGTAATATCTGTTGAACATCTCAGCAATATTTAACACTTTACTAAAGCCGAAAGTAAATTATCTCCCTTGAAAATGAAATTCTAAATAAGTTTTTAAACGCTATCATTTTTTTAATAAAATCTCTATATCTTATTTTATTTATAATAATAATAATAGTCCTATCAATAAAACGATTGCGTATGTAGATGAAAATTTGACAATATGAAGTAGAAAGTTTTTTTACAGAATATTAATTTATTAAAAACTTGAAAATAAAAAAATAAATATGCAAATGAGCAAAATCGAAATTTGTTTGAGTGAGTAGGATATGCCTATATATAGGGTATTTCAATATATTCTGATATCATTAGAATTAATTCTTTTGGCTAGGGAGTAAGTGTAGTATCTGTTCCGATGGATACTGCACCCTATAGACCGGTGTCGTCTTGTCCTTTGGGTCTTGATTCTACCGGTCTGTGGGTTTGTCCTGTGCAGTTCTAGGAGGTCCACCCTCCCAGGCTTTGCCTCCCCTCTTTGGGGAGGAGTAAGTTTATTGCTTACTGCCTGAGGTGCCCCTATCGGGGAATACCGACGGGTTTGCCCAGGCAATTTTTAATGGCCAGAGTGCTCACTTTCTTGGCCGCTGGCTTTTCAAACCTCACTTTCCTGACCCGACCTTGGGTCACATCTTACCTGTGGGAGTAAGATAAAACTGGTCTTGTGCCTAACCTTCTGGAGAAGAGGTAAATAAACATTAGAATTAAATAATCCTAACGTGTTTTGATGTTAATATAGTTAAGATAGATGGGGAAAAACTTTTGCATTTATTCATTTAGATATTTGAATGAAAAATCTTCGGTATAGAGCAACAACGATATTTATAAATATATTTACAACTGAAAGAAGAATTGACTTTTCGAATGCGGACATTAATGAATGCAAGGAACGTGACTTCTCAAAATATCTTGGAGGCAAGCGAGACAAGGGCAAGAGTTACTTCCCTTTAAAATACAAAAATCTTTACATATTTATTTTCTAGATGAAATCTGTTTTCATCTAACAGTTATGTTCATGATAGGTACTCGACTGAGCTCCAATCTCTGCTTCCCCTCTATAAAACATTCACAGCAAGAACTCGTCTAGTTACAACCACAGTAAAGAACTTTCCTTTCTCTCTTTGCGTACCTAAACCCAAATGGAACTTCCATGAACAAAGTTTCTTTCCTAGAACATCTTATCTGTAGAACCAAATACCAAAGGGTTGCTTCCCAACTGACTACAACATGTCCAATATTAACAAATACTTATTGAGCCGTCCTCTTGGATAATCACATTCTGACCTTTCCACCCATCATTTCCAATTCTCTCATGGTGTTGTTCATTGGCCAACTGACACTGTCTTTAACCCTTATCCTTGAGTGGCTCCGGGGCCTTGATAAGCAGTGACTAATTAGTTAAAAAATAAAACCACACTTTGTTGTTTTTTGGTAAGAATTAAATTATTTCCATTTATTGGATATCCATTTTAGAAATTTTAAAACAACTCAGTATCTTCTCAGATATTCTTTAGCAAAATTTATTTTTGAGTTTGATTGAATAGAAAATGAAAATCTACTTCCCTATACAGGGATTGAACTCACAACCTTTAGATTTCTGAGATTTTTTTTTTGTTTAATACACCCCCTCGCCCTATTCCTCTCATCACATCTTGTCTCGTTCGCCTTTCATTATCACCTCTTACATCAGATGCAGTAGTAATCAGACGGATAGACGCACACACATCTCGTCATTATTATTTAGTGAGTATTTTATATAGTATTTTTTACCAACTAAAAACTCAAAGGCTTGATAACTCTAAAAAAAATGTTTTTTAAACTAAGGTATTTCGATTATATTATAAAGTGGTGTTGCCCATTGCCCATGTTCGCTAATGGGATGGGAGACCAGGGTTCAATCCTAGGTCGAGTCATACCAAAGACTTAAAAAATGGTACTTGATGCCTACTTGCTAAATACTCAGCATTATAAGGTGAGGATCAAGGGTAACAGGAGTAATCCTGGGAAAGGAGTGACGCCCTCCCCTAGATCTTGATGTAGTAGCTAATTAAAAGGGAGCCTTCAGGTCGCCCTCTACTGTGGTTGACCACTTTACTTTTTATAAAGTGGTGTGATTTTTATGCACACAAACTGAAATTCTCAAGGCAAGTTCAAATTTTGGCAGATCTATTACTTTGAATTGTCTTTCACTACTCTTTGTGTATCTGATCTGACTCTGTTCAATAAATGCGATCCTTGACAAAGTTTCATAACTGAAACGAAATATCGAATCTAAAGAAGCATGATTCTGTGTTAAATTATTTTTGTTCTATATAGTTTGCTTTTTGCTTATTACTTTAATTTCTATCTGTCTACACATTCAATTACATTGTATTCAAACTGTTCTGAACTTAAACTCAAGAGTTTGAATACAAAATGCGATAAACGCCATTTCAAAGTTACCATTAACAAACTGTTTGCCAAAAGCCCAGAATCATGTTTCACATAATGTGATATTTGCTTAACGTTCTTTCTTTCAATTAAAATAAGCTTTTACAATAGAATTCTAGATTTGATATTTTCGTCTTTTTAAAATTTAATTTCCTCAATTTGAAGAAATTTGATTTATTGCATTTTTGGTTTGAAATTTAAATTTTCAACTCTCCTCCCAAATCATCTTTAATGAATTGTTTACTGGGGGTATTTTTTCAAAGAGTTAATATACTCTAAAATGTTTATTGGGGGTATTTTTTTAAAGAGTTAATATACTCTAAAATGTTTACTAGGGGTATTTTTTCAAAGAGTTAATATGCTGTAAAATGTTTACTAGGGGTATTTTTTCAAAGAGTTAATATGCTCTAAAATGTTTACTAGGGGTATTTTTTTAAAGAGTTAATATACTCTAAAATGTTTACTAGGGGTATTTTTTCAAAGAGTTAATATACTCTAAAATGTTTACTAGGGGTATTTTTTCAAAGAGTTAATATGCTCTAAAATGTTTACTAGGGGTATTTTTTTAAAGAGTTAATATGCTCTAAAATGTTTACAGGGGGTATACTATTAAAACTCTATAGATCTTCTATGAAAGTTTTTTATCTCCATGCACTGGTGCTACCAGATCAGGCTGTCTGAAGATATCGGTTTCCTTACCCAAAATGCACCAAACATTGATGTTTTATTGTTTTTTTTTCTTTTTGCAAAACTCAATCATTTTCTGCAGAACCCAAAACAAAAAACAACAATTACCATCCCCGCGTTTCGTCTCTCCCTCCCTTCCCCCCCCCCCTTCACTCAACCAAACACCATGAATAAATACTTGAACAAATACGGAACTTGAAGCATAAAAGCTTTCACCAAAATGATCAGATTCGGCATTAAATAACCCGAGGAGGGTTGATGTGCCGTAAAACAAAACAACCTTTATCTCCATGACCTTGGATAACATCACACTAGGATGACACCATCCATTAAAACATATGGAAGACATCAGGGAGATCCTTTATGACGTCTTAAAGTTGACCTGATGCTAATGTGTATGGTCGTCTGTATTAAAGTTTATATACCGTAAACAGAGAAATGACCTAGAATTGTTTTAAGATTGTGTTCTGGATATCTTAAGTTGATGTGACAAAGATCAGAACAAAATACAAGACTTGCTGTTTGAGTAATATTCTGATCTAACTTTTTTTTTTTTTCTATTTCAGACTTCTTCGTATCCGCTGGTCAGCATGGATTATATGAGAGATACTCAGAAATATTCCACCGAAAAGGCCAGCTTTATGTACTACCCTTCTTTCACGAGGTATGACTTTGTTACTTTTGTTCAGTGATCATTTACTGATATCGCTCACACCTTTTTCTCTATTGATCACGAATCAAAGTCGGATCCAGTTGTGCTATAATAATTTTGCAATACATTAGAAAAATTATTAAGCTTAACACAAAAACAATCAATTTTGTTCCACTTAAACATGTACAATTTTTATTTAAAAAAGAAAGGGTTTTAAGATGAAAAAGAAAAAAAAAATCTATTTGATGGATTAAACACTATTGAAAGTCTGTCATTGTTCCAGAGAAATAACATGAAGTGTCATGACCTGTGTTTGTGACTAAAACTATTTTGTATTTTTGGGTCTGTCTGTCCAGTGGTTTCGTCAGTCTAGGCAACAATGTGTTGTTGTCTGTCGGGTGGCAACTAATAAAAGAACATGATGCACAGGAAAGGAAACAGTGCTGGATTTTTTTATGTTGAACTGAACAACGTTTTTTTTTACACTGGAGAGAGATATTAACATTCATTTGGACTTGATCTTGGCGACACCTCTGTTTAACTGTTCCGATACTATTTCTTTATTTTGATTTACAGAAACACAAACAAAGATTTATAAAACTGAAGAAAGTGTTATTTTATGAAAGGGTCCACGAGGAGGTGATGAGGAGATAGACGTGTTATTGAGAAGTGAGGGGATGTATGCAGTTTACGTATAGCATGAAATGGGAAACAGTTCTTTGGCCAATATGTATAGAGAGAGATAGATGACAGAGGTGCCTTTACTCATCTTAGGGATAATTCAATATCAATGTTGATAAACCGGTAGTAGAAGTATTAGTGTCCGTGGTAGAAGTTCTCTCGCTCTCTCAAGGCAAACACTTCAGAATCTTTTCTTCCACTAACTTATTAAAATCCTTTAAAGTGTCGCACATGGTTTGGCCTGGGAATTAGCCACTTGTATTTTTCTCTTATTGTTTTACGGTATCCATTTTCGGCACCGCACCTTTTGATTCAAGTGAGGAAAGAAAGAAAATCTACATTCAGTGCCTGCTGCCTCTCATTTCAAGGGAGGGGGAAGAAAAAAGAGAGGAGTGAGGGAAAGAGAGAAGCACGCCATACACTCTGTTTATCTGGGTACGCCTACCTCTTCTCTTAGTTGTCGTGGTAAAAAGGAAAGAGTGATACGATAGGAGTGTCTCTCGATGTAACAGAAAGAAAATCAACAAAAAAACATTTTATGCCTCAACTGAATTTCTAAGGGAGCATAGACTTACTTGCTTTTTTGAATAAAGAATTTTCTTTTTGCATCTTAAGTTTTCTTCTTTTTTTTTTCATTTATATCATTTAAAAAAATTTTTTTCTTTTTTTGAAATATTAGTAACCTGTCTATTAGAATAAGGGTAATTTAGTTAAACGCTATTTTTAAAACATCAAGGGCATAAGCTCTCTTAAAAAAAAACCATAATTAAACTAATTTTTGCTAAAATCAAGTTTCGGGGTTTATACAGATGAGGGCACATATGAAAATAAAAACTATTGTTTATACTTACGTATCAGACAAAAATAAGTATAAAAGATTAGAAAAAATTATCGAGTAGATTTTTAATTAAAAATAAAAATCAGCTTTATCGCATTTTTCCCACCGCCATTCATTTATTACTTGTTGATATGACAGACTGAGTTATGTCCCCCTGACATCGCTCTAATCAATGGCGAATCCGCATAATACGATAAAACTAATTTTTATTTTTAATTAAAATTCTACTTGATAATTATTGCTAATATTCGGTGTAGATACCTATTTTTGTCTGATACATAATATATCAAAGAGTTTTCCGGTTAATTTATTTGGAACTGCATTTTTCACTTGTGTAACTGCGTTTTTTTATATGTGCCCCCATCTGTATAAGCACCATTTTTTTTCCCTCTCTTTCTCTCTCCCCCTTCCTTCTACAATGTCTCACCAATTGTAAATTCTTACAAGTTGTGTTGATGACAGTTGTCTGTTTTCTTTGAAACTGAAAATTTCGATTTGGCGATATGGTGGGTTTTTTAAAAGGATTTGATTTTCCAAGAGAACAGCTGAAAAGATTAGACTTGAAGACGACCATGTTGTAGTCGGTTGGTAAGCAGACTTTACATCGGCAGAAACGTTGCGAGAATAACATTCAAATTCAGAATAGTAGTCCAAATAATACAAAAAATAAATATAAAAAAGATTTTGTGTCCAGAATTGGACTCTGAATCGTGTCTTAGCAAGCTGGCATCTTATCAATTTGTCCACCATGCCAGTGTTATTAATATACAGATTATAAAACATGCTATGTAAACGTTATTGTGTATGTAGGTCAAATAATATTCAATTGAGGGAAATTGTATGTCAAAAAGGGAGGAGACAGAAGGTATTAGAGATGAAATTTGAAAAGTTGGCTCTAATTAGATTTCTTTGTTGGTGGCAGCAGGAAGATTTTGGATTGTGTGAGGGTTAGCTCCTTGAACTTCCTCTATGATATTAGTAATCAAAGAAAAAATATATTAAAAAAAATTGTTTGAATATAAAATTTAAAATGTAGATCTCAGAAAGTCGCATGTTAGTATAAATCAGGATCTGCGCGACAGTTATAAAAGTGGGGGGACTCTCCTAAAAAGTGGGGGGCCCGGTTAAACACATGCATATATAACTTCATTATTGATGACCGTAAAGTGGGGGGGGCCCAAGTCAAAAAGTGTGGGGGGGGGGGGGCTACGATATTTTGTGTATCGTCCGTCCTTCTCTCTCTCTCTCTCTCTCAACTATTGCCACTCTTCTGAACTATCACCTGTTTTTTTTTTACTACGCCAAAAGCAAAAAAAAACATTTTTCTTTACTTGTCTCTTTCCTGTGGTTTTATACCATCTCTCTCCTCCTTCCCTTAATTGCTCCTTCCCCCAAGCCACTTCTACCTATCTTAACAGACTCTTCATAAAAGAAGACTATTTACGTTGTGACAACTTCTTCCGTAAGGTAAGTAAGGTGAAGCTATTTATCTTCCTCCCACAGCGGTAAGATGTGACACAAGGTCGGGAAAGTGGGATTTGAAAAGCCAGCGCCCGAGAAGGTGAGCACTCTGGCCTACAAAAAATGCCTGTGCAGCCCGTCGGCATTCCCCGGTAGGGGCGCCTCAGGCAGTAAGCGATAAACTTACTCCACCCCTAAGAGGGGAGGCAAAGTCTGGGAGGGGGACCTCCTAGAACTGCACAGGACAAACCCACAAACCGACGGAATCAAGACCCGAAGGCCAAGACGATACCGGTCTATAGGGTGTAGTATCCCTCGGAACAGATACTATACTTTGATCTTAGCCTTTTGGCTAAGATCAAAGTATAGTAAGGTGAAATTCCAGTGAAGTAAGTTAAATTCCATGGTATTTTCATTCATTTAAGCCACATATTTGTTTTCTGTCATTTCACATTTATCATTTCCATTTTTATTTTTTACTTTTTTAGGGACATGTTTGAAGGTATTGGATTGGATTGTTCCTGTAGTTGGCAAAATGTGAGTAGATATTTAAAAATCTTAACACTTTGAATCCTGAGCTTCTGAATGCCATTTAACCTTACTGATCCTAACAAAAGTACTTTTGTAAACAATGCAAGCAAACAATTAAAGCTCTGTGATTGGTTGTTTATTGCTAGGTGATAAGTTTAAAGCTCTGTGATTGGTTGTTTATTGCTAGGTAATAAGTTTATTAAAGCTCTGTGATTGGTTATTTATTGCAAGGTGATAAATTTATTAAAGCTCTGTAATTGGTTGTTGATGTTAATAAATGTATCACCTACCAAGGTGATATGTTTATTAACATGTGCTTGATTAAAAACTGACCACTTGTATTCTAAAGCTTAGAATATAGATATCATTTTTATTTTGTCTGAATCTTTTGTCTAATTGTTGCTCAAGCTAAAAATGGTTTCAGAGATTTTGAGCAGAGTTATGTCCCTTGCATTACAGAAGAGCCGACATTTTGGATTGGACATTTCGCACAGCTACTTTCAATTAATACTTCTTCATTATAAACTAATTCTTCTTCAGTTGTAAATATGTAATAAATATTATTTGTTGATCTATACAGAAGCGTTTTTATTCAATTCATTCTTTATATTCGTTCCATATCTCACAAATGTCATCACGTTACTTCAAGTAGTATGTGTGATGCCGGAA
The DNA here is from genome assembly GCA_963556195.1 of Sepiola atlantica. Taxonomy (NCBI): domain Eukaryota; kingdom Metazoa; phylum Mollusca; class Cephalopoda; order Sepiida; family Sepiolidae; genus Sepiola; species Sepiola atlantica. The sequence goes on along the minus strand of OY744543.1, from coordinate 65,202,717 downwards.
TATCACGATATTTCGGTGAAATCTCCCCCCTTCTCAAGTGTTTCTATTTCGTTTATCTCAAGTTACTTTATGCCTCGTACGAACACAACTGGCATTGTTCACACGAAGCAGAAAGTAACTTCAGATAAAGAATGTAGAAACACTTGAGAAGGGGGAATTTTCCTGAAATATTGTGATATTTCGTCGTTACACATACTACTCTAATGAACAAAGTGAAAACTGGAAATAAGTAAGATTTTTTTTTAATAGGTTAAAAAATTTTTTAAAATCATTGTTTTTCAGTATTTCTTACAACCAGACATATTCCTACAGTTATTAACCTTCTATAATTTATTTATATATAAAAAAATGTTCACTGTTATGTATGTTTAAGGGCAGGTGAAGCTTTGGTGAGCAATCACCTAGTGATAGTGTATCGATAAAAACACTGGTCCCCATCACCTCACTGGGTTGGCGTCAGGAAGAATATCCGGCCTATGAAAATTTTGAAGTACTTGTCTATTCCATGATAAATGCCAGTATACTGAAATCATATGCCCTTAATAGGGTTAAGATGAAAATTCATATACACTAAATGCACAAAAGCAAGGAAATTCCCAAATTTTTACACTTTTATTGTCATTAAGGGTATGCGAGCACAACAGGGCTATGTATTTTACTTGTAGGAATTTTTCTTCAGCGCACCTCACACACTTCATCCACTCATGCATAGAGATTTATACTGTAGTGATGTGATAATGAAATGGTTTGGTTGATATGTAGTCATACCCTTAATGACAATAAAAGTGTAAAAATTTGTGAATTTCCTTGCTTTTGTACATTTAGTGTATATGAATTTTCATCTTAACCCTATTAAGGGCATATGATTTCAGTATACTGGCATTTATCATGGAATGTCACTACTTTTTGTAAAGGCTATGCCTCAAGACAATGATAATTTTTAATTTTTTTTTTAATTTTCTGGAAAACTAAGGTATATGATAAACTGAAATTAAAATGCCATCAACTAGAGCCTCTATCTCTGCCCAAAATCAGCTGAATCCATCAAATAGTTGATGAGATACAGGGTGGCATGCTGAAATTCTACACACTTATAGAACCTATCAAATGAAAATGTTGTGCAAAGTTTTAACTAATTTGGTTTATTGGTTTTTGAGTTATGACTGATCAAAGAAATGACATTTTTAGCATAGGTCGTTTTTGAAGTCTATTAAGGGATAGAGCGCTATCGCGCCTCCCTTGATTATCATCATCATCTGATATATTTTAATTTTCAACTGTGATGGTATGTCCATATTATTCCCCTTTAAAATACTCTAAAGAAACTAAAATTTCAGGAATATTTATTAATGTAAGCAAAGCACATTTAAGGAAATCACTTCCAAAGAAACCGGACCAGAGATATGTTCGGAAGTCAATTTCTAAAAGCCGTCCAACACATGCCAGAATGTAAAACGGATGTTAAACCGAATATTCTTCTTTCGTTTGCTTCACAGCATCTCACTGTTAGATCGCCAACTCGGTTGAGAAAAGCCATGCTAATGTTTTGTTGTCTAGCACAGCTATGCCGGCTTCGCCGTTGGGTGGTCGATGTTTAAGGCATGACTCGATGATGTGGTCTACTGTCTGTTCAGAGTGACCACAGTCGCAGACAGCCGAGTCCCTGAGTCTCCATCCTTTCATGGTCGCGGTGAAACGTCCGACACCTGTCCTGAGGCGGTTGAGCATTGTCCACTGCCGGCAAGGTAGGTTTATGCCTGGTAGGTTATCCGGGTCCTCCACAAATCTGTGCAACCTTGATTTATCTGCTGTCTGCCATTCTTCCGTCCAGCAACATTTTAGCCAGATTCGTTTTGTGACGTCACCGGGTGTTGAAAGCAGGAGCTGGTAGGCGTCGTGACTTCAGGCGAGCTCGTGGAGGGGTCTCTGTGGAGAAGGTGGTCCTCATCAATAGTGGCCTTTCTTGACAGTGCAAGAACAGCTGCCTCACGGCGCAGGGTTGGTGGTGCGATGCCGGCGAGAATATGATGATGATGAAAATGTTAAAGAATTCAATATAGATGTTAGCTTTATGTATATCACAAAGAAATCTTTAGCTAAACTAATCATAATGAACAATACGTAAGGATGGTGGACATATTCTTGAAACGATGGTTCGTATTTTTAAAGAGAAACTGTTAGCATGTATCGAGTAACTGTGCACATTTCTATTAGAGAACAAATAAGAAGAGGTTTTCTTGAGAAATTTTGCCTATTTGTGATTTTTCGTTGAACCAATTCTATGCAAAACTCTATAAAATAACTTGGTAAAATATTTTTTGTTTTAATTTTTTGTAGATATTTTCCAAAACACCTGGAGAAGGTTTGTCGAAGTATTTTAATGTCAGCGTAAGTTTCTTTTCCTTATTTGTAAGTGATTAATCAACAATTTTTTATTTTTCTACCATTTTTGTTTGTATTAGTACTTGATACTAATTGATTAATAGTAAAGAACAAATAATAATGTGTAATTAATGTGGTGACGAAAAACACATACACAGAACTCAGTATAATTGCACGCAATAACTTTTCTTTAATCTGTTACAGTGAGTAAGGGAAAATGTCTCCACTCTAACTGAGCTGGAATAAGTATTTTCAGAAAAAGAACTGAAGTGAAATAAAATTTATTTGTGCCAATAACATAGTGGAAGGAAAAAAACAAAAAAATAGTCTAGTCAGAATCAAGTATCGATACGTCAGATGGATTGCTAGTTGGGCCTGACTTTGAAAATTCAACAAGATAGCTTTATATATTAGAAGAGAAGATATATATATTTATTTGGTATGAATTTTTTATTTAGCTACACATTTGCAGACATGTTTCAGTTCGAGCTTGAAACTAGCTGAACTTTCATCAGGCCACCGTTTAATATGAATGCGAAAAATGAAATGAAAGAGCAATTCTTTCAAGAAGTACGACGTAATTAGAATCACGTGATTCATAAGGATAAGATTTTAGGAAAAAATGACCAACCGTCGAAATGTCTCGACTATTTTTAATTTTTACTTTTCCTATCTTTGAAGGGCAGACGCTCAGACGTTGCTCATATTAAATCAGGTCAGCTAATGAACTGATGACACTTACACTATACTACTATATATATATATATATATATATATATATATATATATATGGGAAGAGAAGGATGAAAGTAATCCGACGTGATGGGAAAATGAAAAAGGAAAACCAAAAAATGGGTGTTTTTTATGTGTACATCAACGTTTCGTCTTTATTTATAAGACTTCATCAGGATGATAAAATAGAGAAAAAATGTCATGCAAGTACAGATACATGTAGGGTAGACATATTGGGAGGAAAAATAGAATGAAATAGTGGCCACTGCTGGGTGGACGTCCGTATTGTTGGAGAAATAGAAATGAATGTTGAAAAGAATGAGTGGGGAAAAAATGGAAGGATGGGGTGAGCCAGGACTACTGTGGCTGGTGGTAAGAGAAAGAGCTACAGTAGTCCTGGCTCACCCCATCCTTCCATTTTTTCCCCACTCATTCTTTTCAACATTCATTTCTATTTCTCCAACAATACGGACGTCCACCCAGCAGTGGCCACTATTTCATTCTATTTTTCCTCCCAATATGTCTACCCTACATGTATCTGTACTTGCATGACATTTTTTCTCTATTTTATCATCCTGATGAAGTCTTATAAATAAAGACGAAACGTTGATGTACACATAAAAAACACCCATTTTTTGGTTTTCCTTTTTCATTTTCCCATATATATATATATATATATATATATATATATAAAAAGGAGAAAATGTGTAATACGAATGTTATTTTAGTCAGCCATGTTTTGCCCAGAAGATGAAAATAAATATTTTTTACATTCTATACATACAGATTATTTCCAAGTAATATACTTGTGTTTATAACTTTTTTATTCTCTTAAACCATCCTGAGGAAGTCTTTTCTTGATGAAGACGAAACATTGATGACTTTACTGATAATTTAGTTTCTCCTTCTTTCATTCACATTACGTTTGGGATACTATTTCCATTTTTATCGAAACAGTTTTTCATGGTAAACAACTGATGATCCCTTAAATAATGTTAGAAGCAAAATAATATAATAACTGTAAAAGTTAAATTGACTTACATGAGTGATTTTGCACTGAACGACTTGGGACGAGGTTTTTTTTAAAAAAATATTTTATATAGTTTTAATGGTTGAGAAACTTCCAAGACTATATAATATATATATATATATAAAGGTAAAGGTCGCATAGCCTGGACGCGCACGAGTGTCGTTGCCGACATCGCACACTGCCCATGGCCGTAGCGGCGGTGATTTGTTAAGAATCACCGTGTCTAGGGCACAGCATATGGAAGGCAGAGCCCATCCCTCTCCTTCCCTGAGTTTTAGTCAGGTACCCATTTACTGCTGGGTGGACAGAGGGAGTTTTCAGACCCGAAAATTCGCATGCCGTGAGTGGGATCGAACCCGGGTCGTCCAGCCCAAAGACAAGTGCTATAACCACTCGTCCACAGGCCCTCCCTCTATATATATATAACGATTTAGAAATAAACAAAAACTATAACATACTCATTTTTGAATATATCAGTTCCAAGAATTCAACATTAACAAAAGTTTCTGCATACAATCGTTTCGGAGACGATAGATTTTTTATTGATAAGAGTGTCACATCATCAGTACAAATACGAGAACACCACAAATTACAAGTCAGCAAAAATAACCAACACCTTTGTATCATTCACCAATACATGGTTGGTAGAGAAAAAAAAGAGGGGGGGGGGGACATCAATATTCATATCTTCCTTTAAAATAATATGCATATAAATACAAAAATAACCAATACCTTTGTATCATTCACCAAATACATTTTGGCTAGGAAGTAAGTATAGTATCTGTTCCGATGGATTACTGCACCCTATAGACCGGTGTCGTCTTGTCCTTTGCCGGTCTGTGGGTTTGTCCTGTGCAGTTCTAGGAGGTCCACCCTCCCAGGCTTTGCCTCCCCTCTTTGGGGATGAGTAAGTTTATTGCTTATTGCCTGGGGAATGCCGACGGGGCTGCCCAGGCAATTTTTAATGGCCAGAGTGCTCACCTTTTTGGATGCTGGCTTTTCAAGTCCCACTTTCCCGACCCGACCTTGGGTCACATCTTGTTTTGTGGGAGTAAGATAAAACTGGCCTTGTGCCTAACTTTTGGAGAGGAGTAAATAAACCAAATACATGGTTGGTAGAGAAATTTGGAATACTATCAAAGTCTAAGCATTTGATTTCACTTATATTTATATAATGTGTGTATAAAGATATGTATTTCATTATTTATGTTGTATTTTGCGTAGCAAGTAAGTTGTACAGCAGCTGTGTCAGAAGCGTCCTCTCTCACCCAACTGCAGCAAAATGACAGATCCATTATCAGATGGATCTGCAATGTGAAATCGGACAAAATTCAACATATTAGATTAGAGGACTTAGTGAAAGCGCTATATTTGCCCAGTGTAGAGATTGTCCTAAGGATGAATCTGCTGGTACGGTCATGTGGAGCATTCACCTCCTGGATAAACCATTGCGGAAGCATGGATGTCTTGAATCGCAGGAAGGTTGGCCAGCCAAGGAAAACTAGGAAACAAGTGATTAGACAAGACTGTACAAGGTGGAATTCGGAGACAGTTGACCTGTTGAACCGTGAAGTTAGGAGAGTGAGTTTGCGAAATATCAAAAACATCTGATAATGAACAATAATAATCTGACCAAACGTTTTTGTTGATGTTAGATGATATCATAGATGTGGTCCGAGGAAATAACTTTTTATCACTTCACAGTCCTTTTCCTCATCAGCATGTGCGATTTTTTTTTTATTTTTATTTTTTTTTTTTTATAATATAATAAATGTTTTCCTTCTACAACGGTAGTCAATCATTTTTCTTGCTTTCTCATTGGCTTCAATACTGAACTGAAACAGGTAAATTGAAAACGAAGTTGTTTTGACCAAGTAATGCGCCATTAGATCAATTTCACTGACTCTATACTAAGTGAGAATAGTTATCTAATCGAACATAGCGCTATTTATTTCCACCTCTCTCTCTCTCTCTCTCTGTGTTAAAGAGAGATATCAATAGATCAGTTTCACTCTCGTTCTTTCTCTCTGATTATTTTACTTCTCTCCGAGGTTCGTTTATATCTAATGATATTACAACAGTAAAATTGCAAAGAACCATATATGTAAACAAAGAGAGAAACATAGAGATAAAGAGAGAGTGCTTTTAATTCAAACAATTTATTTTTAATTGAAACAATTTATTTTTAATTGAAACAATTTATTTTTAATTAAAACAATTTATTTTTAATTCAAACAATTTTTAATTCAAACAATTTTTAATTCAAACAATTTTTAATTCAAACAATTTTTAATTCAAACAATTTTTGATTCAAACAATTTTTGATTCAAACAATTTTTGATTCAAACAATTTAGTTTTGATTCAAACAATTTAGTTTTGATTCAAACAATTTAGTTTTTATCCAAACAATTTAGTTTTTATCCAAACAATTTAGTTTTAATTCAAACAATTTAGTTTTAATTCAAACAATTTAGTTTTAATTCAAACAATTTTTAATTCAAACAATTTTTAATTCAAACAATTTTTAATTCAAACAATTTTTAATTCAAACAATTTTTAATTCAAACAATTTTTGATTCAAACAATTTAGTTTTGATTCAAACAATTTAGTTTTTATCCAAACAATTTAGTTTTTATCCAAACAATTTAGTTTTAATTCAAACAATTTAGTTTTAATTCAAACAATTTATTTTTAATTCAAACAATTTATTTTTAATTAACATAAAACAAAGAAAGACAAAAAAAATGGATTAGGTTTAGGGTTCCCGTTAGGGTTACCGTTTTTAGCGATAGCCAAGCCCTGCATTCAAACTGCCAAGCTCTAACTGGAAGACTAATGCTAATATAAGACAAATAAATTCAAAGAAAAAATGCATTGATTAAAATCAGTTTTTCTTTTTTTTCTGAAATTAATGTTTTTTTGGGGGGGGGGGGGGGGGGGTTAAAATTTTGTCAATATTTTTATAAGATAAAAGAAAAAATGACATTATTCCATCAGCGCTTGGGTGCTTCCGCAACCTGCCTGATTGTTGTCGACGCGAAGTCATGGCAATCAGGCGCGTCATCTATAACAGTACCCATCTTTCATTGTATACCTGAAACAACGAAATTTAATTACCTACAATAAAGAATTTGGAACAATGCAGGCTAGTGACAGGAACTTTGAAAGACAAGGGAAAGGTGACGTTAAATGCATAGCAATATATTTAAAATGGAAAAAAGTTCTCTGAAAGTATCTTTTAAGAATTCAAATTTGAAAATAGACAAAACGCCACGAATAAGATGCAAATATTTTTTATTAAAAATCATTCTTTTTATTTTTTTCTTGTCTTAAATTTTTCGGATAAAATGTCCTTCTTCGGAGACTGAAAGTGTTTCATAATAAATGTAAAGGTATTACTCTTTTTTATAATTAGTAAGGTCCTTTTCTTCTTGATGTTACTGAAGTATCCATCTTGTTATTGGAACGTTTCTATTTTAAAAACATTACTAGCATCCACGTGCTTATAAGTTCTATATAAGATGAACTGCTTTTTTAAATGTTTAAATTTGAATAGAAGTATTTATTATTACATTTTAAGAAGAATTTAGAAGTATTTATTATTAATTTTTTAAAGATTGAAAACCAAATGGAATTTTTTTTTATTCTATGAAGATCAATTTGATAACATTTATTTTATATTTAAATTTGAAAACCAGACATGATGCAATTTTTAAATGAATAAAATCATTTATATATTTCTTTTAGACTAAGACTTTCGATGAATACATCAATCTCAGAGCAAAACTTTTTTCTTTTTACTTGTGAAGAGGAAAAGAAAGTCTTGCTCTGAGAATGTTGTATTCATCGAAAGTGAAATAATTTTATTCATTTTAAAATTGCATCATGTTTGGTTTTCAAATTTTAATATAAAATATTCATATATCAGGTTGGAAAGAAAGTAATGTATTTTTTACTTCATCAATTTGCAGCCTCCTAAGTTGTACACAGTTCTAGACTTTTTGGTGAATTGGTGTCTTAATACTTTGCTTTCCCTTTCAGATATAGTAATTAGTTAGAAAATATTAAGTTTAACGGTCTCAGCCGTCAAAAATGGATATTAGTGAGGAGCATCTGAGACATTGCATGCTCTATGAATTCAAAAAAGGAAACTCAGCTGCAGAAGCTACAAGGAATATTGGAACTGTCTATGGGATAAATGTTCTGAATGATCGAAAATGTCAACGGTGGGTTGCAAAGTTTCTTCTGGAGACTTTAACCTGTCAGATCGGCGATGTTCGGGAAGACCAAAATCAATTGATAAAGACACTGTGAAGGCCAATCCAAAGTTAACTAGCAGAGAATTAGTTCAACAATTCAATACAACCCATACCACAATTATTTCATACCTTCACGAGTTAGGAAAAGTTTCAAAACTTGGACTCTGGGTTCCCCACGATTGGACTGACGCTCAACGGAATCAAAGATTGACTGTAGATCTTTGCTTTCCAGTAATCATCGAGAACCATTTCTGCAAAGAATTGTGACTGGAGATGAAAAATAGGTTCTTTACGCAAAAGACAATGGTTCAACCGAAACAGCCTGTTCCCAAAACAAGGACTATATGCAAAGAAGGTTATGTTCTCTTTATGGTGGGACATGAGAGGACTGATTCATTATGAGTTACTAGAGCCTTATCAAACAATCACAGCAGTAAAATAGTGTTCGCAGATGGATGATCTAAGAATTGCTCTATCAAAAAACGACCAGCATTACTCAATAGGAAGGGTGTAGTGCTTCAGCATGATAACGCGAAACCTCACATAGCAAAACTCACTCAGGAAAAGGTCATGAGTTTCAATTGGGAAGTTTTGCCTAATCCGCCTTATTCACCTGACATTGCATCATCCGACTACCATCTTTTACGGTCGTTGCAGCATCACTTAAACCATAAAATTTATGAAAATTACGACTAACTCAAAAATGACCTTAATTTGTTTTTTCTTTCAAAAATCAGAGAAATTTTTTGAAGAAGGCATCAATAAGCTAGTTGATCGTTGGACAGAAATAATAGAAAATGAGGGTAATTATTGTAAAGATAAAAAATGCCCTAATGTGAATGTTTCAGATGAAATAAATGTGTTGGACAAAAACGACATTACTTTCTTTCCAACCTGATACATGGATGCTTCAAAGATGTAATCTATTTCCTTATTTATTTTATATTTTTTCAAAAATATAATGTGCTTCAGATGTTATTGCAAAATTATCCCGAGTGAATGCTTTTCCATTTTCTTTCTTCATTTGTGTAATGTTTTTTTTTGTAAATTGTAGAATGTGTTGAATGACCAATATGAACAGTCGACTCAAAGTACATTTTTTTTTAAATTGTAGAATGTGTTGAATGACCAATATGAACAGTCGACTCAAAGTACATTTTTTGTAAATTGTAGAATGTGTTGAATGACCAATATGAACAGTCGACTCAAAGTACATTTTTTGTAAATTGTAGAATGTGTTGAATGACCAATATGAACAGTCGACTCAAAGTACATTTTTTGTAAATTGTAGAATGTGTTGAATGACCAATATGAACAGTCGACTCAAAGTACATTTTTTGTAAATTGTAGAATGTATTGAATGACCAATATGAACAGTCGACTCAAAGTACATTTTTTGTAAATTGTAGAGTGTGTTGAATGACCAATATGAACAGTCGACTCAAAGTACATTTTTTGTAAATTGTAGAATGTATTGAATGACCAATATGAACAATCCACTCAAAGTACATTTTTTGTGAATTGTAGAATGTGTTGAATGACCAATATGAACAGTCCACTCAAAGTACATTTTTTTTTAAATTGTAGAATGTGTTGAATGACCAATATGAACAGTCGACTCAAAGTACATTTTTTGTAAATTGTAGAATGTGTTGAATGACCAATATGAACAGTCGACTCAAAGTACATTTTTTGTAAATTGTAGAATGTGTTGAATGACCAATATGAACAGTCGACTCAAAGTACATTTTTTGTAAATTGTAGAATGTGTTGAATGACCAATATGAACAGTCGACTCAAAGTACATTTTTTGGAGCACTTACACAGAGGAATATCTACAACTTGAATCTAACCTTAGAATTACCAGACTTAATTCCAAATCAAGAAAGGTTTGTCATCTATTATTATTATTATTATTATTATTATACTACCACCAAAGCTGAGTTAATCAACGTTTGTTTCTCAAAGGTTTTCTTCCTATATATTTTAATCACACAAATACATGCTAAACATTTAGATTATTCAAACTGCTGTTCCTATCTTGGATGTTATCCTCACTTTATTTTTTTTTTTTTTTTGTGACAATAAAGAGGAACACTCACCGGCAGGAAAAAGAATGAGGTGCTTCGCATGTCGTGTCTGCAGGGTTAAAAAGGGATTCTCCTCATAAGTGCAACCTTTATAGTGGTGTCTGATTTGCATACGTGGAGATCAGCTGATATAAATGAAGAGGACAACTGGGAAGCAGGGAGAAGCGATTTGGATTGCAGAGAGAAAGTGGGTTGTACGAAAATCTGTTGGAAGTTGAATTAGTCAAAGCTTTTTTTTTTTTTTATTAATTGATTTTTCTGGCACAGTTAGGTAACATTTTTAAAGTGAGAATAACATCCAAGATGAGAACAGTAGTCTGAATAATCCAAATTATCAATCCTCATCTAAAAAAATTCCGAAAATTTGTTAAAAACTTGTTTGAAACAAATCCCATTCTAATCGTTTAATTAGCTACAATTTCCAATTAATTCACCAAGTGATCCATCTCTTAATAAGTTTTTGTCCATCACTCTCTTTCTCTCTCAGTGTATGATGTTCGACCCTTCCCTCTCCGCTCTTATTTTATATGGTGTCTATCACTCTCGCTTCCATCACTCTTTCTCTGTTTATTAACAATTGAAGGTAATATAAAAAAGAATATAAACATACAAAAAGTTAATTTTAAACAAAAGGGGATAACACCACAAGCAGTGATACTATTGAACGCATAGTGGAGAGAAAGATCAGATTACTAATTTGTGATTTTGTCTTTTTATTATTTATATTAACTGGCTTTGCAAACTCACTTTTTCTTATTCAAGCAATCTAACCCGAGTTGAATGGGTGACCCAATGGGTCCCATTTTTTCTCGTAACTTGTTAAATATTCCAATTAATCTGAAAATGAATTCACTTTATTTCATTTCTAAGAGATTATTTAAATATTATTGAATGTATTTTTTTGTTTGTTCATTACAGATACCTTAACTTTCGGAATCCATTTTCTTCCGTACGTATCATTACGCATTTTCTTAATCACACAATTTAGATAAAAGTGTTTTTACACCTATTGTACACTTTAGGCAAAAAGCTTACTGGTATCAGATGTAACTTAATCTCTTCCCTTTCATTTTTTTTTTTAATTACCTGTCCAATACAAGGCAAGCTTTTTTTTTTAATTTGCTGAATTATGCCTTTTATATTTAAGTTAATTTGAGAATTTTTTTTTTTTATAAAAGTATTAATATTTTGGAATGTATCCTGTTATTATTATATTGAATATTTCTGTTATAAGCATTACACACGCACCTATATATAAGTATACAGAATTGAAGGAAAAATAAAAATCTAAGTTTATTTTTTTTATTTGTAATTATGCCAAAAACAGTTTCATTTACATTTCTCTGTTTTGTAAATTGAAATTTTATTTTCAAATGAAAAGTTGGAAGTAAATTATCTCCCTTGAAAATGAAATTCGGTGCTATTTTACTTATAGGCCGATCAAGTTAATTGTTTTCATGTAAAAGCATTATTTTGTACTTACTCAGTCATATTTTATCTCTCACGCCCCGAAAAAGAATTTTAAAATATCAAGCAGAACTTTAATTAGAACGATTTTTCCATTTCAATAAGGGTTATATGAAATGGCGAGTCTGCGATTTTCGGAGTGGCCGGTTAGTGGCCGGTTAGCTAACTAAGGGCAGATAAGTGTCGCGAAAAGTTACCATGTAAATATGAAAAAAGAAAAAACCCCAAGAAAATTATATCGTGGAAAGTATCCCGGTGAACAAAGTAAAAATAATTATTTAATTTTCTATTTTTTAATTTAATAAATATATATTTTATTATTATTGCTTATGTGTTTCTTTCTTTTTATAATCCTAACAATAAAAACGGAGTTAATGCCCTTGTCTATTCTACCGACCGCTCACAGCCCAAAATGTCGGCTCGGGCACAAATACAGGTTGAACATCGAAATGGAAAAATCGTTCTAATTAAAGTTCTGCTTGATATTTTAAAATTCTTTTTCGGGGCGTGAGAGATAAAATGTGACTGAGTAAGTACAAAATAATGCTTTTACATGAACACAATTAACTTGATCGGCCTATAAGTAAAATAGCACCTGAAATTCTAAATAAGTTTTTAAACGCTATCATCTTTTAAATAAAATCTCTATATCTTATTTTATTTATAATTATAATAATAGTACTATCAATAAAACGATTGCGTATGTAGAAGAAAATTTGACAGTACAAGGTAGAAAGGTATATTACAGAATATTAATTTATTAAAAACTTTAAAAATAAATAAATATGCAAATCAGCAAAATCGAGATTTGTTTGAGTGAGCAGTAGATGCCTATATAAAGGGTATTTCAATATATTCTCATATTAGAATTAAATGATCCTAACGTGTTTTGATGTTTATAGAGTTAGGATAGATGGAAAAATCTTTCGCATTTATTCATTTAGATACAGAAAGATACAGAATTGAAGGAAAAATAAGAATCTAAGTTTATTCGTTTTATTTGTAATTATGACAAAAACCGTTTCATTTACATTTCTCAGTTTTGTAAATTGAAATTTTACTTTCAAATGAAATCATTTACATTCATTAAAAAAAAAAAATGTTTTTCTCAGTATCTGTTTCAATTTGGAATTTTAAACACAATATAGGAATAAACTAGTGAAAAAGTATTCTTTTTTTTGTATTATGAAAAACAGTAACTAAAACACCATAATTGCTAAAAGAAAAAAAAATGTTTTTCTCAGTATCTGTTTCAATTTGGAATTTTAAACACAATATAGGAATAAACTAGTGAAAAAGTATTCTTTTTTTTTGTATTATGAAAAACAGTAACTAAAACACCATAATTGCTAAAAGAAAAAAAAATGTTTTTCTCAGTATCTGTTTCAATTTAGAATTTTAAACACAATATAGGAATGAACTAGTGAAAAAGTATTCTTTTTTTTGTATTATGAAAAACAGTAACTAAAACACCATAATTGCTAAAAGAAAAAAAAATGTTTTTCTCAGTATCTGTTTCAATTTAGAATTTTAAACACAATATAGGAATGAACTAGTGAAAAAGTATTCTTTTTTTTGTATTATGAAAAACAGTAACTAAAACACCATAATTGCTAAAAGAAAAAAAAATGTTTTTCTCAGTATCTGTTTCAATTTGGAATTTTAAACACAATATAGGAATGAACTAGTGAAAAAGTATTCTTTTTTTTGTATTATGAAAAACAGTAACTAAAACACCATAATTGCTAAAAGAAAAAAAAATGTTTTTCTCAGTATCTGTTTCAATTTGGAATTTTAAACACAATATAGGAATGAACTAGTGAAAAAGTATTCTTTTTTTTGTATTATGAAAAACAGTAACTAAAACACCATAATTGCTAAAAGAAAAAAAAATGTTTTTCTCAGTATCTGTTTCAATTTGGAATTTTAAACACAATATAGGAATGAACTAGTGAAAAAGTATTCTTTTTTTTGTATTATGAAAAACAGTAACTAAAACACCATAATTGCTAAAAGAAAAAAAAAATAGTGACTTGTATTTAAAAATAAGCATCATCACACTGCACAAAGAATTAAAAGTTCTCGGGACTCATAGAAAATGGGAAATTATCAGCAAATGGAGCATCTCGGGTTAATAAATTTAGTTTTCGTGATAGAATGCAAATACTCGGGATTATAAAAACATGTCCAGAATGCCTATCCTATAAATACTCTGGATAACCAGGGAAGAGGTTAATATCATAATCCAAATAGATTCTGATATGAACACAACTTTGGGGCCTTTAATGAGCACTAAAATACTGAATTAATATTATGTTATATATCACGAACTAGACCACAGGTTCAATAAAATATAATTAAAAAAAAAAATGGGTGCTTATGCTGATGAGCGGCCATATTAAAAATCATTTTTTTATAAAAACAATATTATATACTTATTCAGCGTTATATTCTTACTCACTCTACAAAAAAGTAGAAAAAATTATCCACTAGAACTTTAATTGCAAGTATTTTTCCATTCTGCGTATCATAACAGCGACTCGTTCACTAAGCCTCCATCTTGTTTCTTAAGAAGATTTCAGTTATCTGCCCTTGGAATTTTCTTAAAAAACAAGATGGGGTCTTAGTGAACAAATCTAATAAAAATAAGTATAATTAATATAATGGGACGTAATGGGTGAAAATTTCAGATTCATGCGAGTAGTATTTTTTTGTGTTCATTTATACATAAATAACACTAAACAATCAAACATTTTGAAAATGTTGCAAAATTCAGAAGGTGCAGGCCAAAAATAGCCGTTAGGGCTCCACGGGACTCAAAATCCATCATTTTTCAGTGAAAAAGTAGTTTCATGCGACATTGCAGGTCCTAAAACATCCTCCAAAAGCTATGAATGGATATAGAGGGTTAAATCTGATATAGTACTTTAATTTAGGACCATTTTCAGGCTGTGAAAGGGTTTTCATGAATGTAAAATAGCCAAAAACTATTGGCCTGCACCTTCTGAATTTTGCAAAATTTTCAAAATGTTTGATTGTTTAGTGTTATTTATGTATAAATGAACACAAAAAAATACTACTCGCATGAATCTGAAATTTTCACCCATTACGTCCCACCCCTTCTGAATTTTGCAAAATTTTCAAAATGTTTGATTGTTTAGTGTTATTTATGTATAAATGAACACAAAAAATACTACTCGCATGAATCTGAAATTTTCACCCATTACGTCCCACCCCTTCTGAATTTTGCAAAATTTTCAAAATGTTTGATTATTTAGTGTTATTTATGTATAAATGAACACAAAAAAATATTACTCGCATGAATCTGAAATTTTCACCCATTACGTCCCACCCCTTCTGAATTTTGCAAAATTTTCAAAATGTTTGATTGTTTAGTGTTATTTATGTATAAATGAACACAAAAAATACTACTCGCATGAATCTGAAATTTTCACCCATTACGTCCCACCCCTTCTGAATTTTGCAAAATTTTCAAAATGTTTGATTATTTAGTGTTATTTATGTATAAATGAACACAAAAAAATACTACTCGCATGAATCTGAAATTTTCACCCATTACGTCCCACCCCTTATGAATTTTGCAAAATTTTCAAAATGTTTGATTATTTAGTGTTATTTATGTATAAATGAACACAAAAAAATACTACTCGCATGAATCTGAAATTTTCACCCATTACGTCCCACCCCTTCTGAATTTTGCAAAATTTTCAAAATGTTTGATTATTTAGTGTTATTTATGTATAAATGAACACAAAAAAATACTACTCGCATGAATCTGAAATTTTCACCCATTACGTCCCACCCCTTCTGAATTTTGCAAAATTTTCAAAATGTTTGATTGTTTAGTGTTATTTATGTATAAATGAACACAAAAAATACTACTCGCATGAATCTGAAATTTTCACCCATTACGTCCCACCCCTTCTGAATTTTGCAAAATTTTCAAAATGTTTGATTATTTAGTGTTATTTATGTATAAATGAACACAAAAAAATACTACTCGCATGAATCTGAAATTTTCACCCATTACGTCCCACCCCTTCTGAATTTTGCAAAATTTTCAAAATGTTTGATTGTTTAGTGTTATTTATGTATAAATGAACACAAAAAATACTACTCGCATGAATCTGAAATTTTCACCCATTACGTCCCACCCCTTCTGAATTTTGCAAAATTTTCAAAATGTTTGATTATTTAGTGTTATTTATGTATAAATGAACACAAAAAAATACTACTCGCATGAATCTGAAATTTTCACCCATTACGTCCCACCCCTTCTGAATTTTGCAAAATTTTCAAAATGTTTGATTATTTAGTGTTATTTATGTATAAATGAACACAAAAAAATACTACTTGCATGAATCTGAAATTTTCACCCATTACGTCCCACCCCTTCTGAATTTTGCAAAATTTTCAAAATGTTTGATTGTTTAGTGTTATTTATGTATAAATGAACACAAAAAAATACTACTCGCATGAATCTGAAATTTTCACCCATTACGTCCCACCCCTTCTGAATTTTGCAAAATTTTCAAAATGTTTGATTATTTAGTGTTATTTATGTATAAATGAACACAAAAAAATACTACTCGCATGAATCTGAAATTTTCACCCATTACATCCCACCCCTTCTGAATTTTGCAAAATTTTCAAAATGTTTGATTGTTTAGTGTTATTTATGTATAAATGAACACAAAAAATACTACTCGCATGAATCTGAAAGTTTCACCCATTACGTCCCACCCCTTCTGAATTTTGCAAAATTTTCAAAATGTTTGATTGTTTAGTGTTATTTATGTATAAATGAACACAAAAAATACTACTCGCATGAATCTGAAATTTTCACCCATTACGTCCCACCCCTTCTGAATTTTGCAAAATTTTCAAAATGTTTGATTATTTAGTGTTATTTATGTATAAATGAACACAAAAAAATACTACTCGCATGAATCTGAAATTTTCACCCATTACGTCCCACCCCTTCTGAATTTTGCAAAATTTTCAAAATGTTTGATTATTTAGTGTTTTTTATGTATAAATGAACACAAAAAAATACTACTCGCATGAATCTGAAATTTTCACCCATTACGTCCCACCCCTTCTGAATTTTGCAAAATTTTCAAAATGTTTGATTATTTAGTGTTATTTATGTATAAATGAACACAAAAAAATACTACTCGCATGAATCTGAAATGTTCACCCATTACATCCCACCCCTAGTATAATGGTTTGAAAGTTTCTTTTTTCAAATATATACATATTTTCTTGAGGTCAAAATACCAAAGAGGTGTGCCTTCTTAGGATCATTTGTATGTGCAGTAAAACAGTTCAAATTTCACGTTCCTACTTCTAATCGCCTAAAAGTAGTTAACAAACAGACGCACATCTCTAATATTAGTATATAAACAACAGCATTCTTATGCTTTTTGCTTTTTCTTACAGGTGTCAGATGTTGCAAGCCCTATTTCATCTGATAAAGGTTACCATGAAATGTCACCTACAGAAGCTGACAATTCCACTTTTGACCTCTACCAAAGTGATAGTGGAATCACTTTCAGTTCAGGCAGCTCAAAAAGCATTTGGGAATTGGCGTTGAACTTTGAACCCAGCAAGCATTACACCTGGGAAATGGTTGGAAAGTAAGCGCATATCATTTTTCTTTTCTTTTTTACTTTCTTCCCATTTTCTTTTCAGTCTTATGTGCACTCAGCATCCCTAAGATACTTCCGATAGTCTGAAAAGAAATTAGCATTCTTTCGGGATGTATTTAATTCTAAAAGTCTGTGGATCGCGTATGTTTGTTTGACAGATGGAATGAATGAGAGATAACTTATGTAATAGTTACCTCTCTTGATCTGAGAAGAAACTTGTGATGGAAATAGTTAATTTTTTGAATGTGAATAAATGTTATTGACATCTAAAAATTTTGCCTATTTTTTCGATGTTTGATTTATGTTTTTGAAATATATAACTTCTCTCTTTGTTACTTTTGATGAAATGAATACTCTATTTTATTTATGACTTGAAAATTATAGAAATTAAGAATAAGAATGGTTATATGGAGCAGAAGTACGCAAAGATCCTCATTCATTATTGGGCGACACTGTCGTTTTTTGTTTTTTTTTATAAAAACATGTATATAAATGGCAAATGAAAAGTTTTTCATATTTTGGCATTACTCTGCCGCTCTTGGTCCTTCTGCTGATGTTGTGAAGATAATGAACCACAGTAGATTGAGACTAAGCTCACCTGATACTCTATTTGCCTCGATTGTTTGTAGTATGGGATCATGATCCACAGTTTTAGGCCAAGTTGAACTTACTTGATCATGAAGGTTCTTGCAACCCATGCAAAGCTTCCTAACCCATCTGCTTACTAAACTGTTTTAGGCCAAGTTGAACTTACTTGATCATGAAGGTTCTTGCAACCCATGCAAAACGTCCTAAACCATCTGCTTACTAAACTGTTTTAGGCCAAGTTGAACTTACTTGATCGTCAAGGTTGTTGCAACCCATGCAAAGCTTCCTAAACCATCTGCTTACTAAACTGTTTTAGGCCAAGTTGAACTTACTTGATCGTCAAGGTTCTTGCAACCCATGCAAAACGTCCTAAACCATCTACTTCCTAAACTGTGTCTTCACCTTTCAACAACAAATGTTTTTGATTGCATCTGCAGCATTATAACCAAGTTCAAACTCATAAAGCATGAGTTCCTGAATTCGACTACGATGCACGTTCATCAATGCAACTTTAAAATCACACATTCAGTGAAGTAAGAGAAATCTGTGCAGAACAGAAGAGTTATATGGCAGGGCCATATTGAAAGAATGGATGAGAGTTTTTTGGTTCGTAGATGCAGAAAAGTTAAGGGAATAGGTTCAGTTCACAGGGGAAGGACAAAGAAAACATGGGAGGTAATGATAAGAATGGGCTTGAGAGAAAGAGGTGTAAATGAAGACCTGGGCAAAGATAGGTTTCGAAGTCAATTTCTAAAAAAAACGTCCATTGCATGTCAGCATGTAAAACTGATGTTAAACCGAATATGATAATTGGCGTTTTTGTTCTCTGGCCTTCTTCAGGTGCTTTGTGTCAAACTCTGAAAACGTCAGTCACATGGTCAGGAACCGTCCCAGAGAAACATGGCTGAGACGACTAGGTCATTAAAGTGTTGACGTTATCCTGAGGTTCTGAGTTTAATCCTGAACAAATTAAGTTAACTGAAAGAATGTTGCATGGTCTGGAGAATGGAATGCGAACAGTTTAGCCCCCGGCAAAAAATAAATACCACCTTCAAGGTCAAAAACTAGCCAATGATCAGTGTTAGATGGATAGATTCCGACCCAGAAAATAGCAATTCTTCTCCCTTTGTCAGAAACATCACACATGAAATGTGAGGACTAAAGAACAAAATAAAGGAAGCAAAAGTTACGAGGCTGCCAAAAATAAACCCAAGGTTCACTTTCTACTCTCATTATTATTATCTTTATTATCATGATCCCTATTATTATTATTATTATTATTATTATTATTATTATTATTATTATTACTATTATTATTATGATGATGGTGCTTATAGAGCTGAAAGCACATATGAAAAACGCAGTTCCAAATAAATTAACAGAAAAACTCTTTGATATATGCAAGTCATTTTTCATTATCACAGCAGCCGTTTACCATTGATTATTTCTCACTGGCACCGACCGTTAGTCTTCTCTGGAATTTGAGTGCTAACAACAACAACCAAGCTGATGAAACCAAAAATTGTAAATAATATGAATTCTTCACTTCTATTTACAGACACCCCGGTCTGCAAGAGCGTCCATATTTGTCAAAGGCAGGTCCTAGGGTTATCAATGAGCTCTTTTCTATCAAAATGAACGAATTGTCTTTAGTTTATCCCAGTCTGAAGAAACCCTGCCAAGTTTTTGTCTCTGTGGAAGAACTTATCAAAGATATTATCCATCTTCTGATTGGCGTTCCTTCAAACGTTTTTCACCTGAACAAGGTAAATTATACTTTATTGTCATTTTTGTATATTTATTGGATTTTTATTTGTGACTCTGTAAATAAATGTATTTTCATTAATGTTTACACGTAGAACATTTTAAAATGACATTAAACAGTGACTACCAGGGATGTGAGACCTCCGCTTTTTGGTAAATCAGAAAAAGCAGAATTTCGCCTTCTCTTTGAATTTAAAAAAAAAAAAAAAAAAAAAAAAAAAGTGATTTTTTTTTCTTTTGTTTTTTAAGCAAAGACTGATTTCTGCCCAATCGCTAGAGCTTTATGCTCTTATTTTTTTGTGATTTAGTTGGGGGGGTATTGAAAGGGAGACATTCCCCTTCCCCTCCGATCAGGTTGGGAAATCCATCTTGATTTCAGCTTTTTTGCCATTGATCACTCACATCCCTGGGCCACATTTTAAAAATCTAAATGATTAAATGCAAAAAAATCTATATTACCACCAAAACGGGTTACTATTATTTAAATCAATTATATTAATTACCTCCTTACCAGGAGATTAGACGCACAGTCAGGTGTGGTTTTAAGAAGCCAGCTCACTAGGATAAGCACACTGTGGAAACGACATCAGCCCTAGTTAGATGGGAACGGTGGAGGTCTTGGACTGCCAAAAGTGTTCAAGTTGGTAAAGGATAGGCATCCAGCCGTAAAATTGCCTTAAATACAATGTCTAGTCGAAATACAGCAGGAAAAAAGAAAGGCAGTGCCAGTAGCACTAATGCTGCTGGTAATGTCTTGGGCTTCGTAGACCCCAGGATGCGTGGATCTTCAGGGCCTATGGATTCCATCAAGCCTTGCCAAAGACAGGAGTGGAGAGGAAGACTTAGATTTCGAGACTAGACAATCAGGCCCCACCCTCATCAGAGGATTAATTGTGGCCTGATTCAACAAATAAACCGGTTGATGATGATGATGATGATGATGACTGTGGCCTACAAAAAATGCATGAGCAGCCACATAGGGAAGCCTCAAGCGATTAGTAAATAAACTAACCCCTTCTCATAGAGTAGGTAAAGCTGAGAGGGTCGACCGCCTAGGGCTGAACAAAGCCATACTTCTACCCACTTTCAGACGGATTTGTAGCATAATTCTATCTATTCCTCTCTTGGCCTTTTGGCCAAGATCAGAGTGTAGTATCTGTTCTGATGGATGCTCACTCTGTAGACCGGTTCTGCCGGTCTGAGGTACTGTCCTGTGCAGTTCTAGGAGGTCCACGCTCCCAGGCTTTGCATTCTCACACTTTGAGAAGGGGTTAGTTTATTGCTAATCGCCTGAGGTGCTCCTACCTGGAGTTGCCGACGGAGCTGCCCAGGCATTTTTTGTAGGCCAGAGTGGTCATCTTCTTGGGCGCTGGCTTTTCAATTCCACTTTCCGACCTTGTGTCACATCTTACCGCTGTGGGAAGGAGTATATATATAAAAAAAATTCTATACAACATAGTGTTTTGAAATACTCTATATGTAATATAGATGAATAAACCGAATACATCTATTTGAATGCCTAATTTACATAACTATTTTTTAAACAGTTCATAATAAATTAATGTTATGTGTTATTCATTTGTAATTCTATTATCCTATTTTTACTATATATATATGCAATAGTTTTGTCGATATTAACAGTAGTTAATTAGTGCTTTAATAATAAAAAAAGGATAAATTACTAAAACCCTTCTTAAATTAAACTAACATCACACTAGAAAGATATGCTAATGAGACATAAGCCAGAAAAGTTCATAGAGAAAGAGAGACGGTGACTGACTTCTTTCTTTTTCTCTCGTTAGCAATGCCACATTTTCTTTTTTGATTGTTTTGGTAACATTTCCCATTTGTGTTTGATGGTGTCCTTCTGGTCGTTTCTAAATTATAAGTAAAAATAAAATTTGGTTTCAAAGATTTCAAGTAGCGAACTTTGCAAAGCCAGCTAGTATCTATCTATTATATAAAGGGCAGTTATTAGTAAAAAAAAAACACTGCGATCCTCGCGATCTCAAATTGCAACCTGCACCTCCCCATAATCGAAGCATTACTCATTCAAGCAAACAAACCTATCATCAACCAAGCTTGATATGAGGGGGGGGAGAAGGTATACTAAAATGCTTTTAATGAAAAAAAAATGTTTAAATTGACTTTGGAGTATATGTGTTATTCTCCATGTCTACATATATGGAATTTAATCTATGTCTGTGTGTGCATTAGATTCCATTAGGTGTATCGCTTATCTCCCTTCAATAATTATTTCTATTTTATTTAATTGATTTGAATTACTTCCCTTTCTTTATTTTCTGTCATTATTTGAAATATGCGTCTTTAGAAATTGGCTTTTGTTCAAATACTTATCAACGATTAAATGCTGATTTGTTTTGAAATGATTTAAGTAATCGTTACAACAGAATTTACAATTTCCTGGATATGATAAATTGGGACTTGCCCTGGTTGGATAATTTTCAAACTGATATGATGACAATATTTTGAGCTAAGACTTTTTATCTTCTAATAACGTTCTCCGGTAATATTGACAGCTACCCGCTTAATTTTTTTTTTTCTTAATGCATTCCTATGGACGATTTTAATCTATGAATAAGTTGCCTCTGGTTTTTGTTTTCTTCTAATTGCTTTCTGATGATTTTCTTTACTTTTTATTTTTTCTTTGTCTGTTTTATATATATATATATAAAATATGAGACTAAAAGTATACTTTTAGAGAATTTAACCTATAGTGAAATGGTGTAAGCTCAATATATGAGATAAAGCAAGAGAGAGAGATAAAGATGTGCGAATGACAAATCTATTTCATCTTCGATTGTTCAATACAAGGTATACTTGATAAAAAACATGTTTATTTTTCTTTCCTTAAGCCAGGCTTTTCAAAGATCAAAATCTTATCATCAGAGGAATTACATAGATGGATAAGTTGGCAGGGGAATAACCAAAATTCAAAATTTGAAAAACAATATAAAGTAATGGAAAGTAAGAGTGTGTGTGTGTGTGTGTAAAAAGGTTATCAAAATATAGAGTTCGTCCAGTTGGTGAATGTCTGCTGACAAAGTGTCCGGTGACGAAAGATTTAAAGATGGATGAGGGATTTCATGGAGACTGCGTTAAAAATGTTCAAAATGTGGTAAATCCAATAGAATGATGTTCAGTTTAACTGTAGATAAAGCACTTATTCGAGTGTAATTTTGAGAATTAGAATCATTTTAAAGAACTTCTGTGGACTGCCAATAAAAAAGGTTTTTAAGGAGTTGAGTTTAAAATGTTGTATAAATTTCAAGCAGTCAGTGAAAAGTGTAAGTTATTACTTCGATCGAATCTAAGGAGTGAGAGAGAATTTTCTGGTCGAAGACGAAGCCAGTAGAAAGTTGGAGAAGTGTGCGAAATTAGGAAAGTGGAGGAGGAGGAGGTTAAGTGCGTGGAACTATGGCCGATGCTTGGAATAGGGTATGGAGGGCTTATTTAGTTACAACTCATCGCCAGTAAGCAACAATATAAAAAATTTTCTTTGTTATTTTTCTATATATTCTTCTAATCATCATTATCATCATAATTATTTTAAATATTTTCTTATGGTACATTTTTTTCTTATATTTATAATTATATTTTTAAGTTGTATCTTTGTTTCTCTGTATATTTCTATATTTTCTATTATAGACATTTTATCTTCTAATTATTTTTTTTTGTTTCTTGGTTTATCCATTTTATTTATTTAATTTAATTTTTTTATTTATTTTATTTATTTTATTTATTTATTTTATTCATTTATTTATTCATACGGATTTATTCTTGTTTTATCATGCTATATTATATTTTATTATATTTTTATATATTTTATTCTCTATAATTATTAAAAATTATCTTTTTATCCTTTTATTTATTAATCTTAATTTTATTTTATTGTATTTTGTTTTCTTAATTTATATATATATATATATATATATATATATATATATATATATATATATATATATAATTTTTTTAATTATTTTTCTTCCTGGTTCAGTCTATATTTTAAATATTTGATTTGCTGTTTCCATTGCTATTGTCATTTTGAACTGACTGATGGAGAAATATATGGTTTCATAATGGGAGGTTATGTCTCCAAAATTGTCCTTGAAACGATCGTACGTCAAATAATTGTTTCAATTCTTAGAACTAATATAGGTAATGTTCTAATTTTGTTGATCTCAAGTCACTTATATATATATATATATATATTAGTTTTTCATCTTCGCTTTAGCATTTGTTGATATTGACAGCATATTCGCTGTTACATATAAACAAGTTTTATCATCCATCTATTGTTTACAAGCATGGGGAGAAGATTTTGCTGTTTTGAAATTCCGTATAAATAGTTTTGGAACCTAGATACATATATTGGACCTGTTTTTTTTATTATTATTTCTGTTGGATATTTAGACTTCTGATTATTCTCTATTTGAATATAAATTTAAATATTCTGTTATCTGCTCCGACATAACAGTCGATTTATGAATGAACTAAAAAATATATCAATTTCAAACTCTTCAATTTAGAAAGAAAAAAAATTCTTAGTCATTGGAATTATCACTTTTATAAATTCCTTCTAAAGTAATTTGTCTTTCTTAAAATCTGTTTAATAACTTTTATAATTTTCAAAACATATTTGAAGTTAATTTTTTATCATTTCCAAAGTTAGCATAACCCTCTGAAGAGAAAAAGGTTTTTTTTTAAAGTTTGACCTTAAGGGACTCAGACCTGCTTACTTTGACATATTAATAAAATATGAAAATGAATATGTACAGTTTTGAACAATATATTTGGCTATTTTCACTTTTATTTAACATATATATGTAAACATTATATACAGATATACTTCTGAAATATGAATCTGTAGAATAAAAAAAAATTGAAATAAATCGTATTGAACTATAAATCGTAGTGAACTAATTCTTCTTAAATTTGGGAAAGAAATACAATGCATAACATCATGTTAGATAGGCTATTCAACGCATAACATTATATAACATGGGCTACATAAATATATTGAGTTAAGTTTATATCAAAAAATATATTTGAAAATGGAAAATAAATTTTTGTAACTATGCTGCTTTTATTTATTTTATTTTTTTACAAAATTATTTTTTTTTAATAGAATTTTGAAAATTAAATTTTATTTTCGATATCGTTTGGTTATTAAATTATTAATTGAACCAAATTGGGTGGGTGTATAATAAAAAGACGAAAAAAAGATTTTTTTGTCTTTTAGTGTTGGAGAGGTAAATAAGGGGCAGGTAACTCTTACCACGAATTTTAAACACGATTTTCTCTGACATTAGGAAAATGGATCTTAACTCTTTCAAGTTCGAAGATATTATTTATTTTAACTCAGATAGTGCAAAACAAATAGATTTTCTACAAGCACACAGATTAATTTCTGGTGCAGAAACATGCACATAACCCTAACCCTAACACCTAACCCTAACACCTAACCCTAACCCTTGTTGTGCATTTATTATTAAGTAAATTGCTTTAATTTAGATTAATAGAACAAAAATAATTGTATTTTATGGAAAAAATATTTTTTTGAAAGCTAGAGCTGATAAGAGTTACCTGCCTCTTATTTACCTCTCCAACACTAAAAGACAAAAAAAAAAACTTTTTTTCGGCTTTTTATTATACAAGCACCCCAAATTGTTATAAACCTAAAAATAATTATTGTGAAGGTAATGTTGTTTTAATCTTTATTTATAAAATTATTGGAAGTAAATAGCTTCCAAAACTTTCAATCTTAATATATAAGCATTTGGTGATAATTTTAAAACCAGAAATGCTAAGTAAAACCAATATTCTTTTTTTTTTTTTTCCAGGACGAAAACAAGTTTTATACAAAGGATTGGATTTGTATCTCAGGATTGACACCCACAGCCCTTGATAGTATGTTGAGTTTGTATGTGGAGTGTGGTACCATATATCGCCGGCTTTCACTCTTATCACATCCTCCGATTTGTAAGTTCTCTGACAATGGTGGCCTTACCTTCCAAGCCTTCACAAGAGCTGTAAACAACTATCTTCAATATTACCGGGCAAGAATCCTCTCCCTTCCGACTGATATTACTCTGCTGCAGCTCAACTTTTACTGCCATCGTCTCATGAAACAAATGAGGTAAGTGAAAACGGAAGAAAAATGTGCATAATTGATTTGCAAGGAAAAATTATTCTTTTTGAAAAACTATCTCTGTGAATGGCGTGCTGGTACTGCTCATAGAATAAAAGGCAAGCCATGTACTGAGTTCTCTGTGGATCGTCTAAAGAATTTGGAAATTGTGGATGTAATGAACAATTACGAATAATTTCCCTATTCTAAATTATCTCCCCTTTGGAGAACTCTCCTGTTCGTCTTGACAATATAAATAGCAGCACTAATATTGTACTGACAGTTTATGCCGAATAAAGCTTTCTTAAGTTACGACTGTTCTCGTTTGTCATTACAGTGGATTCCTTTTGTTATCTTGACGATATTATATTTCCTAGTGGGGGGATGTGAATTAAGTTAAATCTTGCATGTATGGACTGCACGGGACAAGTTCCCTGAGCTTCTTATCTTAAACTGTCGTTCACTCGCACTTGTATTCGAGGTCGAGTTTACAACAGCTATGTCTATAGTGCCATGTTCCATGCAAGTGAATGCTGGGCTCTCACTAGCTCTGTTTTTCTAAAGACGCAGAGGAATGACATGGCTATGATTTGGTGGATTTGTGATGTGCGCCTTGATGACAGTTATTTTTTGACTCCCTGCTACTGGAGGCTGAAGGTGCCCAGACTGGAGTCAGCTCTGCATTGTAACTGTCTACAGTTGTATGGACATGTTGAACGAAACTGGTTGGATAAACAGATGTACACACTACTAAATTGAGGGAATCAAGGAAAATGTAGGGCGAAAAAGACCTGGAATGACTCGGTCAAAGATGTCCTCAAACAATGGCACATCGAAACCAACGTAAATGACATGCAACCCACATCTGATGTGAAAGAGACACGTTAAACAAAGAAGGTGTTAAGGTTAACAGCAAGCCCTTGGTATGTGCTGCTATAGCATTTCGGTGCTTGTGCTGTTCAGCGGCCGTATTAAAAAAATATTTTTTTATAAAAACATTATATTAGCGTTATATTCTTACTCACTGTGCAAAAAAGTAGAAAAAATTATCCACCAGAACTTTAATTACAAGTATTTTTCCATTCTGCGTATCATAACAGCGATTCGTTCACTAAGCCTCCATCTTCTTTCGTAAGAAGATTTCAGTTATCTTCCCTTGAAATCTTAACCGTTAACGATATTTCAGTTGGAAATGCGAGTCGGCATTGTAAGTTGAATACAACGTTTCAATCTATGCAGCCATCAACCATTGTTAATCTCTGCCTATTTTTACACAAAGACTTTGAACTGTTTCAATATGTATATATAGTATTTTTGGTAAAGTATTGTTCATAGAGTTGGGTAAATCTTACTGTGTTTATATGATAGTGCTCAATAACAAGTATAGCTGCATATTTATTTAGTATAATTTTTATTTATAGAAACATTATTGGCTACATATGTGCATACATGTTTCAGCTACAGCTTTAAGTTTCATCAGGTCAAGTTGTTTGAATGAAAAAGAAATGAAGAATGACAAAAATTTTCAGAAACACAATTGGGGTGACTGGAATTACGCACAATTGGCTTTGATTGTCTTAGAAGTTTATCTTTAATTTTTTTAAATTATTTTTTTATTGCTTCAAACTTTTCGAGACTTATACATCTAACTATAAGTAACAACTTATGCTTCGAATAATCCCTTCCAGATAATGTGATGCGGGGGATGGTGCCGACTATCCTGTATCTCGAGTGTCAATAAAGATTTCGTTAAATATGTGTAAATGTATTTTATGCTTATTAACTCTGGTTTGAAAGTTAATGTATAAATTGCTAGAATCTGGCCAGTATTATTTGTCAGACTTTTTCTTTTTTTTTTCAGATTTATGTCGGGTGTGTGTAAATGTGATCAATACAGCGCTGCCAATGATAACTCTACTCTGCCTGTGGTAAGTCTCTTTTCCTCTAAATATTCTCTATCACCTTTTCTCGTGATTGATTTAAACATATGAAAACTGAAGAGTTGCGGGTTTGATACCAAGAGTTTACTTGATTCAACTGCCAAGAGTTTTCTTGATTCAACTGGCTCGAGTTAACTCGAGCGGTTCACCCAGTGTGGGAAACTTTCTTCAAAAGAATATTGCTGAAGCTGCTTTTCTTCTGGACTTCATAGATTGACTTCATGAATCAACTCTACAATACCATTTTCTTGTGTCCTTGCTATGACTCGACCAAGTATTGAACCCTGGTCTCCCAGCCCATTAGCTAACACTAATTATATGCCACATAAGTGTAATGTCGTAGACTTGGCTGGCGAGACTAAAACATAGGGTAAAAAGAAAGAAAGCACAAACAAAGAGATGGACGTATGTTTACAATTCGTCCCGGAGTTAAACTGATGAGTTTTCCCGGGCGTTCTTTATTTCTAGTATCTCTCAATGTGCATGCCCGGTAGTCTTCTTAACTTCTGATATGCAAAGGGAGGCAAATCTTGACTGGACACTAAACCTCTCCTCTCTTTAATAAAAACATGAATCTATAGAGTCTGTGTGTGTGTGTGTCATATGTAAGATAAGAAAAGGGAGGGTGTACGGCAGTCCATTTTGCTTACTTGCTTGCTCTAGGATTTATTTGTGTAGTAGGCAGAAAATAGAATAGTCTTTGAACAGTTTATAGGTATGTGAATGTAGTGTACTTTTTGATAATAAAACTTTCTCCAGTTTTCGAGTGATTATGTTGAGGGTAGATGGGTTATGGTTGGAGCAAGTGAGGATCTCATTAAGTTGGCATCGTTTCTGTTCAAGCAGTTCACTTAGCGTGGAAAACTTTTTATCGAAGAGAATATTGCTGAAGCTGCTTTTCTGCTGGACTTCATAGATTGACTTCATAAACCACGTTCCACTTGAATCTTCTCAAAATCTTGCACAATCACCTCATTTAAGAGTTTTTGGTTCCTCTATTATTACCTTTAAACAGGCATTGGTCATTTTTAAACTCTGTTTATCCTTTTCATGATTAGCCAAAGATTTTCGCAGTTCGTCCATGTCTTTCCGGGTGTGTTGGAGAGGCTCGACTAATCGTTTGTTCTTGGTTATAAGATTAGCTTATTTCTTTTTTCAATCGTTCTTCTTTTTTCTTCATATCGACCTGCTTCTTGAGAACGTTAATTAAACCAAAGTTGATGAGCGTAATATCATTGTAATGATTCTTGATGTCACTGAACGCTTTCTTGTGATTCTTCATCAACGTGTTTATTTGTCTGTTATTTCTCTCTTCAATTTTATGGATTTCCAATTTACGTTTCATCACCTTTATTTTTCGATTTTGGATTCGCTCTCTTTGAATTCTTCGCTCTCAAATGAATTTTGTAAATTCGTCATGTCTTCATCGTTTTAGGGTTTTGATTGTATTTTGATACGACAGTTATTTTTCTTTCAGTTTTACTTTGAGATTCCGTTTGATTTGTGTAAATCGATCTCGTTAGTTGCTTTCTCATCTTCGCCCAATTTCAACTTGACAATCTTATTCTGATATTCATACATTAAATACTTCATTCTTTATTTGTACACCAGCTTGGAATTGCATACTTGAGCGAAATGGTTCCTTTTAAGTACATGTATTTGAGAATTTTAATGTACATCACCGTGACTGGCTTGGATTCTCCAGCTATACAAACACAACTGGTAACTCCACGTATAGTTTCTCCATAGCACACTCCCTCTCACAGATTGTCACTTTCCCGACCCGCCTCCCTGATCGTGTGGACCAGCAAGCCTCACTTCTTGACCTTACTACCCAAAGCTTGTGTGACAAATGCACATGCCCCGCTCGGGAACGCTGATCACCTTGTAGTAATGATAGATATCACCTTAAAATCTCGTCCCAAAGATGAACCGTTGCTCAAAACGACGAGATACTACAAGCGGGCTGATTTTGATTCCATCAGATGTGCCCCATGGAGTGAAACTTTTTCTCTCCCTGCTGATCAGTGCGCAAATGAGGTAACCGAATGGGTCAAAGCAGGCATTAAAGCACATACCTCCATGCGAAAATTCTACAGCAAGCCCCACTCTCCACAATGGTTCACCTCAGAATGTGCAGCTGCTATTGCTCAAAGGCAGCAAGCATTCTGACAATTCGGCCGCCATAAGTCAACTACGAATAGACAGAAATTTATAGCGTCAAGAAAAAATTTTAAGACTGTGATAGATGAAGCAAAGAGAAGGTATACAGAGATGACCAGAAAACGCATTCAGTCGCAGAAACTAGGTACTCGTGATTTCTGGAAAATCTACAATAGTGTGGTGAACAGTGGTTAATCAACAATTCTCTGCTATCCAAAAACAATGATGTTTGCATGGCAACTGATAAGGCTAAACTACTTGCCCAATGTTTCGCCTTAAACCCCACTTTGGACTCCGCAAACCACTCCCACCCAAATTTCCCATTGTGAACTGAAGCCACACTTGATGACCTGGTCATCACACCATCTCATGTCTGGACAACATGATACTTCCAATAGATGTGGGCCTGATATTATACCAGTAATAGAAATGCTCTGCTGAACTGGCCCCTGTCCTCTCAAAACTCTACAACAAATACCTAGCTGAATCTTGCTTCCCTGATAGCTGGGTTGAAAATTGCCTCTGTGGTACCAGTTTTCAAGAATTCTGGAGATAGAACTGACCCTCAGAATTATCACCCCATCAGTCTACTCCCACTCTTGGCTAAAATCTTTGAATCCTTAATCTAGCAATAGTCTAGCACCTCGTTAATGCTAAACTTCTTTCAGACCATCAGTATGGATTTAGGCAAGCACAGTCTACCGCAGACATCCTAACAGTCATCTTTGAACGCATATACCATACACTGGACAGGTGAAGCTAGGGTGGTAGTGCTTGATATATCCAAAGCCTTTGACAAGGTCTGGCATAAAGGGCTTCTCATAAAAATTAATTCATATGGTATTACTGGAAAGATATTTAATATAATTAGATCCTTCCTAACCAACAGAAAGATCCAGGTTGTCCTCGATGGCAGTTCATCCAAACAACATGACATAAATGCAGGTGTACACCAGGGATCGATCCTGGGACCTTTATTGTTCATGATTTTCATAAATGACCTCCCTGATGACATTGCATCTGAGATGGGTATATTTGCTGAGGACACCACGCTCTACTCTCATCATGTGGGTAAAACAGACTGCATATTTCCGAGGCAATGGCTGAATCCTTAGAAAGTGACCTCCAGTCTGTAGTGGAATTGGGTCATAAATAGATGGTAACATTTAATGTTACTAAGACAAAGCTCCTTTTCAAAAATAGATGGTAACATTTAATGTTACTAAGACAAAGCTCCTTTTCAAAAATAGATGGTAACATTTAATGTTACTAAGACAAAGCTCCTTTTCAAAAATAGATGGTAACATTTAATGCTACTAAGACAAAGCTCCTTTTCAAAAATGGATGGTAACATTTAATGTTATTAAGACAAAGCTCCTTTTCAAAAATAGATGGTAACATTTAATGCTGCTAAGACAAAGCTCCTTTCCTTCAACAATAAGAAACCTTTTCAACCACCGATTGCCATGGCAAATAACACCCTACCTAGGAGTCCAACGTTCAAACTCCTCGGCCTAACATTCACAGGTAACATGAATTAGAACAAATACATAGGAGACATTGCCAAGGCTGCTGCAAAGAAAGTGGGCTCCCTCTACCGTGCTAGAAAACTTCTCACACCTGCCAGTATCCTATATCTCTACAAAGCCACTATCCACCCATGCATTGAGTATTGTTGCCACATCTGGGCTGGTTCACCATCCACTAGTTTCTCCCTCTTAGACAAGGTCCAAAAAAAGAGTCATCAACTTAATAGGTCCATCACTATCCACCAAGCTCTAGCCCTGTCCCATCGACGCAATGTTGCATCCATGTGCCTGTTTAACAAGTACTTCAATGGATTGTGCTCGAATGAACTTACTGCTCTAGTGCCCCCTCGATGTAAATACACTTGACCAACCTGACAATCTGCTAAATCCCATCCATTCGCTGTGGAGGCCCCCAGATGCCGGAGACCATTCTACTGCAATAGCTTCTTTCCTCGTGCTGCCAGCCTTTGGAACTCCCTCTCTGCTCCCTGTTTCCATGACTGTACCAACATGCAAAAAATTTTTAACTAATGTGAACAAGCATCTCTCAACACAGCTCTCAGTTTAGGATGTCCCCCCCCACACACCCACCCCCCACCCCCCACCCCAAAAAAAACAAAAAACTTTCACCCTAATTCTCAGTAGCCCCTTACGTCTACAGTGGCAACTTGACTTGTTTGGGGTGAACTATGTTAAAAAAAAAAAAAAAGTTTCATTCAAAATCTGATAGGGAAGAGCAGGATCCTTGTGTTACTCTTCCTCTTCGACTTTGGACTTGAGTAGATATGGTAATATAGATTTTGATGTGTATTTTTTTAAAGAAATTTTGTATATCATTTCAGGGTTTGAAATTGCTGAACTATTTGTACAAAACGACAGCAGAATCGTGGGATACAGACAACTACTTCCTTTTATTGTCCCTTTTCCAGACATCTTGTATCCCTTTTGCCTTGTGAGTTAATTTTTATATTCCTTGCATTTAATTAGGGTTTATTATGAAATCAATGGCTTTTCTAGAAATAGAAAACCATAACAATTTATCATTGTTTGTCTATTTTTGTATATCATTGCTTTTTTAAAATTTTATATCTATTATTGTTATATTAAAACTGAGTGAAGCTACGTTTGCTTCCCTAAGGCCTTTTTTCCTCACTCTATGTTGATTCAACCACTCTAATATTTGTTAACATCTCTGAGCATTTAGAGAAAGAGTGACTCTTTCTTTTTCAGCATTTTTATTCTTGATAAATATCTAAAGATATTAATAACTTGAAGCATAACATTTTTTTACAAAAATGACTGGGTTTGGCATTAAATAACCCGAAAAGGGTTGATGTGCCGTAAAACAAAACAAACCAGAAAATTTGCTTCATGTTTAAGACCTTCTTGAGGAAAATCTTGCAACTGTCCTCTCCCTTAGGATGAGAATTGTTGCTGTAAACAATCTAGATGCCTTC
Organism: Sepiola atlantica; assembly: GCA_963556195.1. Lineage (NCBI taxonomy): Eukaryota > Metazoa > Mollusca > Cephalopoda > Sepiida > Sepiolidae > Sepiola > Sepiola atlantica. Next base: position 65,169,491 of record OY744543.1, on the reverse strand, counting down.
AAATTCAATTAAAAATTTAAAAAAAAAAAAAATTATTCAAGCTTTAAGATCATTATTAGTTATTGCAGCCTTTTCTTGCAAAACCATATTAATCATTTGCAATTGTACAAGTATATAAGAGAGGGTGGTCACGAATCTAAAGGTTGGGAAACCTGCACTATTATCAATATCTAAAAGTAAATTTGTATGAATTATTATGAGACAGCTTTTTTGACCAGTTTAATTCTGTTCTAGCGTTAGTTTCTCCAATTCTTTTTAGAATCAAGTACTTACAGTTACAGGAGGGACCGTGTGAAGGTTGCCAACATCCATAGGTGAAAGTGATGCTATGATACTGACCGGATTTGAACTTAACACACCTAAGTTGTCAGTCGACATCGTTATTCACTTCACCACTGCCACCTCCCATGTCTGTTTGAAGTTATCTATCGATATACTATTAAGAAGTTATCTATCGATATATGATTAAAAAGTTATGATGTTTTTGGAGTTTGTCTTTTCAAACGCAAATAGAAACATGTGATTGCCTATTTTTTTCTTGTCAACCGGAGTATACTTTATTAGGGCAGTAGTTTTTACGAGACCTGAATTTGAATTTCGTGTAAGTCTAAAGGATTTTTTTTAAAACTCAATACGTGTTTTATAAATTTGAAAAAATTAACATTACATTATAACATTAAAAACATTACATAAATATTTTTTTTTAGTAAGTGAACTTTCTTTTTTTTCTTTTTTTGATAATCCGCAAAAACATAAAAGATATTCGGCATTAGTTCAAAGTGAATGTTTTTGCTTAAAAACATAATTTCTAATGTTTTTTGCCAATAAAAAACAATAAATAAATACGTTTATCGTAGTTACTTACTCTCTGATGCAAATACTAATTAGTATATTTATTTCACTAAATTTCAAAAATATTTTTCAGTGTACTAGCTATTAAGCGGTAGAAGCTAGGTATGGATAGAAATTGACATACCCAGGTACTCTATCAACACCGCTCAAGGAGTGGGTATAAACTTGTATTGTTTAAAAAGTTTGTGTTGTGACAAAACTGTTAGGTTAAGTAAATTAAACTGCAAAAGATTTCTAATGAAACTGAAGTATAAAAATTAATTATTTTTGGTCAATTTAGTCTGACATATAAGACAGGAAGTGATAGCATAATCTATTTTGATTTAGTTCAATGAACTTTTTGGCTTATGAACAACTTTTGTAAAACTCTGACCATAGGTCTTTCTCTAGAAAATTAGATGGTCCCAATCAAATTGAGAATTTAAAAAAATGTTTATTTTAGCTTCAAGATTATTAATATGCATTATTGCAATTTTTTCCTGCAAAAAAATATTAGGGGAGGGCTTCAGGATTTTAAAAGGTTGGGAGAGTTGGTTTTATTATTGTCGCTGAAAAAAGTAAGATTGAAAAAAAAAATCGTTAATTCTGAATTTTAATAACAATTTACTAAAATCATAACAACATTAAATAATTTAAGAGTAAGTAGATAATGATAGCATTTACAGATAAATAAAACAAGAATTACTTTGTCATTTAAAAGAATTTATTTTGTTTGTGACATTTACTGCGGGCTACACCGCGGCCGTCGTAACGGTTACACACACTCTGACCATGGTGTCAATCAAAACATATTTACCTGGTAATCATAAAATAAATTAGAAAAAGATTATTAGAAAAAACAAATGAATAAATACTGTTAGAATAAAATGAAATAACAATAGTATATACTTTTAAAAAATTAAAAAATAAATATTAAATAGATATTAAAAAAAATTAACTGAACACCGTTCTTAGCTATTACCCCTACCCCTTCCACAAAATATATATATATATATATTTAAATAGTTAATTTTATTTAAACAAATGTAACACTTTATCAGTTAAGTCAAATATGAAATGTTGAGAAAAAAAACATCATTTAATTATTGTTTTATTCCATTTGCTGTGGATATTAATATTTACTGCGTTATTATAAGCATATAACAATATTACCATTCCGCGCGTGTTTTAGAGATTTGAAACACCAACCATTTGATAAAGAGGTCTTCCTCGAAATATATAATGGAACACGGTCACACACATTACATCAGTGTTGAAGTCTTGCCTGATCAAGTAAGATCTGCTAAATAAAAAATATATATATATATAAGAAAAATCGTTTTTGTCTTACTTCTCAATGCCGACATATTTCCATTTCTTGCATTGTGATAGCCTTCTAATACTCCTCTATATAAATATTTTCAATTGTTATTTAATTTGACAAAATATTTAAGAATCAAATTTAGTAATTATTGGTTTTATTCGTTTTGTAAGCCTCGATAAAGCCAGGAAAAAAAACCCCACAATATTGAATAATTTCACCGTTCTTTGTTTCCATCTGTCAGTAATTTTCGACTTCTCTTTACAGATTATAATTTCACATTTAACACATCTTTCATTTTTGATCGCTTCTTCAAGACTCAGCGCAAAAACTCCTACCAGAATTCTGTCACCTTTGAATATATGATGTCATGTCCACCCACTTATCATCGGCTTTCTGATTTAACGGTCTGACTTCTCTAGTCAGGGTTACCCCCCTACCCCCGATCTCTTCTGACCCCTTGTCTACAGAACTTACTACCTATTCGCTAATATGTACTAGCTAATGTGACTACTAGTCAACCTACCCACTCTAATATCTAACAACAGAATCATCGCACCTTTTTTCTCAAGAAAGATAATCCTTTTGTTAATGCACTCATAGCAGTGTCGTCAATTGTAATAACATTTTTACAAATAAGAATTAAATGGTTGGGATCAAGTCATTTTGTAATTCATTGATAATGCAGACATTGTTGAAAGAAAAGATATGATTAAAAAAAATTTTTTCTTGTCAATGTTTTGCTCCCCTGGTGGAAAGGGGCTGAAAATTTAACATTGTTTTTAATGAAGTACTTTTAAATGAATGTGTGCTTTCTTTCAATTTCCAGATATCTTCAAAAATGGATCTTTGATGGTGTGTGCAAAGATGAATATGGAGAGTTTCTGATCAGAATATCGGACAATGCGATGCACATGTCAGGTCAGTTGGTTCATGTGCATTTACGAATATACATTATTAAAAATTAGTTTTTAGATGTGGATCATGGCCATTGTGCAACACACATCTGATGTGGAAAAGACGCGATCATCGGCAAAGAAGAAGAATTACATCGCTATAATTATCGATGTCTGTCGATCAGTCTCACTTAAACTTACCCTTGAAAACTGAGCAGATCAGACAAGATACTGCCTAAAATATTTAAGCAGATAGATGTTAACTACCTGCTTCATTACTTAAATGAATGAAAATACTATTATTTATTATTGTGACTAACCAATTTTTATTTGTTATTTTTATACCATGTTATTGGCAATAAACTAACGTACATAGCTTCAATTTTTTAATTTTTTTTAAACACTTAATCTGGTTCGACATTGCTAATATGGAGACATACTTAAATAAACACCTAAACAGAAAAGTCAGTTAAGCTCTTATTTTTTTTAGTAGTTAATGTTCTTATTAAATATTTTAGGAGTTAATGTTCTTATTAAATATTTTAGTAGTTAATGTTCTTATTAAATATTTTAGGAGTTAATGTTCTTATTAAATATTTTAGGAGTTAATGTTCTTATTAAATATTTTAGGAGTTAATGTTCTTATTAAATATTTTAGGAGTTAATGTTCTTATTAAATATTTTAGGAGTTAATGTTCTTATTAAATATTTTAGGAGTTAATGTTCTTATTAAATATTTTAGGAGTTAATGTTCTTATTAAATATTTTAGGAGTTAATGTTCTTATTAAATATTTTAGGAGTTAATGTTCTTATTAAATATTTTAGGAGTTAATGTTCTTATTAAATATTTTAGGAGTTAATGTTCTTATTAAATATTTTAGGAGTTAATGTTCTTATTAAATATTTTAGGAGTTAATGTTCTTATTAAATATTTTAGGAGTTAATGTTCTTATTAAATATTTTAGGAGTTAATGTTCTTATTAAATATTTTAGGAGTTAATGTTCTTATTAAATATTTTAGGAGTTAATGTTCTTATTAAATATTTTAGGAGTTAATGTTCTTATTAAATATTTTAGGAGTTAATGTTCTTATTAAATATTCTAGCTTAGATACTGAACCGAACAATAAAATGTGTGGTTATAAAAATCTTTGCAAAACAAATTTTAATCAAGGATGTGAGACCTCCTCTTTTTTTTTGTAAATCAGATAAAACGGAATTCCACTTGTTTTTTCTATTTCTCTTCAGGTTTCTTCCTCTCTGTCGCTTTATCTTTCTTTCTCTCTTCTTGTTTCTCCTCTTCCTCTCTCCATCACGGCTTGATTTGTTTTGCTTTGCTTCACTTCAAACGATGTGGGTAGGAGGAGGTAGAAAGCTTGTTTCATCAAAGAATGACTTCCTGTCCTCTCCCATACGTACTTGGAACTTTTCTCTTGTTTATTTTTCTTGTTTATATTTTTCAAAATAAACTTTGAACATTCCTTTTTAACAAGAAGTTAATTTTAATGGAATTTGATGAATTTAAAAGCAAAAATGAAGTTAAAACCTATCGGGTCCTGGATATGACCTTAAAAGACATCCAGTGGTGAGGCCTCCATTTGGGAGCTGTGGGGAATATTGAGTTGCCCCTTAGTTGTCGTTGCTCCCAGGTCCACTCTGGCCCGGAGTGGTAGTACCTGTAAGGGCCCATCTATGAGTCAAATAGAATCTGCTGGCATTACCAAATACGGCTGTCTGAAGTTATTGACTTCCTGACTCAAAATGCACTAAACATTCATTCTTTGCAAAACTCAATCATGTTCTGCAAAATCTAAAACAAAAACAACAATATCCCTCCAGTCTTTTCCCCTCTATCTCTCCCTTCCCCCCTCTTTCCCCTCCCCCCTTTCACTAAACCAAACACCATGAATACATACCTAAACATATAAAGAACTTGAAGCATAAAAACCTTCACCAAAATGACCTGAAAAGAGTTGATATGCCATAAAACAAAACAACTAAATTTTACCAAAATGACCTGATTCGGCATTAAATAACCCAAAAATGGTTGATATGCCGTAAAACAAAACAACCAAACCTAAAACATATCAGTTGATATTTTCAGTCTGAAAAAAAAAGGTATTGTAGATTAGCACTTTTTACTACCCCCCCCCCCCCTAAAAAAAAAATGAGATTCTACCTTTTTTAAGCGATTATGTGGAAACACCCTGAAAAACTTGACAGAAAAAAAAAGAGGGGATCAGTTTCACATATGAATTTAACGTAAAATAATCTCCCATTTCTGGGCCATTCTAGCATTAGCATTAGGGCAGTTAACAAATTTTATTTTTTGCTATAGGAGATAAATTCTGCACTTTTTGAGGGCTGGTAGTGTGCGTTTTTAGGCAATTAAGTGTAGTTTTACAAGTTTGTTTTTTTTAGGGGGAAGCTGCTCGAACTTAGGGTTAGTGGTCGGGTTAAGAAAGATTGGGTGGGGGCATTCGGACTTAGGGTTAGTGGTTGGGTTAAGAAAGATGGGGAGGGGGCACTCGGATTAAGGAGAAGGTCCTAGAATTAGTCATAGGGTAAGTAATTTTTTTTTATTAACCTTTCACCATGATTCCCCCCCCCCTTATAAAAAATGCACAGAATTTATCTCCCATAGCAAAAATATTTTGGTTAACTGTTCAAAAAAGCTAGAATGGCCCGGAAATAGGAGATCATTTTATGTTAAATTTTATATGGGGAGGGAAATTGATATGGGGTGCGTTGCGCCCACCAGGTTGGGAAATTCATCTCAATTTCAGCTTTTTTACCATTGGCCACTCGCATTCTTGTTTAACGTAATGGATCCCAGACAATGGCAGGTCGATACAGCTAGTAATTTATTTTTTTTTTTTTCATCAGATTTTTCATTCAGCTTTCTAACTGAGCACTTCTTACTTTTTGGGATGCAACTCAATTTCTTCATAAAAATGCACACAGAAAACCCGCCACGGATGTGTGTTCTCTTTTACCTCTCATTTTTATTTATTTATTTTTTCTTTCTTTTTTTTCTTTCTCTCATACCATTTCCAGCAAAGGACAGTCGACCTACCCACCCACCATTTTCTTTGTAACTGAAAAATTTAATTTTGTGATAAGGATCAGGGAAATACAATTTCTTTGCTGTACATACAGCTGGATTCTCAGCTGAGAACCTCATTCTCATCCATCACTGAAACAGGCTGTCATGGGAACATCAAGAGCAGCTTCTTAGGGTCAACCGTTCTTTGGAATGCACATTCTTGAATTCTGGTCATCTGATCCTTTTTGACGAGGTGGGGGGGGGGGGGGGTTTCACATTTATTGCCCTGTCAACTAGAGCTGTAGAATATGCCAACTGCCCTTCTGCAGAGTATCCCCCTTATCCAACGGGGCCACCTGTCGGTAATGGGTGATGACCCATAGTGTCTAAGGATGGGATCGTGGTGGCTGAGCAATCTATATCCTGGTTCCTTAAATGGTCATGGGTTTAACAACACTCCACTTTGGTCCTTACTGGCTAGATGGGCGGTCCGAGTGGTCCGATCCGATCAAGCGGCTGGTCACGACATGCCCTAGCAAAAAGTTTATCTCTACAGAATTACTCAATTTGATCTTTATTCGATCAAACATCCATCCCCTTCATAACTTTTACAAGCTAGAAGGCGGTAGCTGAGAGTTGTAGAACCATGTTGCCCCACCCGACGACCATCAACCCCAACGTTGTATGTCCGTGGCCTTCTTGTCTTCATCATCTAGCCGAGTCATCTATCCACTGACGAATCATCGACGGCATAGCACTGGTCCACAAGTTAAATAAAAGAAACACAACTCTCGAGAAAGAACACAAACACATGTACGTTGTGTATAATTTAGTTGGAACTATGAGTGTGTGTGACACCGTCGCTGACTGTCGAGACCCCCATTGTCGTTGCTCAAGTTGTCAGCTTATCTCATCGTTTTCCGGTCCGATCCGTTCTCTGTGGAGGTTCGATCCCTAACTGCTCAGCTTCTCTCCGAAACCCAAACTCGTTAACTTTTTGCCATAAACCTTACTGTTGTCAAACTGTCGTAAAACTAACTTACCTTACTGTCGTAAAACTGTCGTAAAATGTTGTCACTCCTAAATGTCGTGTCGGATATTCTTGTCTGAGTCACCTGTTCTAAACAATGGAAACTGCCCACTCCCGCATTTCTTTTGTCTCTGTCGATGAGTCACTTCCTATCCTCGTGGCCTTCATTTATCACAGGGTCAATCGTGCCAAGGAAAAAGGCATAATCACTGCTACATGTTGACATATTTTAATTTTTGGCTACTAAATCTAAAACTAGCACTGACTCATGACTGTACTGGCAGTGTATCTCCGTCTCAACTAAGGCGATACGAATTTCCTGTTAGTACATTCCAAAGAGAAGTTAGACTCCGCAGTGGGTGGCAGAGCACACAATCAGTGAATATATATATATGTGTACCTGGATCAATTACATTTCAGGCACCCCAGAACAAGCAAATATGAAATGGACGGATTCGGGTTGATACCGCGCGTTGAACCTGTAAACAAACGGATAATACTTGCGTGTTTTAGTTAAAACTATTCTGCGTTGTTTGGTTTTTCGTATTTATTTTAAGAAAAGAGGGGGAGCTTATATTAAATATTTATTTCCAAGCATGATAAATATTTATTTACAAGCATGATAAATATTTATTTACAAGCATGATAAATATTTATTTACAAGCATGATAAATATTTATTTACAAGCATGATAAAATCAAATCGGTGTTCCTGTTATTTTATTTTTGTCGGTTTTTAATGGAGGTTTTTAATGGAGGGCACTTCTGTTTTTTTAATCAAAACTATTCATTTACATTTTGTAAAATTTAGAGATTTTAAAAAAAAAAAAGTTTACAAACTTTTTACTGTAAACAAAAAGTATAAACAAACGAAATAACGTTTAACCTTTTTTAATTAAAACTATTCGGCATTGTTTTGTCTATATCTTTCTGGTCCTCCGCAGTGACGAAGAAATCCTTCTAGACTGAGGCAATTTAAATTTTTGTCTCAATCCAGTTTGACCCTTTTTCGGGGGGAGCTTGATTTTTCCTACATTATAAAACCGACTGTAGAAATTTATAAAAAGAATAAATTTTTAATTAAAAAGAAAAAGTTACAAACTTTTCGCCTCCCCATTAGAGCAGATTAGACACAAGGGCAGTTTTTGATGTAGGGAAAAATCAAGCTCCCCAAAAAGGGGAACTCTGGATTGGGGACGAAATTTTAAATTGCCTCAGTCTAGAAGGATTTCCCCTTCAATGATCGAGGAGAGGAAGGATTGAAGTGTAGTATCAGAACAGATACTACACTTTGCATTAAAAGGTTGGGAATATCTGCTTTATTGTTTTCATTGTTAAAAAGATTGTAGTGATGTTCACTTGTGTATCAAGTGCTACACTGCAAAAATTCGTGATAATTTAATAATTACAAGAAATCAGATGCCCGACATACAAATTATCCTCATCTAACCATAACCTCTAACCCTAACTCCCCCCACTCTGATCCACAAAAAAAAACTGACACAAAGATTTGTTTAAGAAGAGTAGTTTGATACATTCGTCAGCCTGGAATGCTGATACTAGTTATGGTTAATTGCATATGAGAGATTTTGGAGAAGGGTTGACTGAAATAAAGAGGATGGTGACCCTAGGTAGAGAGTGAAAATTTAATTTAATTTAATTTTTTTAAATTAAATTTAATTTAAAAAAATTTAATTCAATTTAATTTTTAAAAATTTAATTCAATTTAATTTTTTTAAATTAAATTTAATTAAAAAAAAATTAATTCAATTTAATTTTAAAAAATTTAATTCAATTGAATTTTTTTAAATTAAATTTAATTTTTAAAAATTTAATTCAATTTAATTTTTTTTAATTTAATTTTTCTTTTATTTATTTTAGGTAATGAAAACTGGAAAACTGGTTTTCAGCTTGAAACGTCAACTTCAGCTGATAACATTCCTGAATTCCTGGCTGATATCATCCCTGATATGATCCCTGATATTTTCACCTGTGGACAATCTCTCAACCTGTTACGTATTTGTTGCCCACAGGTATACATCTTGTCTTTGATTTTTTTATCTTGTACCTGGTAATGTTCCCATGTGGGAACATATAAAATACTTTGAAACTTTAGAATTTGTAGAAATTCAGTGCAAATCTTTTTGTTTTCACAAGTAAACATTGACTTTTTCAAGAGGTTTTGTTGAAAGATTTTTGAGAACCTAAAATTCAGTTCACAACTACATATTGCCATTTTTTTTATTTGGATTATTCGTACTACTATTCTCATCTTGGCTGTTATTTATAGATGAGAATAGTAGTCATAATGATCCAAATAATGCAAATTATTAATCCTTATCTAAAATATTTCGAAACATTATTTTTGAAATGTCACTTAATTATCTATCAATTTTCTTTTGAAATAATTGTCGTTCAAAAGCAGTTTTGGTGCTTGTTCAGTGCTTCGGCCATACGGAAAAATTATTTATTTATGAAAACAATATTATGTACTTACTCAGTTACTTTATTGTTCAATGTTGAAAAAAGTAGGAAAAATTATCCGCTAGAACTTTAATTACAAGTATTTTCCCATTTTACGTATTATAGCAATCGTTTCGATGAGTATGCATCCATCTTGTTTTGTTGGACACAATTAAAGGGCAGATAATTTGCAGTTTTTTTTTCTTTTTAAAAATGTAAATTACTTAATTATCTATCAATTTTCTTTTGAAATCATTGTCATTCAAAAGCAGTTTTTTTTTCTTTTTAAAAATGTAAATTACTTAATTATCTATCAATTTTCTTTTGAAATCATTGTCATTCAAAAGCAGTTTTTTTTTCTTTTTAAAAATGTAAATTACTTAATTATCTATCAATTTTCTTTTGAAATCATTGTCATTCAAAAGCAGTTTTTTTTTCTTTTTAAAAATGTAAATTACTTAATTCATCATCCAATATTTCGTTTATAACTTAGCAACAATTTTGGTTCTTCATTTAATATTTTTGGGAAATTCTCTTTTTGAAGGCGTAGAATTTTCTGCAAACATTTTAGAGTGCCGACATATAAGAAAGCACTAGGAATATTCGCAGGCAATGTGCAGCAGTCGTAACATGTAGACGTGTATGTGTTTTTGATCTTATCTACCTTGAATGGAGCTGCTGTTGCTCTTTTGTCTTCCTCTTATTCTTATGATTTCGAGTTTGAAACTCCAAGATTAAGAACCTTGTTGCATTTGAGTATCTTGTGTGCTCGTGTAACCCAGAGAGCTTTGCCAGCAGGAGGAAATTCCCCAAACAGATCAACGGGTAGAAGTCTGACAAAATCTTAATCACCAGCGGAGAAAAACTCAATAATCAAAAGTCGAAGCGTCAGCAGTAGCGTATGGATATTACATTGACAATCTCTGAATAAAATGGTATTTCGGCATCTGTAGCAAGTCAATGCTCTATGTTTTACCCTTGTGTCATACATCGAAGTTCACAAACATACCTTTGTTAGTCGCCTGAGGAAGCGCCACCTGAAAACAAGTTTGTTCATACCCCAAAAAATGACCAAGAAGAGATAACAGTTAAAGAAAATCTCTTCGGACTATTGACTTCATCAACATTATGTATCTTATTAATATGTTGAAATGGAGGGAGGAAAGACATTAAGAATTGACTAGGACCATTCGTTTTACTCGGCGTTGTCCGGGATAAAAAAATTTAAGATTTGTATTATATCATATATATAGTCTCGGAAGTTTCTCAATCATTAAAACTATATTAAAAAAAACAAAAAAAAACAAAACTTATAGTCCCAAGTCTTCCAGTGGAAAATCACTCATGTAAGTCAATTTATTTTTTACAGTTATATTAGTTTGTTTCTAACACTATTTTAAGGGATCATCAGTTGTTTACCATGAAAAACTGTTTCGGGAATATATAGATTATATATATACAGAGAGAGAGAGAGAGAGAGAGAGAGCTACGGTGAAAGGGATAAGTACAAAGAAAAAGAAAGGTGTCACAAACAAATGAAACAATAAAGAAAAATATTTTTCCATTCTTCGTATCATAACAGCAATTCGTTCAGTAAGCGTCCATCTTTTTTCTTAAAAATAATTCAAGGGCAGATAATTCACAAGGAAGATAACTACGCAATTTAAAAAAAAACAAAAAAACAACTACATATATAAAAGTTAAATTTATTTTAATAAAACAAAATGAAAGTAAATAAACAAAATTAAATTAATTTATTTCAATAAAACGAAATGTTCATATTCTCACTGGGTACCTTTCTGTGCGAATTATCTGCCCTTGGATAATTTTTTCTGCTTTTTTTCTAGTAAGAAAATAACACTGAATAAGTACATAATACTGTTTTTATAAAAAAATAATTTTTTCGTACGGCCGCTCATCTGCACAAGCACCGACTTTCTCAGTAACCATTTAAATCTCCTTTCGTTCTCTGTGTACCTAAAATCAAACGGAACTTCCATGAACAAAGTTTCTTGCCAAGAACTTCCAACCTATGGAACATGTTACTGCAGGAATGTTTCCCTACAGACTACAACATGGTCGTTTTTAAGTCCAATGTCAACAAATATCTGTCGATTCGTCCTGTGAATTAATCATAGTTCTCAATCCTTTCATAGTACTGTTCCATCATCCAACTGAAAATATCACTAACTCTTATCCTTGAGTGGCTTTTGGCCTTGGTAAGTGGTGAACCATTAGTATATTAAAAAAAAAAAAAAAAAGATGGAAGCAACTGAAAAACAAGGAGCTTTTTAAAGCAGTTTTCACAGCAACATGTTCGTGATATTTTTAAAACATTTTAAACAGTGCCGGTGTAAATATATTTAAAAAAATATATTTAACTTTTTCTAAATAGAGGGTGTTGCAGCAAAATCCGACACTGGACAAAAAGAAAACGAAATAGGCGATAAAAACAAACCCGACAGTTTATTTAGCAACAGTTAGAGCTACATACTACATTATTTTTCAATGTAATCACCCCCGGTGTGGACGACCATCTCAATGCGAGCATGTAATGAGTCACACCCTTTGACCACCATGTCCTTGTCTATAGTGGCGAACACCTCCACGATGGCAGCCATCAGAGAGTCAGCCGTTTTGTGGGCATGCATGCTGGTCTTGGCCTCAATCACACCCCAGAAGAAATAGTCAAGTTACAGTCGGGTGAGGAGGGCGACCACAAGTCTGGCGATCAGTGGTAAGGAACATTGTTAAGGAGCATCATGATATGTGGCAGTAAATGCTGGGCCCTTGCCAATCTGCAGCGCAATGACAGATCCATGATCAGATGGATCTGCAATCTGAAGTCCGATCAAATCCAAGCACTATACCTACCCAGCATCCTAAGGATGAATCGATTACGCTGGTCATCTGGAACAATGATCCTCCTGGATAAACCGTTGCAGAAGCCTGGATGTCCTAAACCGCAGGAAGGGTGGTCGGCCAAGGAAAACTTGGAAGCAAGTGATTAGACAAGACTGCATGGAGTGGAATTTGGAGATTGCTGACCCGCTGAACCATGAGAACTGGAGAGTGAGCTTGCGTAATATCAGAAAACGTCTGATCTCTGAACAAGGGGAAAAAGTGACGTTAAATGAATAGAAGAAAGAAAAAGAAGAATTAAATTGTGACGCCAGCTAGTTTAATAATATTAAGTTAAGAAATGCAATGCATGCTCGTCTTTTTTTTTTTTTTTTTGTAGCAGGATTTTGAAACTCAAATTTATTTGTTACATTTTACTTTTTAATTAACTATTTTAAATAATTTATTAATTACTTAATCGATTTTTTTTGTCTCGTTATCAGCATTTTATTTGTAATGTGGACTGCAGTGATGTCCCACAAGTGCAGTTCTTCCACTCGAAGGCGGAGCTGGAACAATTGCAACAATACTGCCAGTGTTATTTTAGCAGGATGAATCAAATTGCCGCGCAAAGAATACAATCAAGGTTTGTCGACAGCATTTCAACTATTTTATCACAAACTACCTGTACCTACCTGGTGTTGGCCGGGAGTTTTTTTTATTTTCATTTTTGTTTATATTTTTTTCTTCCTTTTTTCAACCCAGATGCTGGAGAGCCTTCTACTCCAATAGCTTCTTTCCTCGTGCTGTCGACCTTTGGAACTCCCTCTCTGTTCCCTGTTTCCCCGACTGTACCGACATGCAAAAAAAATAAAATTAATGTGAACAAGCATATCGCTGCATAGCTCATAATCTAGGATGACCACCAAAACTTTCACCCTAATTCTCAATAGCCTCTTTATGTCGACAGTGGCAACGTGCCTTATTTGGGGTGAACTAAGTTTTTTAAAAAAATTTAAAAATCAAGAAGACCAGAGTATAGAGCTTTGGAAACATGATAAGTAAACATATTTGGTAAATGATTTTATCCATGAAGACATTGGTGAAAAAAAATGAACAATAATTGGTAAGTCGGGCTCAAAAGTTTGAGCACAAAAAAAATAAAGAAAATTCAGAACAATGTAACTTTAGGAAATTTTTGTTCAGCTTATGGCTTGACTTGTATAAATTGGTCAACACATTCGATAAACACAAAATGTCTATTGTATTTAATAATATGTAGTATCAAGATTACTAGAAAATCTGTTTGTAAAAAAACTTTATTATTTTTATTTTTCGTCTTGTTTCATGCTGAGGTTAGACGTTTTGTGAATGACTTCCAACTTTTCTTGTTTGTTGCTATTTCGCTTGTGTCGCCTGCCAGGATCAGGTCATCAACTGATCCCCTCCACGTCTTAAGCATTCTACCACGTGACTTTGGGCCATTGATGTCAATGTGGAACACGCTTTGGAGTGTTTCGGATGACTGACGGCGGATGACGTGGCCGTACCAGTTGAGACATCATTGTGATGTACTGTAAAATATTTTCTTTTTGTCATCTTAATACAATACTCTAAGATATTTTCCTTCCTTTTACTACAATCACCAAAACACTCTTTTCTCCTATAGGTTAGATTTCAATCATACCTTCAGTTTCGATCAAATCATGCTAATAAAACCTATTATTATTAATTTCCTATCTATATGTATTATCAAACAATGTGTAGGTTTCTACCACATTCCACCTACTTCAGTTAAAGTCATATTTCTAGAAAACATTCAGTGGTTAAAAATTTCTCTACCTACACATCTATTTTTTCAAAAATATGAAAATATTTTTTCTCAATGGTTCCATACTTTCATCTTCTTTTCCATTTCTCACCAATTTATTGACATAAAAATGTTGCCATATATAAACGTTCGTGAAACCTATGTAACATTTATTAATTTTTTTGATTTTAATACAAGATCATCAGAAAAAAATTTTAAATAAAAAAAGGTATAATTAAACAGACGAATTCTGTTATTTTTAACAATGTTTGCATGCATACACATATATATATATATATATATATATATATATATTAGTATACGTATTGTATTAATTTCTGTAGATGTAAATCCGTTGAAACTCCAGTGTTTATAATAATTGCTCAATAACAAGTAGAGCTGTTCTTTAGTATACATTTTTATTTAATCTGAAGAGGTTGACCCTCTGAAGAGTACAACCGAAATATGTATGCACATATGTAACCAATAATGTTTGTATAAATAAAAATTTATACTATATATATATATTAGTTTCAGAAATAATCAATTTTTGACTAAAAACAAGTTCCAAAACATTACATTATTATTACAAATTATGCTGGCTACAGACGTTTCAGAAATATTAATTGTCTAGTTAAGTTTAGAGACAAGATGACAATGCAAAAAGGAAATCAACAAGGAGAATAACTCATATTTTTAATTAAAGCATATAAGAGAGTTGTCTTCCTTTACAACTAAAATTTTATTTATTTTTCTGTATAAGTTTAAAAAAACGTGCAAACAAATAAAACATAAAAACTTAATTATTCACTGCATTCGGGACAGCACAGAATATGTACAACTAGTATATATATATATATATATATACAGGGTGTTTCAAAAGTCTTGGGAACATTACAAATGCGTATATCTCATGAACTATTCCAGGTAGAAAAATGAAACTGGTGCCATTTTAAAGCTTGCTTAATCAAGTTTTTGGTCATACTAATGATTTTCGTGTTATCTTTCCAGGTGCAGTAATGGCGTTCTCTAAACAAGACAAGGCATTTTGCGTCCTCCAATTTGCAAAGACTGAATCGTGGACATGTGTTCAGCGTGCATTTTGCAGGAAATTTAAAAAAGAAGCCCCTGAAAGGAAATCCATTGTCAGATGGCATGCTAAATTTGTGAAAGATGGGTGTTTGTGCCCAAGTAAGCGAACAGGTCGCCCTTCAACTTCAGAAGATGCAGTTGAGCAAGTTCGGACAGCCTTTCAGCGGAGCCCCCGTAAATCAGTGAGAAGAGCCAGCAGGGAACTTCAGCTTGCTCCAGCAACTGTCTGGCGTGTCTTAAGGAAACGACTGCAAATGGTACCTTACAAGCTCAAGTTGGTCCAAAAGTTGAAGGACACTGATAAGCCACTTCGCCGTGACTTTTGCATTGCAATGCAAGAGAAGTTGGAAGATAACGGCTTTGATGACCGGCTTGTTTTTAGCGATGAGGCGACCTTCCATCTGAATGGCAAAGTTAACAAGCATAACACTCGCATATGGGGTACTGAGAATCCTCATGAACTTCTTCAGCACGAGCGAGATTCACCAAAAGTGAACGTGTTTTGTGCAATTTCCAAGAAAGGTGTCTATGGACCGTTCTTCTTTGAAGAGGCAACTATCACTGGTGAATCCTATCTCAACATGCTGGAAGACTGGTTAATGGCTCAGTTGGAACAAGCAGAATCTGATGACTTCATTTTTCAACAAGATGGTGCACCACCACACTGGAGTCTTAGAGTAAGGCAGTTTCTTAACACAAGGCTGCCTGGTAGATGGATTGGGAGATCTGGGCGAGGTGATGACGTTCTCATGCCCTGGCCTCCTAGGTCTCCAGATCTTACCCCGTGTGACTTTTTCCTTTGGGGCTTTGTCAAGCAACAAGTCTATGTGCCGCCTCTTCCAAGAGATATTGACGAACTAAAGGCTCGAGTAACGGCAGTTGTGGGAACCATTGACGTCAAGATGCTGGAACGTGTTTGGCAGGAAATGGACTATCGACTAGATGTCTGCCGTGTGACGAATGGTGCTCATATTGAGCAACTTTGAAGATTCCCCACAAAACTTGAAACTTTAACCTTTCCAACGGTACCAATTTCATTTTTCAACTCCTAATAGTTTTTGAGTTATTAAAAATCGTTATGTTCCCAAGACTTTTGAAACACCCTGTATATATAAAAGACTTATACATGTTTATAAACTATTTGTAGACAAGATGAAAGAGACAAACTGATTCAGAGGAAGAAAGATTTGGCAATAAAAGTTAGAGAAGTTGCTGTAAATGAATTGAAGCGAATAAATGGTGAGTGTTTTTTTATTGAACTTTTGGACTTTCTTGACTGGAGCAATTTTCCTTTCGGTTAATTTGGTTTTTATATTACCCATTACTATGGTGTTATCCTATTTACTTTACCTTAAGAAATAAGACTGTAACGAGAAAGATGTTTATTTTTTTACATTTGTAGATAAACACCTTTTTATAGAATTCTACTTTGTTTAGGTAATTATGTGTTAACACCTTGGAAAACTTCACAGAAAGAAGAAGAAAAACAAAACAAAAAAATATTTTAGAATTTAGAGTGGGAGATCGATTTCATAAATTTAATGTAAAATGATCCTCCATTTCCAGGCAATTTTAGGGCAGTTAACAAAATTCTTTTACCACTAACCCTAAGTCTGAGTGGCTGCCAGTTAGGGTTATGTTTAAAATTGGATTAGAAGATTGTAACAAATGTTTTGAAAAAAATAATTTAGTGGAATATTTAAAAAAAATAATTTAGTGGAATATTTAAAAAAAAATAATTTAGTGGAATATTTAAAAAAAATAATGTAGTGGAATATTTTAAAAAAATAATTTAGTGGAATATTTTTAAAAAAATAATTTAGTGGAATATTTTTAAAAAAATAATTTAGTGGAATATTTTGAAAAAAATAATTTAGTGGAATATTTGAAAAAAATAATTTATTGGGAGAGAAAATATTTAAAAAAAAAAAAAATTAATTGGGAGGGTGAAAACTTGATCGAAAGTGTTCTTGTCTTTATGATTTTGCCGCCACAGAAAGAGTTAAAAATATCGGGTACAAAATTGCCTTAACGTCGGTAAGAGAAGACAATACAAAATGGAGAATAAACAAAATGAAATTGCTCCAGTCAAGAAAGTTCAGTAGCACCTTTATTTATTTATTTATTTATTTGGTGCTTTTACAGTTTAACGGATACTTTAAATAAAACAAACTGAGGAATATCTGTTTGATTTACGTACCTGTCATGGGCTGAATATATCCGATACCAAAAAGCACGCAAATTAATAAAGTAGTTTTTATTTCATAAAAGAAAATTAAATTTTAACGATTAACGAATAACGTGGAAATACGTCCTCATTAAGGCTTATCATGAATTTCGATTATCTCCCTTGAATATCACTTGAATAACTCGTAATGGAGGACGTATTTCCACGCTATTCGTTATTCGATGAAATTAGTTTTTCTTTTATAAAATAAAAACTACTTTATTAATTTATGTGCTTTTTGGTATAGGATATATTCAACCCGTGACAGGCACGTACATCAAACAGATATTCCTCAGTTTGTTTTATTTAAAGTAACCGCTAAACTGTAAAAGCACCATTTATTTATTTTTTAAAAACTATTAAATAATTGTTTTTCATCTTCATTAGAGATTTTATGTTTTGTTGCTTCTTGCTATATAATGTTCAACCTTGTAGTACTTCACTGAATAATAACCCAATCCATCAGTTTTATTGTTATTTAACATAATACTGTTTTACTTATTCTTAAAAATTAACTGTAAACAATTCATTGAACACAAATTGCTATTTTACCCATAATTGGAGGGATGGGGGTAATTGTTGTTCATAACTTCACTGATAATGTTATTGTGCCTAAGTGAATGCAACAGACCTGACTGGATTTGAACTCACCTTGCTGATTCGATACTTCGTATTTGTATCCATTGAACCACTGTTGTATCCTTCATGTTGGGGTACACTAGTTAAGATTGTTACCGAGTGGGAAGAACAACTAACATGTTAATATAATGAAGAAAGAAAGGTTTATTGCAATAGTGGAATGGGGTAAAAAATGGATGGTAACTTTTAATGCTGCAAAGACAAAGCTACTTTCCTTCAATAACTACAAGAAATCTCTTCAACCACCGATTGTCATGGCAAATAACACCCTACTTGAGAGTTCAACATTCAAACTACTCGGCCTAACTTTCACAGACAACATGAATTGGAATAAATACATTGAAAACATTGCCAGGACTGCTGCAAATAAGGTGGGCTCCCTCTACCGTGCCAGTAAACTTCTCACACCTTACATTATCCTGTATCTCTACAAAGCCACCATCCGCCCATGCATGGAGTATTGTTGCCATATCTGAGCTGGTGCATCATCCGCTAGTCTCTCTCTCTTAGACAAGGTCCAACTTGATAGGTCCCTAAGTATCCACCAAGCTCCAGCCCCTCTCCCATCGCTGCAATGTTGCTTCCTTGTGCCTGTTTTACAAGTACTTCAATGGATTGTGCTCTGATGAGCTTGCTGCTCTGGTACCCCCACAACGTAAATTCACTAGACCAACCCGACAATCTGCCAAATCCCATCCATACACTGTGGAGGTCCCCAGATGCCGAAGAGCTTTCTACTTCAAAAGCTTCTTTCCTTGTGCTGCTGGACTCTGGAACTCCCTCCCTGCTTTCTTGACGTTACTGACATGCAGAAATTTAAAACTAATGTAAACAGACATCTCGCTGCGCAGCTCCCAATTTAGGTTGACCCCGCCCCATCCCCCACCCCCACCAAAAAAAAAACAGAAAAACTTTCACCCTTTTTCTCAGTAGCCCCTTATGTCTACAGTAGCAGCCTGCCTTGTTTGGGGTGAACTATGATAAAAAAAAATAGAGATTACAATAATGGATAGCTAGACAGATATGACATTACTATGTTATTACTAATGTCAGAGGCAAAACTTTTGTCACTGCAATGCTCACTCTATGTATAGTAATCCATATGGGAAAAAGTGAGTGTAGACTATTCCATTACAACAGCCATTCAGACTTCAACCTCTTGAATTTGATGTATCATAAAATAAATTATGAATTTTTTAAAGGGTAATAATCAGTCTAATTATGAAACCTTTGAAAATTGAGGGCTTCAGAAGGTCAATTAGCCTGTACTAATTCAGCAAAAACACACCAAAACATTCACTAAATACTAACAAAATCAACACAAGCCAAAGGTCAGATGAAACAAGCTTTGTGATTGACTATTCTCTTCCGAGGTGATAGATTTATAAACCTATTGCCTGGAAGTCTTCTTTTATTATTTACATGATTGTAATAGGATTTTTTCGTCCACAAAAAAGTTATTTGGGTTATGAATAAATGTAAAAGAGATTTTGCATCCTCTTTAAAAAAAATAAATAAATAAAATGTCGACAAATTTAATTTTCCATCCCACTTCATCAAAGTAAAAAGTTGACTGCGATTTAAAAAAAATAAATGTAAAAAGAAAGATTTTGTGTCCATAGACGAGAATCAAACTCGAAATCACGTCTCCGCAAACTGGCATATTATCAATGTGTCCACCACGCCTGTGTTGTTAATACAGATTTTAAAGCATGCTATGTGTAAGTAGTTCAATTCATAGAAATCCTTTATCAAAATGTGAAGAGAGAGAGAAAGTATAATGGTAAAATTTGAAAATGTTGATTAATTAGATTTTTTCCAGATTTTTTCACGGTATCATTGGTTGCAGGAAGAGGACCTGAAACTGTGGGAGGGTTAGCTCCTCTGACTCCTTCTATGATATTAGTAATCAAAACAAAATCTGTTGATTGGATTTGTGTTGTGGGGTACAAATCACCCCTATTGGAGAACTGATGGTATCAACCAGTTATAATAAATATTACTGGTTGCAGAGACTCATGAGAGACTTTCATACCATGTTTTACCGCATGTTATGAACCCGTTCATCTCCTACCACATTAGTGGCGTTCTGTATTGCTTTATTATAAATACATTGTTATATTTTAACCCTGTCACTATTTGTGGTTTATTTCTTTGTGACCCCTAGCACGGGTCTACAACAATTAGTTATAAAATTTGATGAAATCGATTAGAAATTAATATTTTTATACATTTGCCAAATCTGCCCAGACAGTTTTAAGTATGTACCTTTTGTTAACAAAGCTATTAAAGTCAAAGAAATAGGGAAACAATCGACTTTACTTTATATATAAGAATATGTTATGTATTAAGCTGCTTTTTTGTTGATGCTATTGTTTGCACGGGTAATATTACTAAACAAGCGACTATTTAGTCCACAGGGCTGGAAATAAGCAAAGAATAAATAATCGCTTGTTTAGTAATATTATTCGCGTAAACAGTAGCATCAACGAAAAAATAGCTTGCATAACATACTGTACACTATCGGAAATAAATTTCCAATCTTAGAAACATAAAAATATAAAATATATGTATGTGTGAAAAATATATAAATGTTTATATAATTTTTTTTATTATTTCTTATTTGTTGACATATACGAATACAAAATGTCTTTTTAAAAAAAAAATTTTTTTTTGAAGAAGAACAGAATTTTCGTTCAGTTCCTTCGGCCTTCTTCAGTATATTGAGCAGCCAAAAATTCTGTTCTTTAAAAAAAAAAGAATTAAAAATGACATTTTGTCTTTTTATACGTCAACAAATAAGAAATAAATAAAAAATATATAAACATTGATATATATTTTTCACATTAATTTTTATACATATATATATCACAAGGAATACACGTGGATACAACATGCAATAAGAATATAAAAGATTTATTATTACTTGTCCAAAAGAGTAATTGCCTCAAAGTAAACTTTCAATATTGTCAATCACATGAGTAAAATAGCAACTTGCGTGAAATGTATTGTATGCAATCAATTATTTACAATAGACACTCTTTTCGCATTAAATAACCCCAAAAATGTTGAGTTGCCATAAAACATGAAGGCAACCTTCTGAAGCACCTCAAAATAATTGCTTGTGATTTTTATTTTTACTTTGCTTTATGAGCGCCTCTCCATCGTCACTATTCGTGGAAACGCCTTGAGCCTGCTCTTGGCCTGCCAAGCCAGCACCACATCTGATGAAACTTCCTGATGCTCGCATGCTGGTTTCGAAA
The DNA here is from genome assembly GCA_963556195.1 of Sepiola atlantica. Lineage (NCBI taxonomy): Eukaryota > Metazoa > Mollusca > Cephalopoda > Sepiida > Sepiolidae > Sepiola > Sepiola atlantica. Next base: position 65,148,033 of record OY744543.1, on the reverse strand, counting down.
AGGGACATTTTTCTTCTCAATATTTGATTAGTTAACTATCATTTACTATTTGTTAACTATTATTTAATATTTGTTGTGACATTCCAGAAATGTTATTGGCGTTCGACACTTTCCGAATTTTATATAATTTTTTTTTTAATTGTGATATATTTCAATTTCTGTTTTATAATTTCTAATATATTTTTGCCAATAAAAATTAATAATCTTTATTTTTTTAAGATGAAATTGAAGCCGTGAGAAAAACTCAGCGGGACAAGAAAGCAATGCAATTAAACTTTTTCAAGAAACAAATGGAAGAAGCTCATTTGGTGAGACAGGATTAAAATCAAGTATTTTTTTTTTAATAATTGAGATATAAGGGACGCCACATGTTCCAATTCCTTTTCCGTCGTTAACATTGTCACCTGCTATTGACTCCCAGAGCTATCACTTTTCTCTGGCCTTCAGCTAGGATAAAAGTGTAGTATCTGTTCTGTCATCGGTCAGGGGAGGAAAAATCCTTCGTCGCTGGGTCAAATTTTATTTTTGTCGCAATCCAAAGTGCTCCTGTTTTATCGAGCTGGATATTCCCTGCATAAAAAAATATCTCGAGTCTAACTTTGCCCTCGTAGGGAGTGTATGTAAGTTTAGTAGGCAGTGTAGACAGTGTGTGTATATATGCTTGCCTTGTTTTAGTCAGTGTGAGAGTATATGCATGAACTTGTGTGTGAGCGAGTTCAGTAGTCAGTGTGTGTGTAAGTTGATAGTAGTCATTTGCTTTCCCCCTGCCTCCTGCCAAAGAGTGATGTGATGTTGCATGCAGATGTAGTTAACGACAGATCACATGACCGCTACTTTTGCAATTAAAATTTGTTTTCTTGCCTGGAGCCTCATTTTGCGTGAAAAAGGTGACATTGTTTTTAAGGTGTGGCTTGTGTTTTCGTTCATGCAGTTAATAAATATACTGTATTGAAAAACATGTTAATCAAAATATATATCCAAATAGACGGCGTTTCGATGGGATCACCCCTGGGTCCCACGTTCGCCGAATATTACATGGCACACATAGAAAACAAAATCTTCCCCGACTTCATAAACAAACCCCCCATATACACCCGATACGTTGACGACATCTTTATCGCTACTGAATCCTTAGACAAACTCGAACATACTCTAGAAACACACTCAGTTCTCACCTTCACACATGAACTAAATACACAAACAAAATCCCCTTCCTCGATGTAATTACCGACTCTAACAATCCTGCCCAGTATACAACATCCACATATAAAAAACCTACAAACAATAACCCTAATTTACTCAACTACCATAGCGAATGCCCCCAAAAATATAAAACTGCCCTAATAAAAAACCTCGTCCACCGCACATACACGATATCTTCATCTAATAAAATATTCTACAAAGAACTAACCAACATCAAACAAACTCTAGTAAATAACAATTTTCCCAACCGAATTGTCGACCAACAAATAAAACTATATTTAACCTCTCTACACCAAAAGAATCAGACAAAAAAGACACTCTTCCCTTGTACTATAAAAACCAAATGCATTCTAACTACAAACTCGACGAAAAAGCTATAATCAACATAATAAAGCGACACACTAAACCCACCGACTAACAACAAAAAATAAAACTAATAATTTACTACACTAAATTCAAAACCTCTAACTTAATAATCAAAAATAATAACACTACTAACCTCCCCCCTAAACCAAATAAACGTACTATATTTGTTTCAATGCCAATTCGAGGAATGTTTCCCCAAGAACCAAACAGACAAACATAGTACCTATATTGGCCATACAACCACAACCCTCTTCCAACGCCTTACGCATCACCTAAATGACACTAGTGCCATCCAGCGACACATTACCACACATAAGAAAAATATAAAATCAACTGAACTAAGAAAAATATTAACAAGTAACACTAAGATTATACATAAAAACAACTGCACTGACCGACTAAAAATCTTCGAAGCCCTACACATAAAAAAATTACAACCCACAATTAATAAAATAGCATTCACCACCGGTACTAACGCTTTATCAGTCTTCAACAATTAACACATAATAATACTAATAATAATAATTAAAATAATAATAACAATAGATAAAGCACAAAACAAATAAAAACAAATCAATAAAAAATTTTTAAATTAATAAGTAAAAAAAGAATAAAGATATATATATATATATATATATATGTCTATACACATATGCAAATTAGATCTAACCAAAAATAAAATCATAAATATGGCTCTCTACAAACAACAACAGACTACCTCCTGAAGATGGTCACGAGACCGAAAGCGCTAGAGGAATGGCCCAAGAAACAACATTAGGCGCTACGATCCATCAATTATTACCAGAAACCCGAAGAATCGCTCGCCGAGTCGAGAAATTGACTAAAAAGATCATAAAGAAAGAAAACTCTGTGGTATTTAACGACACGTGTTTAATAAATGACTTGCTGCCAAAATATACATATATATATATATATATAAATGTTTCAAAGTACAACATTTATAAATTGTTTTAAATGAAAGCGGAATTGTAGTCTCTGACAATTTGGTCTCAAGAGCTCTTTCGTCCCACGTCTCATCAAGAGATGGAATACAAAATGTAAAAAAATAGAATTTACGAGAAAGAGCAAACATGGAGAAATTAACTGCCAATGAGAATAAGTGTTTAAAAAATTTAATTGAATGAATCGAATAACAAACGTTTAAAAAGCAGTCATTGATTCTCTTTGGGGAAAGTTAGTTGGCCCATTTTTTATTTTTTTTGGAGTGGGGGGGAGGGCCTCTAAAACTGCCTTTTAAATGGTTTTTATCTTTCCTGGAGAGGCACACAAACCTCAACCGACTGTGAGACGCGCAGAAGGCCAACTGAGCCCCCCCCCCCCCTGCCAATCTGCTGGAGTATATATAGATATTCTTGTCCTTTGTGGTAGACCACCAAGTTATCCACTTGAAAAACAATGGCCATCCTTATCTATGAACATAAAAAGCCTACTTCATAGAGGGTCCTGTATCTCGCTGGCCATTATTTTTCTCAAGTACTTTGCTCCTCTCAGCAAAAACCTCCGTCTAAAGAGACACTAACTTTTTCCAAGTAGAAATCAAATTCTGGGTGGTCCAAGCTCCAGACTAAACATATTTCTAATTTCTTAGCTAAATATTTCTCACTTGCAACAAGTCTGTTATTCACATGCATTGCAACAATGCGACCCACTAAACATGCCGCTTAATGCATGTTTACATCGGCACCTCCCCAGGTGTGACAGCAGTACTCCATCTTAAGACATATCTGGCTCGTATACAGGTAGACGATTGCGTCAGGTTTGAGGTACTTTTTTGAGCAGTAGAATGGAGCCAGGTGTAATATCTGTCCTGATACTGCATTTCATCTTTTCTGTCCTCGATCAGTGAAGCTGAAATCCTTCTAGACTGAGGCAATTTTAATTTTTGTCTTGATCTAGAGTGCCCCTTTTTGGGGAGTTGAATTTTACCCACATTAAAAACCGACCCTGCCTAATTCTGCCCTCGTGGGGAGGCAAGTAAAAAGGCACTGTTAAATTTGCAAACTTGTATTCCTTATGAAAGATGTCATTTTTTTTTTGCTAAGAATGTCATTAAAATTGAATAATTCTCTGATTTTTGATTATTTAAAAAAAATAATTAAAACAATGGTTTGTTTATAAAGAGCTATCTTTTAGTTATGGTGGGGGGGGGTCATAAGCCTACCACCTGACATTGATTCTGTATCAACAAAGACAATTTTTATCCGTCGAAAACTACACAAAACCACAATTTTCCATGTATGTTTATAATTTAAATATAATTTTAAAGGCTAATTCAATAACAGAATAATATCATATTTACCTCTTTTTTACTTTGGATCTTAACACAAGTTATTAACATTTTACTAAGAACCAATGGAACCAATCTTCTGAATTTACGGATTTGTGGAATGATGGATCCGAAACGGAATTTGATTTTTTTTTTAAATTTATTTTTTTAAATTTAATTCTTTCAACACTGCATCTGCAATGTTGTTGCTGAACATCTTAATGAATAAACATCCTCCACTCTATAATAAAGACCAATGTGTATTTATTTGTATATAAATAAATATCCATCCCGTCACACAAAAGTTAGCGAGTAGAAAAACTGCTGGACAAAACCATTTCAAGTGTTTAGAGAAAAAGACACAAATAGGAAATCAGATATCCCCCCCTCCCGGCCATCTGAAATGAATTCAGAAAGAAATTGTTAACTCTATTTCCATAATGAAACATTTTTTTCTTTTCATACCAATTCATAGATTTTTTTCTTTTTTAAACTTTCCAGTTTGAGACGTTTTCTTATTTCTATTTTTTTTTAACTTTACCGATTGAGACATTATTTTATATGAATATTAGTGCGAACACTGATGAAGCATAATTTTTTTTTGTGTCATTTTTTGACAGAAAATGTACACTCGTGCAAACAGGCCCAGATCAAAGTATAGTATCTGTTACGATGGATACTACACCCATAGACCAGTACCGTCTTGCCCTTCAGGGCTTGATGACGCCGGTCTGTGGGTTTGTCCTGTGCAGTTCTAGGAGGTCCACTCTCCCAGGCTTTGCCTCCCCTCTTTGGGGAGAAGTAAGTTTATCGCTTACTGCCTGAGGCGCCCCTACTGGGGAATGCCGACGGGGCTGCCCAGGCATTTTTTGTAGGCCAGAGTGCTCACCTTCTCGGGTGCTGGCTTTTCAAATCCCACTTTCCCAACCTTGTGTCACATCTTACCTTGTTGGAGGAAGATAAATAATATAAAATAGTTATTTTCGGAAAAGTTGTTTCTATTGTTTCTGTTTGTGCTTATTTTATCTTTGTAAAAAAACAAAATTAAGAAATTAAAAATAAAGAAAGAAAAAGATGATCGATATTTCGAGAAGAATGTTGGCTAGTTTTTCTGAGGAGACAACGAGGCGGGTGGAGATAATGTGATGGCTCTGGACCATTGCTCAAGTGGATTAAAATGGCTTATTAAAATTGATTATATTGCTTAAAATTGGATAAATGAGGGGAACTAAATTTTATTGAAAGTACAACACATTTAACATAAGTTTGATGGTTTATGTTGATGGGTAGGCTATATTGCACCACCATCCATTGCCTGGGGGAGGGAGCTATCTTATAGTATGACTATATTTCAACAGCCAAAACTTTGTGGAAATGGCGAACAAAGATGAGGAAGATCGTCTGAAACTACCAATACCTCGTCTCATCGAAGTAATTTATTATTTCTTCAGACTTTTTAAAAAAAGATATTTGTTATTTTAGCCTTTTTTTTTTTTTTAAATATTTGTTCCTATTTACTTGTCTCCCCACAAAGGCAGAGTTAAACACAAGTTCGGTTTTTAATGTATGAGAATCCAGCTCCCCAAAAATGGGCACTCTGGATTATAAAAATTAAAATTGTCTCCATCTAGAAGGATTTCTCCTTCACTGACTGAGGACAGATACAACAATTTGCTCCTAGCCAAAGGGCAAAGGAGATTTATTGATTTTTTAAGATATTTGCTATTTCCTCAGACTTTAATTTTGTTTTAATAATTATAACATATTTTGATTGCAATTTTCTCATGAAAAATAGGGGGAAAAAACAATTTATCCAAAGTGGGAATCAATTTAGAAAAATTTGAAACAAAAAAACTTTACACTTCTAAGTAAACTTTAATAAGTCTTCACCACATGCTTCAGAACAAAATCAACCACTTATTACGGTCTTCAGTAAGTCTTTCAGCTGTCAGAAGCGGCATGCCAGTCTCAACCCTTATCTAGTCAACTCATCCATTTGGTCATCATCCACTTGATATTCTAGGAATTAAATATTCTTGATATGATTTCCTTACATAGCTGGAGTCTGGTGTCTGGGAAAACATATCCAAACCATAATAATCTCTTTTTTTGAATGATAATGTTATAGCTATTAATGTTAAACGTCGTTCTGATATCTCGGTTTCATTGAACTAAATTTTACCAATTCACAGTTTATTCATAGCAAAATGGATTTGTATGCATTATTCGTCGTTGCGATTTTAGTCATTTTTCATTTAAGGCAATAAACACTGAGAGTGATTAATTAAACTTTCATTTGATAAGCGTAGATGAAAAGAACGAATTAAATACTATTTGTTTACCAGAAAAAAATACACAACAACGATACATTTTATTTGGAAATAATATAGATTTATTGTGAATACTTGTATATATGTGTATAAACGGATAAAGTATATATGCATTGTAATATTCATATATATATATATATACTAGCGGGACCCGTGTTAATTATTATTATTATTATCATCATCATCATCATCATCATCATCATCATTATTATTACTACTACTACTAGCGGGATCCGTGTAAATTACACGAAATGTTGTTTTCAATATTAATTATCTTATTCCTAACCTATACATTACTTTGTAAATCCTTTAGAATAAATTAAATTTGGCTCCAATTCATGAGTAGCATACACAGATTTGAAGGTCGTTGACACACAAAATAACACACACGCTATCGTATTAATATATAGATTCCCGGTCGTGCCCTCCTTACCTTACTCCCTTCCTCCCCTTCGATGTAGAAAAAACAAACTTTTAGGTTGGTTGGAATTGAACTACAAACCTATCGGGCCGACGTCGACAGCCGACGTCAAAATCCTACGTCGCTAACCGTTACGCAAAAGGGAAAGACTTGAAACATTACGAAAATTATCTGTCTTGAATGCTTTTCAAAATCTAGGTGCAGCACGCATGCGCAGAGCTTTTGCCGGAAGCGTGACACACGAACACACACGCTATCGTATTAATATATAAACACATACGCATGCATGTAAAAATCTCCCTACATTGCAGCGCCACCTATTGCCTATTGTGTGATAATCTTTCAACGGCTGAAACGTGGAAATGGTGACAACGAAGGTGAGGAAGACCGTCTGGAACATGTAAATACCGATACGTCATCTCGTAAATCTCGTCAAATATTTGCTTTGATTTTTATTCTTTCAGAGGAAATATCAAGCGGAACAAAAATCCAAAGAAGAAATGAGGCGTGACGCAGAGATATTGAATCATAAGGAACAAGCTCTACTCAAAGCCAAAGCTATGATGAAGGAAGAGATCAAGTAAATGACTTTCTTTCTTTTTTTTTTAACTAATGAGTCATCACTTATCAAGGCAAAAAGCCATTCAAGGATAAGAGTTAATGAGATGGATGGATTATCAGTTGAATGATGAAGAATATTATGAGAGGATTGAAAATGATGAGTGGAATAAACAAAATTTGATTACTTAAGAGGATGGTTTGACAAGTATTTGTTAACATTGAATTTGAAGACTATCATGTTGTAGTCTGCAGGGAATCAGCCCTGTGGTAATGTATTCCACAGATAGGAAGTTCTTGTAAAGAAATTCTGTTCATGGAAATTCCGTTTGCTGAAGCGGATGCAGGCTCTGAGCCAGCTGCCACCACCACCATCCATTTCAAACATTTTGTACTTGTATGATGTTTTCTTCAGACAAATCATCCTGAGGAAGTCTTATAATAAAGACGAAACGTTGATGAATACATAAATAATATTTTTTGGTTTTCCTTTTTCAATTCGTGTGCTGTTGTATGGCTCAGAAACTTGGGCTGTCTCTGCTGGCATACTAAAGAAGCTGCACCGTAATGACAGGGCAATGGTCAGATGGATCTGTTTGGTGAGGCCTGAACAGTACGTTTCTTTTGAATCCCTGCTCTCACAGGTCGATTTGAAAAGCCTTGCGGACATCATGCGGAAGAACAGACTGCGTTGGTTGGGTCACATTGAGCGTAGCGATGGCTGGATTGCTAAAGTCCGAAAGTTGAATGTGCCAGCAGAGAACATCACCACTGGCAGACCCAAGTTGACTTGGGAGGACGTAGTCAAACGTGATAGGAAGGCCATGGGTATGGATTCCATCAAACCTTGCCAAAGACAGGAGTGGAGAGGAAGACTTAGATTTCGAGACTAGACAATCAGGCCCCACCCTCATCAGAGGATTAATTGTGGCCTGATTCAACAAATAAACCGGTTGATGATGATGATGATGATGAATTTCCAATTTGACAAGTATTTGTTAACATTGGTAGGAGGAAAACAGTCTGCAGGAAATCAGTCCTGTGGTAATGTATTCCACAGATATGAAGTTCTTGTAAAGAAATTCTGTTTGTGGAAATTCTGTTTGGTGTTAGGTACATGGAGGAAGAAAGGAAAGTACTTTGCAGTTGTGGTAGTCAGACGAGTTTTTGCTATGAATATCTTACAAGTAAGAACCAAGATTTTAAGCTCAATCGGACACTTTTCATGAAAATAATGATAGTAAGAGAAACATTAGCAACAGATCTTCTGTGAGAAAGGGGCCGTAGAAAAGAGAAGAGCTCATCACACACTAGATTGCGAAGTTGGTCTTATACTTTGTCAAAGCAAGAAAGAGTGTTCCAAGCGGCGCATAGTTTTAATCTTCTCAGAGGCAAACCTGCAAACCACTACCTGCTTTTTCCCCTCCGCTAAGGAGCTTTTAACTTACTCTCACTGCAGTTGTTTCCTATGTTATTTGTTCCGGAACTTTTCATAATCTCTGTATTTAGAAATGAGCGATTTTTATCCGGAAAATTTTCATGATCTATGAAAGGTCTCCCTATGAAACTTTATAATGTTTTGTTTTAACATAGAATTTTATTATTATTATTTACTTATTTATATTTTTAAATGGAAATCGCTCCAGACAAGGCATTAAGCACTTTGGTGTAAAGAGTTAACAAAAACGAAAGATGATTGTCACAAAGACAGGAGATGCCTATTGACATTTGTCTTGAAAAGACCAAGGCTATAGGTAGGAGGAAAACAGTCAGCAGGAAAAGAGTTTCACAAGCCTATAGTTCTTAGGAAGAAGCTACTAGAATAGGAAGTTGTATTACAATTAGGTATCCAAACAATGAATTGGAGACCACTAGACCAATGAGCCAAACGAGCTGGAACAAAAGAAGCAGAGAATAGATCAAACAATTCTGAAGAACACTTGCCATAATAGTATTTATAGGAAAGACTGAAACTAGCAACATCATGTTTGTGAGAGAGAAAGGGTGCAGAGAAGGAGAAAGAGTAGGGCCAATCAAATTACAGATACACTTCTGCATTTGACATTTGTCTTGAAAAGACCAAGGCTATAGGTAGGAGGAAAACAGTCAGCAGGAAAAGAGTTTCACAAGCCTATAGTTCTTAGGAAGAAGCTACTAGAATAGAAAGTTGTATTACAATTAGGTATCCAAACAGCGAATTGATGGAGACCACTAGACCAATGAGCCAAACGAGCTGGAACAAAAGAAGCAGAGAATAGATCAAACAATTCTGAAGAACACTTGCCATAATAGTAACTATAGAAAAGACTGAGACTAGCAACATCACGTTTGTGAGAGAGAGAGGGTGCAGAGAAGGAGAAAGAGTAGGGCCAATCAAATTACAGATACACTTCTGCATTTTATCAAGAACCCTCAAAATAGGACAGAGATTGACCAGCCCAAATATGACAACAGTACTCCATACATGGTCTGATAGTAGATTTGTAGAGATAGAGAATAGCCTCAGGTGTGAGAAAGTGTTTGGAGTGATAAAGAGAACCGACTTTACGAGAAGCAGAAAGAGCAATGATCTTGTTAAAAATTTTAGTGACCACTACAAACATAACATAAATCTTATTTTACACCGACCTTTTCTTAAATAAAATTAGAATCATTAAAATGTCAGTACTGAAAATTGATACATAAAAGATTATATCCCCTTATAACATTTTATGTGGATACATGAAATAATATATGTACAAGGTAAGTTGAGATAAACAAAATTAGAACATTATTTATATCAGTTCCAAGAATTCAAATATAATGAATATTTGGCGTACGATCATTTCTAAAACATTTTGGAATACATGAATAGATCTTGAAAAAGTAATGAAAACGAAGACGTACCACATAAAATATTAAATCCGTTAATCTGATATTCTTATGTAAGATTGTGAATATAAAAAAAAGAAAACTATTGTTATATCATATTTAAATAGAAATGAAGTAAAATTTTGAAATGAATGAAAATGGGTCAAGTTTAATGAAGAAGTTATTTTAAAAAGAGTGTACAATGATAAATTCTGATGTTGTTTTGATACGTACGATGTGAATGTCCCAAATTATCGATGGAATGTTGTGGTTTGGCTAATTTTTTGATTAAAGTTATTTCACAATTACAAATGTAATGTCTATTAGTGTAAAAATAAAGCATTAGAATAAATATTTGGACGGAGTAAATAATCATTAATTTAAAATGATCTTTTAAAAAACGTAGAAAAAAAAACTTACAATGTATTTATTATTGTTGCCATTTTGTCAGAATGGATTATTCTTGTCAGTGTGTTCGTTTTTTAAACTATGTCTTTGTATTGTAATGTAGTAATGAAATAGAGTAAGAATAAAAGAATACTATTCTGTTATTCTGAAATTTACCGGTGACGTGTGAAAGTTTTGCCTATGTAAAGAAATCACACGGTGTCGTGGGTGGAAGGATTAGTAGAAAAATTAGAGTGAGTAAAAGGGCAAGCTACCTCCTCTTTGTAAGTTATTTTTGTGCGAGTAAGTTTTCCCAGATTAAATGTAATAATTAGACAATGGATTTGTAGTAACTTTATAATTTGTAGGTACACATAGAGGGAACCGGGTAGATTGCCGAGCGGATCAGTTTAGTCTGTGATGCATGTGGTTATTTTCTTACTCTTGTCAAAGTTACAGGGGAAAAAAACAGTCTACTTGATATAGAAGATTATACTTTAGATGATTCCAAAAGGTCTCTACATCAGCGCCCCTTATAACATCAGATATATTTATGGTGATTGCCCATCTTGACAGATGATTACCGTCTCTTTGTCCTCATCTGTTGTCAATACCATTACTGTCTTTTCTTGCATGACTTTGGGAATGACTTTGAAAACTAGCCTCTGACCTGCAAGGCTGGAAACAGGTGGCAAACGAAAGAAGTAGCTTTGACTATATATATATATATATATATATATATATATATGGGAAATGAAAAAGGAAAAACCAAGAGATATTTTTTATATATTCATCAACGTTTCGTCTTTATTGTAAGACTTCTTCAGGATGATAATTTTAAGAAAAATGTCATGCAAGTACATCGAAATATTGGGTTGACATGATGGGTTGATAAGGAAAAGTAGTAGCCGTGGCTACTAAGAGCGCTGGACGAGGGTCCAGACTGCAAGAAGTCAGAGAGTGAAATGAATATGGAAAGCTTTGAGTGGGTACCATTAAGGCAGCAATGAAAAAGGGGAGGGGTGAGAGTGTTAGTGAATTTGCCTTGGGGGGGCTGAGGTTTTTGTCGTGGTGAGGTGTAGCGTGGATTTTGGGGGGCTGGGGAAAGAAGAGGGGAACTGTGTGTTTGGTATGTAGATGGTATCATAGTTTTAGAAAAAGATTTGAAGAAATGAAGATAACTTGAAAATGGGTGTGGGGGGGTAAGAGTATGAAAAAAGTAATCGAAAGGTGGGGGGAGGGGAGATTTTGTTGTGGTCAGGTGTGAAATTTTTGGAGGGTAGGAGTATTGCCCAGCTGGCTGTGTCAGGAATGTGTGAATATAAGTGGGTTTGAAAGAATGTGTTGAAGTGTGCTGTGAACATGACAATAAAGAAAAGAAAAAGAAAAAAAATGATTTTAATTTTGGGGGGAGATAAATAAAATGCAGGATGTGTTGATGGTTTGAGATTAAATTGAGGGCAAAAGGGGTTTAAATATCTAAATATTTGTGAGGATGTGTAGATTGTGTTCATTGGTAAGGCTGTAATTTGTGGTTAAAAAATATCTCTAGGTTTTTCCTTTTTCATTTCCCATTACATGGATTACTCTCATTCTTCTTTTCTCATACATATACATATATATATATATATATGTATATATATATATATATATAGTGTGTGTTAAAGTGAATAATTTTGGTAAGAAATCCAGGTATGAGAGCTCAATGTGGAAAAACAAAGCAAGAATAAAATATAAAAGAAAAAATTCACATACACATCGTTGTGGGCACTATAATTTATTTCAACCTCCTGGCCTCTTCAAAATGCTAACGTAACAGCTACATATTTGAAATGAAGGAAAAAGAAATAGCATAGGCAGAGAGATGGGAGGTGGAGAAAGAGGAAGAACCACATATGTAAGTTAAAATCATCAAAAAGAAGGGGAGGGAAATATAAAAAGGTCGAATCATATCGTCCTAACTTGAGATACATATGATTTGACCTCCTTATATTTCCCTCCCCTTCTTTTTGATGATTTTAACTTACATATGTGGTTCTTCCCCTTTTTTCCCCCCTCTATCTGCCTATGCTATTTCTTTTCTGACTGGTGAATATTTCTTTTTCCGTCATTTCCAATATGTAGTTGTTCCGTTAGCATTTTGAAGAGGCCAGGAGGTCGAAATAAATTATAATATGGTAGTATCGTGTATGTATGCATATGTATATGAATGGTAGTATATAGTTTATATATATTATATATATATATATATATATATATATCTGAATGGTAGTATATAGTTTATATATATTATATATATATATATATATATATCTGAATGGTAGTATATAGTTTATATATATTATATATATATATATATATATATATATATCTAAATGGTAGTATATAGTTTATATATATTATATATATATATATATATATATATATCTGAATGGTAGTATATAGTTTATATATATTATATATATATATATATATATATATATATATATCTGAATGGTAGTATATAGTTTATATATATTATATATATATATATATATATCTGAATGGTAGTATATAGTTTATATATATTATATATATATATATATATATATATATATATATATATCTGAATGGTAGTATATAGTTTATATATTATATATATATGAATGGTAGTATATAGTTTATATATTATATATATATATATGAATGGTAGTATATAGTTTATATATTATATATATATATATATATGAATGGTAGTATATAGTTTATATATTATATATATATATATATATGAATGGTAGTATATAGTTTATATATTATATATATATATATGAATGGTAGTATATAGTTTATATATTATATATATATATATGAATGGTAGTATATAGTTTATATATTATATATATATATATGAATGGTAGTATATAGTTTATATATTATATATATATATATATATGAATGGTAGTATATAGTTTATATATTATATATATATATATATGAATGGTAGTATATAGTTTATATATCATATATATATATATATGAATGGTAGTATATAGTTTATATATTATATATATATATATATGAATGGTAGTATATAGTTTATATATTATATATATATATATATATATATGAATGGTAGTATATAGTTTATATATTGCATATATATATATATGAATGGTAGTATATAGTTTATATATTTATATGAATGGTAGTATATAGTTTATATATTGCATATATATATATATGAATGGTAGTATATAGTTTATATATTTATATGAATGGTAGTATATAGTTTATATATTGCATATATATATATGAATGGTAGTATATAGTTTATATATTTATATGAATGGTAGTATATAGTTTATATATTATATATATGATGGACTCTCCCGTAGATTTCGACGTATGAGTGCCCCGCGCGTGAATTTGTAATTGCAAGGGTTGCGCAATCCCTAACACCCGCTCTCCTTAGTCGGCATTGCTTGATTCTAATGGCAAGTAGTAATACAAGACGACTGGAAACAATGCCGAGATAAGCAGAGAGCATATACAGCACCTGGTATTCCCAAATAGTCACCCATTTAGTACTGGCCAGGCTCGACGCTGCTTAACTTCAGTGATCTATATATTATATATATATATATATATATATATATATATGAATGGTAGTATATAGTTTATATATTATATATATATATATATATATATTTTTATATATATATATATATATATATGAATGGTAGTATATAGTTTATATATTATATATATATATATATATATTTTTATATATATATATATATATATATGAATGGTAGTATATAGTTTATATATTATATATATATATATATATATATATTTTTATATATATATATATATATATATAATATATATTTTTATATATATATACTATTATCTGCATGGGCGATAAATTCTGTACATTTTTTTAGGGGGGGATGGGTCTACTTTTTTAGACGATTATGTGTTCCACTGGAAATGAGGCTTATGGCAAGATTTTTTAGGAGCGGGCCTGCCACTCGGACCTAGGATTAGTGGTAGGGTAAGTAATTTTTTTTTTTTTAGTAACTTTTCAGCATTACCCTCTTATTAAAAAAAACAACGCACACAGAATTTATCTCCCATAGCGAAAAGGATTGTTGGTTAACTGTCCTAAAAAGCTGGAATGGATCATTTTATGTTAAATGGAGTGTAGGAGGCTGCAGGTTAGGAAATTTATCTTTATTGTAGATTCACTTTCCTGATGAAGGTTGATGGTAAGGAAGAAAAAAAAAACTAGTGATGCAATTGGCCACAATTTATTCTCTTTTTTTTTAAATTTGCTTTTCTTGAAAAAAAAATGTTATTTATTTTTAGGGAAAAAATCGTCAGGCATTATGCAGATTTAAGTGAGCAAGCCACCTTGCAGAAAGAAAGGGCCCTATGGCACGTGCGACGTTCCAAATTGGATTCCATCAGGATGGAATTTCTCTTAGAAGATGAGAAAAAATGGAAAAGAGAGATGGAAGAATGGAAGGAAAAATCTAAACTGGTATAGTTTTCATGAAAAACATTTTATTTCATCATCATCATCGATTTAATGTCCGCTTTATATGTTGCCATGCATAGGATGGCTATAAGAAATTGACTTTCTAAGTAACCTATCCCTAGACAGGTCTTCATTAATCCCTCTTTCTCTTAAATCCATCCTTATCACTTCCTCCCATGTTTTCCTTGGCCTTCCCCTCTGAACTGGACCTGCTACCTTAACTGTTCTACATCTACTAACCCAAGAACTTACATCCATTCTTTCAATGTGACAATACCATCAAAATTCTGCACACATCTCTATACTGTCCAGATTTAATCTTCCTCTGAGGTCATCAGAACTAAGCCTGTCTTTGAGACTCGCATTTCGCATCCATTGTATCATTCTCATATCATTTCTCTCCATGCAACGCATGTCCTCAACTCTCACTGGAAGTTATTCCTATTTTAGTATAGATTTAAAAAACTTTGTGTTTGCAGAGGGGCTGTTAGGTGCATTCCTATGTCCCTGACGCATAAAAACCTAAACGGATAAATAATCAGAGATTGCTAGAAACTTTTTCTTTAATAGAAATATGCCCGTGTTTGTTTAACGCCACTTGAATTTGTCTGTGAAACCAAAGCTGTGGTTAAATTTAGCAAAACAAGATATGCTATCAAAATAAAGAGACTAACACCAGCAGGTGCAGTGTAAACAAATTGATGGCACGCTACACATAGACCCATCTGTTGGCTACCCAGTAAACTAGTCTAGCAGCAGCGGGATCATCAACTTCCCTCTGTCTGGATTAAAAGAGGTGCCGCTCACATGTACTACTAAAAGTCGGCGCTTATAGAGACGTTGTTGCCATATTAGAGGGAAATAACTTTTTCAAAATGCAAGGGAGATAACTACGTTTGACTTAAAAAATCAAATGCATGTACGGATGGACAGAGGGGTAAAAATTAACATTATTTTTTTTTCAGGGGGGGGGTCTACTTTTTCAGGTAATTACATGTGCTTTTACAACCTGGAACCACTGGGATTTTTTAGAGGGTGGGGGATTCTACTTTTTCAGGTAATTACGTGTACTTTTACAACCTGGAACCACTGGGATTTTTTAGAGGGTGGGGGATTCTACTTTTTCAGGTAATTACGTGTGCTTTTACAACCTGGAACCACTGTTATCTTGGGTAAAATTGAACTAAATGTCCAGCTAAGGTCTTTAATTTCCAGAGTGAAGACATGGTTCACTATATGGTCGGTATGTAACCGAGGACGTCCTAAACTATACATGCTGTTCGGCTTTAAGAAATCGTACTAATGAATAATTATGTAGCGAAAGGGTGAAAATATTAAATTCCAATATCCAATGGAAAACTTGTATATCTTTTGAAGATCCAATGCTGAAGAAGTTGTTCCAGGTTGTAAAAGCACACGTAATTACCTGAAAAAGTAGAATCCCCCCCCCTCTTAAAAAATCCCAGTGGTTCCAGGTTGTAAAAGCACACGTAATTACCTGAAAAAGTAGAATCCCACCCCTCTAAAAATAAATCCCAGTGGTTCCAGGTTGTAAAAGCACACGTAATTACCTGAAAAAGTAGAATTCCCCCCCCCCCCCCCTCTTAAAATAAATCCCAGTGGTTCCAGGTTGTAAAAGCACATGTAATTACCTGAAAAAGTAGAATCTCACCCTCTGAAAAAATCCAAGCGGTTCCAGGTTGTAAAAGCACACGTAATTACCTAAAAAAGTAGAATCCCCCCCCCCCCCTCTAAAAATAATAATCTTAGATTTTACCCCTCTGTCCATCCGTAGATGCATTTGATTTTTTAAGTCAAACACAGTTATCTCCCTTGGATTTTGAAAAAGTTATTTCCCTCTAATATTGCAACAACGTCACCATAAACACCTCAAAGTCTGTGAAACGTACTTGTTATCTTCTTTGCTTGGCCACATGCAAAATTTATGATTATCATCGAGAAATATATATATATTTACTTGAAAATGGATGACATACATCATAAAGAATAAATGGTTGTTGCCAAATGCTGTGGATATGTATGCTTGTTTGAAAGCAGTAACGGCAGCAGTATCTGTAACTGCTGACTGCTGCTTCTACTGATTTATCAGCCAATGTCAAAGTTAAAAAATTATATATTTAATAATATCTATAACAAATACTAACACGGGTGATCTAATTAATTAATGAAAATATTAAGAATAAACGTCTTTCATAGAATGTAACATATGAATAATATGTATTATTTGGATTATTCGGACTACTATCTTCGCTGTTATTTTCACAGCATTTCAGCCCACGTAACCTTCGATCTTCTTCATGGACCTGGTGTGCAATGGATAAAGGCATTTATTAACAGTCAGTTCTAAGTGACAGTATTCTGGAAGTTGAAGGTTCAATCCTTACTACAGACGAGATTCTTGGCCTTTTGGCTAAGATCAAAGTGTAGTATCTGTTCTGATGGATACTACACCCCATACTGGTATTGTCTTGGCCTTCGGGGCTTGATTCACGCCAGTCTATGGGTCTGTCCTGTGCAGTTCTAGGAGGTCCACCCTCCCAGGCTTCGCCTCCCCTCTTTGGGGAGGAGTAAGTTTATTGCTTACTGCTTGAGGCGCCCTACCGGGGAATGCCAACGGGGCTGCCCAGGCAATTTTTAAACCCCACTTTCCCGACCCGACCTTGGGTCACATCTTACTTGTGGGAGTAAGATAAAAACTGGCCTTGTGCCTAACCCCTGGAGAGGAGTAAATCAATACACTTCTATACAGTCATGGCTGAGAGAACAAGAACAATCTACCTCTGGATTAAATAAAGGGTTCAGTTCTAAATTCTGTATAGGTTCCGAGTTCAACATAAAGATTCCCAAATTCGAAAAGATACACCTGAAGGTCGGAGCTTACATCGGCCGAAACGTTGTGAAAATAACAAAGATGAAGAAAAGTAGTCCAAAACATTTGAAAAATAAATCTATTCAAAATAATGCCATATCCATCTTAAATTCATCCACGGATCTAAAATTAAAATTCTCATCTTCATTTTTTTTTTATTTTTATAACTTTTATTCACCCTCAAAAAAAGGCATCATTGCCACTGAGACAGAAAGGGGCTGCTGTGATTTGGGCCAGATTTATAGGAATCATCCTAAATGAGGAGTTGTGCAGCGTTGTTCACATTGCATTTAAATTTCTGTACAGTCGGGGGAAACAGGGAGAGAATTCCAAAGGCAAGCAGTCCGAGGAACAAAGTTATTAGAGTAAAAAGAAAGTTTTCTGGCATCTGGAAACCTCAAAAGTGAAGGGGTGAGATTTTGCTGCTAGTCTGGTTTGTAGGAGGTATCTATGATCAGGGGGTACAAGTGCAGTAAGTTCTTTCTGTAGAAGTACTTGTAAAACAAGCACAGGGATGCAATGATGTGACAGGGCTGAAGCTTGGTAGACTGCGCGACACCTATTACGTTAGAGATTTTTTTTTGTACCCTGTCCAAGAGGGAGTGACCAGTGGTTAGTCAAATAGCCCAAATGTGGCAACAATACTCCATGCACAGGTGAATGGTGGTTTTATAGAGATATAGGATACTTGCAAGTGTGAGAACTTTGTTTCTTTTTACTAAAATCCTTATCTGTTATCGACTGGGGAATAGAAGTAAATATATTATCAAATGTCTTATTTTGAATCATCCTGAACTGTTTCTCTGTTGTTACCATAAGTACAGCGCAACCAAAACAATAATAAACATATCTAGAAGTCTACATAAAAGTAAACCGGATCTGCTTCGACTTATAAATAGAATTTATTCCGAACACTGTAAACATGTGTAAGGTGACATGTTTAGTGGATTGCATAGTTGCAATGCATGCGAATAACAAGCTTGCTGCAAGTGAGAAATATTTAACCAAGAGAAAAGAGATCACCCAAGAAATGGGAAATATATGTGGCTTGAGGTCTGACCACCCAGAATTTGATTCCTCCGCTTTAAAAAGTAAGGTTTATTCAGATACAAGCTTCCCTGCTGTGATCATGACCCACTCGATGTTTTCTAAAATTAATGTTCATACCAGTAGGGGAAACCCCCTTGGTCAGTCAGTTTTTTATGTCCATGGATTGGCAGATGATTATCTCAACGAACTATGAACCTTTGTTTCATGGATCGTCTACTAGATGAACTATCTAGACCCCTGGGGATTTAGTATACTACTAAAATTGCTGATTCATATGCCTTGTATTCCATCCTCGGTGGCAGTGGCGTAAAGCTTGAACATGGCAGAAACTACTGCGTGTCCATAATGATATAAATGTGCTTTGGATGACCTTCCTGTAAAAGTAGCTATTCATCAACCCTAGAGGGATTAGTGTGTGTTTTCTATCACTCTTGTTTTAAGCTTCATTTAACGTAACACTCTCCTACCTCCCGCCCAAATAAATTTAAAAAAAACATAACTTCCATGAAACTAGTTGCATATAATCTTTAAAAAAAAATGTCTTTTTGCAGGCAGAGCCGAGTGACGATGTGAAAGATGGTGCAGTTATCGGGTTGGATGTCCTGGAAGGAGAGCGCAATTTGCCGCGCTGGGCTCAGAAAGGGTTTGAAAATCTCCCTGATGAGAATGTTGAAGTTAAGCAAAAAAGTCGTCTTTCTTGGGCAGATAAGAAAAAAGAAAGTGGATTGATTCAGTCTGATGATACTCAAATAAAGGACAACTTATTTGCAAAACAGAATCTTCCCTCTTGGGCATTAAAAGGTAAGAATATGATTGGATTTGACATTCTTCAGAGAAGCCAGGTTGGATGGTATCTTTTTGATTGGTAATAATGTTGAATAACAGGTGTGTAGGTTTACTGGTATATGTTTTAGCCTGGGTGAATGAGTGTGAATACAAGCAAACTTGCTCATGTATAAAACAAAGAAAGTTCACAGAGTATATTCTAGAATAACCTGGCACCAGGGAGAGATTGACAGGTGAGGTTATATAGGGCAAGATTCAGACGATATGCAGATGAGATCCCACGGATGTGATGTCACGTGGGAGCAAAGCGACGAAGAACAGTTAGAATATTTTTAGACCGGTTTTGGGTGTTGATGCAGACGGTCACTGAAATAATCACAAGATAACTGTTGAGGGTCGCATGCGGCCATGGGCTGATGTTGTCTGCCTGTCTATCTCTCTGTTTATCTATCTGACTCCCCATTAGGTTAGGATTTTTGTTTCTCTCATACTTTGTTAATTGTATATTATACGTGTAATTTCTTTAAACTTTTTCTCTCAATAAACCTCCATTTCTGAAACCATGTCCTCTCTCAATTATTCTTACTCTAACTTAATGAAGAACTTAATACACACACCAACGAGCCAACGCGGGTCCTAACCAGAGACGACACAACGGCGAGAAGAAGCTGATTACAAGAAAATCTGAAGTGGCAACGTAACGGCAACATGGGTCCCGATAAAGAACGAACTACGACACAGATCCAACAAAGAAAAAGACCACAATGCAACAGAAATATTGATCACTAGCAGGAGCTCGTGGAAATTGCATGGTTGCTTACTTATTGTCTTCTCTCCCTTCTTACCGTAAAGATATTTGTCAGCTAACTATATTTTAAAATAAATAAAACTAATGTTTTCACCTTTTGAATTTGTCTAAATGTTGTAAGAATTTAAATCATTTTAAAATAAATAATTTATTTCTTTTCACCTTAAAAATAATTGCCAGCTAATTATTCTTTAAATAAATAAAACGAATTTCATATTTGTTTTTACTTATTCAAAATTGTAACATTTGGATCTATTAAAATGCAAAGAATGTGTTGTGAAACTGTTTATGTCGACAGGACGACAGAATTCTATTTATGAAGGTTTATTGGATTTTAGAATGATTCATTTTGAAATGGGTAAAATCTTTTGCTAACACCAATATTAGCTATTTCTCAGTTGCTTTTTGCATTTCATCTTTTGGGGATCGTACGAGCTCACTTTTTCAAATGGGTTTGAAAGGTGATAACGTACGTACCCACAAGAAATGCCTTAGCGTATTATTATATAGATTTTAAAAGACAATGATTTTGTATGTGTTGTAACCTTTTTTCTGTTTAAAACAGGTTACACTAGTTGTAAAATAAATCACACAAAATTCTCTCTCTTTCTCTTTTTCTCTCTCTCTCTTTCTCTTTTTCTCTCTCTCTCTTTCTCTCTTTCCCTCTCTCTCTTTCTCTCTTTCCCTCTCTCTCTATCTTTCTCTCTCTCTCTCCCTCTATCTTTCTCTCTTTCTCGCTCCCTCCCTCTCTCTTTCTCGCTCCCTCCCTCTCTCTTTCTCGCTCCTCCCTCTCTCTTTCTCGCTACCTCCCTCTCTCTTTCTCGCTCGCTCCCTCTCTCTTTCTCGCTCCCTCCCTCTCTCTTTTTCGCTCGCTCCCTCTCTCTTTTTCGCTCGCTCCCTCTCTCTTTTTCGCTCGCTCCCTCTCTCTTTCTCGCTCCCTCCCTCTCTCTTTCTCGCTCGCTCCCTCTCTCTTTCTCGCTCGCTCCCTCTCTCTTTCTCGCTCCCTCCCTCTCTCTTTCTCGCTCCCTCCCTCTCTCTTTCTCGCTCCCTCCCTCTCTCTTTCTCGCTCCCTCCCTCTCTCTTTCTCGCTCCCTCCCTCTCTCTTTCTCGCTCCCTCCCTCTCTCTTTCTTGCTCCCTCCCTCTCTCTTTCTTGCTCCCTCCCTCTCTCTTTCTCGCTCCCTCCCTCTCTCTTTCTCGCTCCCTCCCTCTCTCTTTCTCGCTCCCTCCCTCTCTCTTTCTCGCTCCCTCCCTCTCTCTTTCTCGCTCCCTCCTTCTCTCTTTCTCGCTCCCTCCCTCTCTCTTTCTCGCTCCCTCCCTCTCTCTTTCTCGCTCCCTCCCTCTCTCTTTCTCGCTCCCTCTCTCTTTCTCGCTCCATCCCTCTCTCGCTCCATCTCTCTCTCTCTCTCTTTCTCTCTCTCTCTATTTCTCTCTCTCTATTTCTCTCTCTCTATTTCTCTCTCTCTATTTCTCTCTCTCTATTTCTCTCTCTCTTTCTCTCTTTCTCTTTCTCTCTCTCTCTCTTTCTCCCTCTCTTTCTCTCTCTCTCTTTCTCTTTCTCTCTCTCTCTCTTTCTCTCTCCTTCTTTCTCTCTCCCTCTTTCTCTCTCTCTCTCTCCCCCCTCTCTCTCTCAACATTACTTTTCCCTTGTCAAGCTCACTCTCCAGTTCTCACAGTTCAATTTAAGACATCTATGTTTCTGCATTGGTTTATCCAAGAGGTCGAACGTTCCACATGTCATACCAGCATGACCGATTCGTCTTTGGGATAACCTCTATACTAGGTAAATATAGTGCCCTCAGCAAATCCTCCAATCTAATGTATCGGGTTTGGTCAGATTTCCATTAGCAGATCCATCCAATCATAGATCTGTCATTACATTGCAGAGAGGTAATTTATTATTTTAATCATGCATAGTCAATATATTTACTCCTTGATAATCGTGTGAAATAAGGTTGTACGTGTGGGAAAGACGTGTGCTTTCATTATCAATCTAAGGATCGAATCTCCTTTCTTTGCTTTCAAAATAATTCTGCATACCAAGCGGCGTCACACTACATAACAAATGGCGTAACTCTTATCGAAGTTGTCTCCCTTTGATCGTTGGGCTTTTCAACAACTTGGTTTTTACCTGACAGTCGATGTATAGGTCGATTTTATTAATCAATGAGACTGATCTAAAAAACAAAACATTTTGTTTGCAATCCTTTTTAAACTGACATCAGATCTATTTAAACATTGATCTTCAAATTTAACAACATTGTATATTGTCATGACAATTGTGTATTAAGAGTTAATGTTATGTGGTGGACGTGATGATTCTGAACCCGGATCGGGCAGTGGAAGCGGCTCTTACACGCCTCATCCCCGCCATAAAAGGGCTTATCTTTGCCTGACATGTAGTTTGGAAATGTCGAGATCCTAGGTCACTAGTGAGAATCGAACTCACAACCTAGGAGAAACAGAATGACTGGTTATTGCACTGCAATAAGCAAATCTACCTTAATAAGAAAAAGGTGAACCTTTAAATTATCTGTATTCTCATTGGTTGCAAGTTATCTGTATTCTCATTGGTTGAAAATTATCTGTATTCTCATTGGTTGAAAGTTATCTGTATTCTCATTGGTTGAAAATTATCTGTATTCTCATTGGTTGAAAATTATCTGTATTCTCATTGGTTGAAAATTATCTGTATTCTCATTGGTTGAAAATTATCTGTATTCTCATTGGTTGAAAATTATCTGTATTCTCATTGGTTGAAAATTATCTGTATTCTTATTGGTTAAATAGAATTAACTGAGATTATTCAATGTCTGAAATCTGCTGGCAAGACAAAAGGTTAAGAAAACCATCTTTCTTACACCTGGCATA
>OY744543.1:65117203-65119703 GCA_963556195.1 Sepiola atlantica | reverse complement strand
CCTACCGGGGAATGCCGACGGGGCAGCCCAGGCAATTTTTAATGGCCAGAGTGTTCACTTTCTTGGGCGCTGGCTTTTCAAATCCCACTTTCCCGACCCGATCTTGGGTTACATCTTACTTGTGGGAGTAAGATAAAACTGGCCTTGTGCCTAACTCCTGGGGAGGAGTAAATAAAACCTTATTAATTTCAAGCTGTGACATCACTCTTCTTACAAAATGGAAAGGTAGACAACTCTTTGCGCTCACCCCTTCCCTTACATCATCTAACACGGTGGTGAGGGACCTTTTTTCGTAGATTTTGGGAGTATAGTCACCCTTTATTTTCCATGACTTCCAGAGTGGTAGTACCTGCCAGGGTTCCATCCATAGATTAAATAGATGATTAATTTAACAAAACTAAGCCTACAATAATTTTAAATATTTTCTAGAATCAAAATCCTGTAATGGATTTTGATCTAAATTGGAATAAGGATTCTAGACATAATCTTTAGCAGCATTATATTTTGATTTAAATCTAAATGGGACATAAAAGTGGTGCAACA
Organism: Sepiola atlantica; assembly: GCA_963556195.1. Classification (NCBI taxonomy): domain Eukaryota; kingdom Metazoa; phylum Mollusca; class Cephalopoda; order Sepiida; family Sepiolidae; genus Sepiola; species Sepiola atlantica. Next base: position 65,119,160 of record OY744543.1, on the reverse strand, counting down.
CTGTTCTGTTCAGGGAATTTTACCCTTTTTGTAATGGGTATTCTTCTAGTAATCTTATATATGTAAAAGCTTCTTTTAAATATATATTGAGTATTTAGATGTGTATGCCTAGGTTTCCTTTCTCTTGTACCCTCAACCTGTCAGTATAAGAGTGGCCCAGATTAGTTATGTGAGACTAAGTGACAAGAAATCTTCCCCAAGATTCCCAGATAGAAAGAAAGATAGACGGCGTTCATTTTTCTAGTCAGGAAACAAGGCCAAGCATTGGGTGTTTTTGAGGTGGCCCTGTAATGGTACCTCTGTGCTTGGCTAATAGACAAAAAAGGACTGCAAAGGCCAGGTGATAGCCAGAACCTATCTTCTCTTTAAACAATTTAGGTTTGCAAACCGGATATCTTGTTCAAGTCTCCAGCTCTAAGAAGGTTGTTGGTCAAGACTAAGGAGGCCTCTCTCCCTCAGTGGTTCGGTACCAAGACGTAAGTCAGTAACACAGGTTTTATATCAGTTTTTATTCTCCAAGATGGATAATCTGACAAAATCTAGGTGTACTTCACACCAAGAGGGGTAATCCTGCACCTGTGTACTATGCCAGGTATTTCTGTGTCTCCCGCATGGATAGATAAAAAACATAAGTAATTATTTGGAATAAGTTTTCATGTCTCTTCCGAAAAGAAAATTGAAGATAGGTTTCCCTCTCGTAATAGGCAGAAGGGGGGGGGGGATTTAAAGCGGGGAGCATACCAATTTGCTTTTATTTATATATTTATTATTCTTTTGTAACACATCTCATTTCTCGAGGGAAAAGAATGCTTGAAATACACGTGGCGTTTCAGGTAATTTTGAGGGTTTCCAAAAAACTTAAATATACTTCGGCAGTCAAAATTCTCCGGACGGTAGAGTGCAGAGGAATAAATATTTAATATTTTTTAATTAAATAAGAGCCAGGGAAAAAAAAAAATTTAAATGAAAAAATAATAAAAATGCGTAAATAGAATTAAAATAAGATTAAGGATGAGAATAAAAATACAGGAGTAGTTATCGTGCAAATAAATAGAATAAAGGTGCTTAGCTGTAGTTTTGCGACTCTCCATTAATCAGCTTAATTTTTTTTTTTTACATGGTTCACCCCAAACAAGGCAGGACGCCACTGTAAACGTAAGGGGCTACTGAGAAAAAAGGAAAAGGGGGGGGGGGGATTGGTGGTTCAGCTTAAATTGGGATCTGAGCAGCGAGATGTCTGTTTACATTAGTTTTAAATTTCTGCATGTCGGTACTGTCGGGGAAACAGGGGGCAGGGAGGGAGTTCCAGAGGCCAGCAGCACGAGGAAAGAAGCTATTTGAGTAGAATGCTCTCCGGCATCTGGGGACCTCCACAGTGAATGAATGAGATTTAGTAGAATGTCGAGTTAGTCTAGTGAATTTACGTCGAGGGGGCACCAGAGCAGCACACTCATCGGAGCATAATCCATTGAAGTATTTGTAAAACAAACACAAGGATGCTACATTGCGGCGATGGGACAGGGGCTGGAGCTTAGCTGACAGTGAGGGACCTATTAGGTTGACTACTCTTTTTTGGACTTTGTCAAGGAGGGAGAGACTAGTAGATGATGCACCAGCCCAGACTCTTTTTTTAACCTTGTCTAAGAGAGAGAGAGACTAGCGGACGATGCACCAGCCCAGATGTGGCAACAATACTCCATGCATGGGCGAATGGTGGCTTTGTAGAGATACAGGATAATGTCAGGTGTAAGGAGTCCACTAGCACGGTAGAGGGAGCCAACCTTCTTTGCGGCAGCCTTGGCAATGTCTTCAATGTATGTGTTCCAATTCATGTTACCTGTGAAGGTTAGGCCAAGGAGTTTGAATGATGAACTAAGATACCCGCTACGTCATGTTGCAATGAATTCTGGGAGTACAAAGATAACATTTATTTAAGGGAGGGAAGACTTGGGGTACT
>OY744543.1:64992203-65112203 GCA_963556195.1 Sepiola atlantica | reverse complement strand
ACACAGGATTAAAATTGGAAAAATACTATGGTTTATTTTCCGATAAGTTATTTCGGAATTGGAGTGAATGTCAATAACAGTCGAGAAGCCTTGGTGGGCAGTAGTAATTTGTTTGACAATGTCCTGTAGGTGAGCCGAGCGAGCAGTGGTAGAAGCAGTAATAGTTGCGGTGTAAAGATGTCAGCGTTGGAGGACGTGGTGTAGCAGTAGTGCGAATAGTTGTGTTGTTCAGCGTCGCTGATTCAATGGCGTTTAGCAGACGAAATTGTCGTAGAAGTCGTCGTGATAGTCGCGTTGTTGAATTGTTATTTTGTTGTACTTGAAGTTGCTGGTTTTTTCGTCGTTGTTTGAGGAGGACCGAAAGTCGCTATTCTTGTGTTCTTGGCTGATTCCAGATTTTTTCCTTCTCCCCCCCCCCTTCTATATCTCTCCTTCCTGTAAAAGGAAAAATAAACTTCCTTTGTTCACTGGGCCCAGCTGTTTTTATGTGAAAGTGGCGGACGTAGTTGTAGACTCTTGGCTCGCAGGGGAGAAGACCAATAATGGCCGTTGACTCCAGAAAACTGTGTTTGTTTGTGGTACTATTTTTGGCCACAGTAATCACGGTACATGATCAGTCAGCCCGTAATTTTGTGGTAGTAAACATGATTATGTTTACCGACTTTTGTGCCACTGTGGCGATCACAGAACGCCTCCCAGTGCCTGGGATTCCACTTTTAAGCGGTCGGGAATCAGGTAAATAAGGCCGACTTGGATGGCGGTCGCCATGGTAACACAGGCCAGACAGTATGACGGCGTCTTCAGATCAAAACGAGATCTAAAATCATAACACCCCCCTGTAAAATGTTAATTCAGGTATCTAAAAGAAAAGTAAAGAAAAAAATGGTCCCGCAACAAAAACAAAAAACTATGGAATTGCAATAGTGTCTACTGTCTAATAATGCTTGCAATAAATTGAACGCATTGTCTGATGATTAAAAGTGAACTTTTGCTTTTTGTTGATTCCAGGTGGTTCATCGACAGAAGAAAATGAGTTTGAGACGATGTTTAAAGTTTGGAAAAATTCTTGGTCAGAACCATATGAGACGGAATTTGACTTTGGTGAGTTTCGGTGTTTTTCTCTTGCCTTCATCGTTGTAATAATCGATTCCAAATTATGTGGGACGGTAAAATTGTGTGTGTATGTCCCTCACCTACTTTTGCTCGATCAAAACTGATACTTAATTTGGTACTTGTTCGTCTTTTACCACAGTCCGTTTTTCACAACTTTTTACTGACCATTTTTTTTTTTGTTCTTTTTTCGGTATACACTTACCTATCAGGCTGGAAATTTTTTTCAAATATTTTACATTTTAGTTTCCAATGTAAATTCAACGTAGACTGATCCAAGTTGGTCCATAAGAACAACACATGCAACATGGTCAAAACTGATCCCCCTCCTAAAATCTCAAATATTTGAAAAATATTCCCCAAAACCCGGAATTCTCTCGCGACATGATAGGTAATTGTAAGCACAAACATTTTTAACATTTGAGAAGGTCAAAAAGAGGGGGATCAGTCTACGTTGAATTTACATTGGAAACTGATCCCCCGTCTTAAAATCTAAATTTAAAAAAATTTGTTTCCAAAAACCCCAGAATTCTCTATTGACATGATAGGTAATTGTACACCGAAAAAGATTCTGTTAAAAATTGAGATGGTCAAAAAGAGGGGGATCAGTCTACGTTGAATTTACATTGGAAACTGATCCCCCTCCTAAAATGCAAAATACTTGAAAAAAATTCCCAAAACCCCGGAATTCTTTAGCAGCCTGATAGGTAAGTGTCTACCGAAAAAAGAACAAAAAAAATGGTCTGTAAAAAGTTGTGAAAAACGGACTATGGTAAAAGACGAACAAGTACCGGAACAGATACTACACTTTGATACTTAATTTAACTCGTTATTATTCATCAATGCATTCAAACTTATTTATGACCGTTTAATACATTAGCGGTGGCGATACTTAATTTTCATGAAGATTTTTTAATCAAATATTTGTGCAGTGTACTTTATTTTACTTTTTAAAAATATTTATATATAAACAATCAATCATCTACATGGCCCATGAGGGTGATCGATCAGTGAAGGTTGGAAGTTTTTGACAACGACTGTCTCTACTGCATATTGAATTGTCGACGGGCCGACCGTGTTCCAACTGCTGCTTTCCATCAACATCTCAATCTAAAGTCTCTGACAGCTGTCCTGTTTCAGCGATATCTTCGATGGCTTGGGCATGCAGCTCATTGCCCAGAGAGAATTCACAACGTAATCCTTCCTGCGTGGGTCGTGTATCGGTGGAGAGCTGAGGACATAGACAACAACCATCAAGGTGAACTTGACTGAACTCCCAGGTCCATAGATGGTCAGCCTTCAGCAGGTCCACAAGTGGTTGGCCTTTGACGTAGGAATTGCGATTGGTTAGCCATCTTGTGCGGCCTTGCTAAGGACCGCCGTGCATGGCTGCCATGGTTTAGGATACAGTGCAGGCCACAAAAGAAGCCGGCTCAACCCGAGCAGGGTGAACGCCGTTGCAACAAGAACAATGTTTTCATTGGAAAAAAGATTTTTTAATAGTTTCTTTGGCCTCTTGGCTAGGAATAAAGTGTAGTATCTGTTCTGATGCTACACTTTGTCTATTCTGTTCCCGGTTAGTGAAGGAGAAGTCCTTCTAGGCTCAGATAATTTTCATTTTTGCTCCAATCCAGAGTGCCCCTTTTTGTTGAGGTGGATTTTCCTTACATTAAAAACCAAACTTCTGTCTAACTTTGCCCTCGTGGGGAGGCAAGTAAATAGAAACAAACTGCAACTTAATAATAAAAATTCGTCTTGAATAATTTTCATATGCAAATGTTACTCTTCCATTTAATTATTCGTTATTTAAGAAGTAAAGGAAAAAGAAAGAAATACATAAAAAAGACAACAGCAACATAACAACATGTAGCAATCGGTATACTGCAAAACATGTAGCAATCGGCATACCGCAAAACATGTAGCAATCGGTATCCCCCGCAAAACATGTAGCAAATCGGTATCCCCCCCCCCCCCCGCAAAAACATGTAGCAATCGGTATCCCCGCAAAAACATGTAGCAATCGGCATACTGACAACCATGTAGCAATCGGCCTGCTGCAAACATGTAGCAAACGGTATGCTGCAAACATGCAGCAATCGGTATACTGCCAAACATGCAGCAATCGGTATACTGCCAAACATGCAGCAATCGGTATACTGCCAAACATGCAGCAATCGGTATACTGCCAAACATGCAGCAATCGGTATACTGCCAAACATGCAGCAATCGGTATACTGCCAAACATGTAGCAAATCGGCATACTGCCAAACATGTAGCAAATCGGCATACTGCCAAACATGTAGCAAATCGGCATACTGCAAAACATGTAGCAATCGGTATACTGTAACATGTGGAAATTGTGCACTCCTTACTAAATACAATAACACACACTTAGCGGACACATGCATATACGCATACATACACATGTACATACACATGTGTGCATTCATATGCACTCTGGAAAGGCAAAACTAAACTCTAGCAGAAACAAATAAAATTGTGATTCAGAATAAATCAATAGATAACAAAATTACATACATGTAGGGGGGATCGGAATGAACTGATGGAGAATTGACACTGACCAGACAAGGAATTACTTTAATAATTATTAACAAGAAGATAAACTTACTGTAAATCCAGTAAATATTTCCTATTATATTTTTTTTAATTTGTACAAAGAAACCATTTCAATATTCTTATTTAATAACTTATGAAACAAAAATATTAGTTTTATTTTTTTTAAAAAACATTCAAATTTTCGTTTCTAATTTTTTTTTTTAGGCTCACATTAAATAAATAAGAATAATTCAATTTGATAGATTTTTATAAATTTTAAACCCAGTATCATTAGCAAGTATTTGTTTATGTCCGGATTGAAAACTTATTCTTTTTTTAGAATAAATAATTTTCAGACTTACATGAAAACATAAACTATACAGAATTCAAATAAAAATATATAATTTTGTTAAATTATTTAAATAACAAAAAAAAAGTCTGTTGAGTCAAATTATTATTAAATATTACAAAATTATTTTGTTTAATAAGGTTAATTTGTTGGATTAATTAAATTTATCAATTTAAACATTACTGAAGTATTATTTAATAATAATAATAATTTAACACTATTTTATTTACTTCCTCTCCAGGAAGTTAGACACAGGGTGGGGTGTGGTTTTGAAAAGCCAGCACACTACAAAAAACGCCTGAGCAGCCCCGTCGGTATTCTTCGGTAGAGGCGCCCCAGATGATTAGCAATAAACTAACCTCTTCTCAAAGAAAAGGTAAAGCCTAGGAGGGTAGGTGTCTTGTGACTGAACAAGACTACACCTCAGAACCAGAAGAAAACACAACGGCCCAACCTCTGTTGGACTGATCGTCGAGGACGTATCCTAGACTGGTACGAACACACCTACTCAAGCTGTGCCAGGTACCGCAATACCAATAAGTCTTGTAATTAGCTGTAAGTTGTAATTAACTGAACACGTCACACATCTCTCTTTCACAGCCTCTGACTCTATGTTGATTCAACCACTCTCTAATAGTTTGCATTTTTTTTATGTGGGAATTTAGAGAAGAGTGTGGATACAAGTATGCATATATTATATTTATTTACCTCCTCTCCAGGAGGTCAGACACAAGGTCAGGTGTGGTTTTGAAAAGCCAGCGCACTAGGATTGCCGCACTCTGCCCTACAAAAAATGCCTGAGCAGCCCTGTCCCCATTTCCCGGTAGGGGCACCGCAGGCAATTAGCAATAAACTAACCCCTTCTCAAAGCGAAGGTAAAGCCTGGGAAGGTGGACCTCCTAGGACTGAACAGAACCATACTTCAGTCCTACAGAGCAGGGCTAGAAGAAAACACAACAGCCAACTCTCTGTTGAACTGATTGTCGCGGATGTATCCATGACTTGCTACGATCGCACGTACTCAAACTGTGCCAGGTAAGTATGATCAGAGATTTTTTATTATTGTTGAGTTTGTCTTTTACTGATTCCATAATCAAATGACTGGTTTTAAATAATGTAGAAATTTATACTTATCTAGAAGAATACTTGTCCCACGACGGGTAAAATGAATTCCCCAAACGGAACTAATAGCACCCTTCCCGAGAGGCGAACATTCAAACTGATCCGCATAACATTCACAGATAACATGAATTGGAACAAATACATAGAAGATACTGCCTAGTCTGCTGCAAAGAAGGTAGTCTCCCTTTACTGGGCTAGAAAACTTCTCACACCTGCCAGTATCCTATATTCCAAAAAAGCCACAATTCGTCCATGCACGACACCTAGTCTCTCCCTCTTGGACAGGGTCCAAAAAACAAATCTCTAACCTAATCAGAGGTATCTGGATTTCTGTGAAGGGCTTCCAACCTTGCTTTGTCCCCTTTGCATAAAACTAAATTAACTAAATTATGCAAAGTGTGTAAAAAGGGGTGGAAAATTCAGATACGTCCGATTTTTGTGAAATTGTAACAATAGGTATTGGACATCAATTAATAAATATTCCTCAAATTTCAGTTTCTTTGGAGTATTTTAAGGGGTTAGAGAAGGGGCCATAATATAGGCACAACCTCCCATTTGAAAATTCAAGTATATCAGATTTGCATTGAATTTGATCCATAGTCATAAGGCACCAATTAAACAAGATTCCCTGATTTTCAATTTCTTCTTAAGACACCTTAAGCCTTAAATCTTAGACATTTTCTATAATCAAAATTACGTAATGGTTTTTGATCAAAATTAAAATAAAGATTCTAGATATAAGGTTTGATATCATATATCTTGATTTAAATCTTTGTAAGTTGACATAAAAGTGGTGCAAAACTGTTTTATCGTGGCAGGGGGGGGGATTAATTTTACCTGTTCTGGGACGGTTATTTTTCTAGTAAGTTATAATGTGTTAGGTTATTTTGTTTAACGGCATATTAACATGTATGTTCGTTTAAATGCTGGGAACCATTTTTCTAAACAAATATTTTACTTTTATAAAAAGAACGATCATTGTATTTTGTATTATTTCAATTATTCGGATGACAATTCTCATCTTGGTTGTAATATTCACAACGTTTTGGGCATCTTCAGATGCATTTTTTTGAACTCAGGAACCTATATACAGATTCACCTTAATAAATTCGGAGCTAACATCGTCCGAAATGTTGTGAATATAACAACCAAGATGAGAATAGTCATCATCATATCATTATCGTATTTGGTTTAACGTCGATTTTACATGCTGACATGCGTTGATCGGCTTTTAAAAATTGACTTGCCTATCTCTTCCCAGGTCTTTATCCCTCTTTCTCAAGTCCATCGTTATCATTTTACATGCTGACATGCGTTGATCGGCTTTTAAAAATTGACTTGCCTATCTCTTCCCAGGTCTTTATCCCTCTTTCTCAAGTCCATCGTTATCATTTTACATGCTGACATGCGTTGATCGGCTTTTAAAAATTGACTTGCCTATCTCTTCCCAGGTCTTTATCCCTCTTTCTCAAGTCCATCGTTATCATTTTACATGCTGACATGCGTTGATCAGCTTTTAAAAATTGACTTGCCTATCTCTTCCCAGGTCTTTATCCCTCTTTCTCAAGTCCATCGTTATCATTTTACATGCTGACATGCGTTGATCAGCTTTTAAAAATTGACTTGCCTATCTCTTCCCAGGTCTTTATCCCTCTTTCTCAAGTCCATCGTTATCATTTTACATGCTGACATGCGTTGATCGGCTTTTAAAAATTGACTTGCCTATCTCTTCCCAGGTCTTTATCCCTCTTTCTCAAGTCCATCAATCCTCATCTTGAAAATTCCCAAACATAATAGTTGCATTAGGTTAACCTTAACTGGGTGAAATGAGGTGGTCCTGCCATATACAGCGTGTAACCTCTTCCATCAACTCCATAACGCATCTGGATATTCCAAGCACTAGGGCGCGTGATAGACCTAGAAAGACCTGGATGCGTTAGAGAGCATTATAACTGCACGCAGCTTGACTGATGATAAACCTTTCGACCGGATTGCACGGAGAGCAGACATGAGATATTGCTTGGTGTTCCCCACAACAGAGTCCGGGACACTTGCAGCAAAATAAATACCGAAGAAGAACAGGAGATTCATACCTTTCCCAAGTTATGTTCAATATGTTGATACCCAGGTGAGGCTGGGTTACTTTAATAGAAAGATAATTCTATGTTCAAGCAAGGTAATGATTAGAATTGAGATTCATGTCTTCGTTAGGAATTGTTAACTTTGTATCTTATTGACGGTCGTACCAACAAAGAGACGGTACTAGATGACAATACCCTGGACGTAGTAGACTCTTTCTGTTACCTAGGAGAGATGCTGAGCACTGTAGTTGTACAGAGTTCATATTCACCACGAATGTGAACTCTGTACAACTACAAGGGTGAAGGCAGCTTCGGCAAAATTTTGTGACCTGTTGCCTCTGATATCATCCCTCTATGGATCTGCAATGTGAAATCTGAGCAAACCCAACACATCAGGTCAGAGGATTTGCTGAAAGCACTATATTTGCCCCGCATAGAGGTTATCTGAGGGATGAATCAATCATGCTGGTATGGTCATGTGGAGTGTTCGTCTTCTTGGATAATCCATTCGCAGAGGCATTAAATCACAGAAAGGTTGTCCGGCCAAGAAAACCTTGGAAGCAAGTTATTAGACAAGACTGTATAGAGTGGAATTTGCATAAAGTTGACTCGCTGAACCATGGGAACTGGAGAGTGAGCTTGCGAAGTATCAGAAAACGTCTGACCCCTGAATCAAGGAAAATGTGACGTTAAATGAATAATAGAAGAAGAAAAAGAAGAAACTGTTTAATTTTGTAAATGGATTTGGCAATTTGATTGTTTCCCTGTCAATAGAGACATCTTGTATTTGTCAAGCATAAGGACGGATTGGTCACGCTGGTATGGTCATGTAGAGCCTTCATCCTCCTGGATAAACCGTTGCAGAAGCATAGATGTCTTGAATCGCAGGAAGGTTGGCTGGACAAGGAAAACTTGAACGCAAGTGATTAGACAAGACTGTACAGAGTGGAATTTGGAGACAGTTGACCTGTTGAACTGTAAGAACTGGACATTCAGCTTGTGCAATATCAGAAAACGTCTGACCCCTGAATTAGGGAAAAGTGACATTAAATGAATAGAAGAAATATTTAATAGGCTTCCTTGTTGTTGAGGGTTCATTTGTATCATTCAACTAGTTTATGTTGTGTATATTTAAGAGGCTTCTTTTTCTTCTTTTTAATTTTTACAAAAAAAATGTTACACATCTTTCTTTTAAAAGTTATATTTTATTTATTTTTTCGCTGTTGGGTCACCACTTATCAAGGCCAGGAGCCAGTCGAGGATAAGAGTTAATGAGACGGAATGATTGTCAGCGAAAGATGAGGAACACTATGTGATTACTTATGGGATGGTATTTGAAGATGACTATGTTGTAATCTGCAGGGAAGTAGTCCTGCAATAAGGTGTTCCACAGATGGAAAGAAACTCTGTCCATGGAAATTCAGCCTGACGCTGTAAATATTATAACCTGAACCCATATCGAATTTAATATATGTAGTATAGAGAAACCTATTGGCTTTGCAATTGTAAGGTTTTTAAATTTTCTTTCGCAGAAGGTGACCGCCTCGTCAACATTGGCCGAGATCTTACTTATATTGTTCACGGCCGGTCGGGCATTCGGTCAAAAGCCTCCATCAGGGAACTGGAAGCCTACCAACATACTCCTCTCCCTGTTCTCATCCAGCAGTCAATCCTGTCTCCAATCACTTCACAGTAAGATTTTCTATTTTTTTTACCTCTCTTGTGTATATCAACTTACCTGATACGACATTTCGTCGTTTCTGTCCTCGGTCAGGAAAGGAGAGATCCTTCTAGACTGAGGCAATTTTAATTTTAATTTTTGTTCCAATCCAGAGTGCCCCCTTATTTAGGGAGAGGGTTTTTCCCCGCATTAAAAACCAACCTTGTGTCTACCTCTGCTCTCATGGGGAGGAAAATATATAGAAACCCACGCAAATAAAGTTTAGCCAGCTTTGAACAGAAGTGTATGATTGAAGTTTATAATCTTAATGAATTTTAAGAAATCAATTTTTGTTTTGAACCAAAGATACCCAAATTTTTCATTCATATGCCTTTCATTCATCATCATCATCATCGGTTTAATGTCCATTTTATAGGCTGGCATCTGTTGGACGGCTTTAAGAAATTGACTTCCAAAGTAACCTATCTTTGGTCAGGTCATTATTTATTCCTCTTTCCCTCAGATCCATTTTTATCACTTCCTCCCATGTTTTCCTTGGCCTTTCTCTGTGAACTGACCCTGTTACCTTAACTGTTCTACATCTACTGACCCAAGAACTCTCATTCATTCTTTCAACGTGGCCATACACATACCATCAAGGTCTCCTGTTCTGCACATATCTCCCTATACTGTCCAAATTTAATCTTCCTCTGAAGTCATTAGAACTGGGTATCTTTAGCACTTGCATTACACATCCACTTGAAAAGTAGTGTGGATATGGGTTGATTAAGGTATTTGTTCATATTTTTTAATTTTATTTCTATTTATGAGGGGTGATAGTTGGGAAAATTTCTGGAAGTCGGTATTTAATGGGGCAATTATAGGGTTATGTATTTGGCAGAGGGGGGTGTAGCTAGGCTTTTATGTGTATCGGTAAGTCCAGTTTATGTGTAGTGCTTGTCTCCTGTGGATGCATCCCTTAAAGATTTCATCTTGAATATTCAAACAGACTGTATTTGGGTCTATGATGGCCCTTAATATATGGTATTTTTCAGCGTCACACAGAGGACATCTATTTATGGCTGGAGAGAAAGATGGTCTTCTCTTAATTACTTTCCATTTGATGGTGAAGGGTGTCTTTTCAACAGATGACAACAGAAGCTAGAGAGAACCGGATGGCTAAGTCCTTCTGTGCTTGAAACCGACGGTACGAATGGTGTACTAATTTTTCTGTACCAAAATAAATAAATATTACGCTCTTAATTTTTAATTTTAATTCTCAATTAATCGAGCACTCTGCTGGGATTTTTCCTGCTATATTACAAAGAAGTTACACAGCCCCTAAAAATGTTGTTTGGCTCACGGCAAAAGAAACGGACCGTAAAAAATACATTTCACAGAAATGTTGTTTTTTGGAAATGTGAAAAAATAAAAATAAAAACATGGTTATTGGAATATAAAATGAACCTGACTTATATATATATATATATATATATATATATATATGTCATCCACATACAGACTGTTTTGCTGTTTCACAGCTCATCAGTGCGGCTAGACCAGTTAGTGCCTCAAGCCGGAATCGAAACGCAACCGTCGAGCCCACAGTCAGCGCTGCTAACCCCTGCGCTATCATACGACACTGACTGAATGTAAGTTGTATCTCAATGTAAACATTGCAATTGCCGGAGCTCAAATTAGTTTTTACCTAATGAGCATTGCCTTTTTTAAAGCTAATGGCAGTTGGCGATACCCTTACAAACATAAGCTCTATCCGGGAGTGGGGTTGGTGGGGAGCTTTATATAGTCATCCACATACAGACTGTTTCGCTAGAGAGAGAGAAAGAGAGAAGAAGAGAATAAGCAATGGGACGCATGCCATTTTTTTATGAAAAAAAAAGAATGATACATTGCAATGCACACAACAAATCTGTCAGGATTGTGTTTTCTCTGCTCATCAATAAAAGTCACTTTTTGCAATAGGAAATTTCCACTTCTTTTTCTCCCACCATTTTAAGCTACCTGTAAAGACATAGAGCCAACCTACCCACTCATTTCTTAGTAACCGAACAATTCTTTTAGTCAAACTCGTACTACACTTCATCTTTACTGTCCTCGGTCAGTAAAGGAGAACTCCTTCTAGACTGACGCAATTTTTATTTTTGTCCCAATCCAGAGCGACATATTTTGGGGAGCTTGATTTTTCCCACATTAAAATCCAGCTTTATGTCTAACTCTGCTCTCGTGGGGAGGAAAGTAAATAGGGACAGAGAGTGGATTCTTTGCTTGTGTACAGAGTTAACGAAAGTGAATTTATTTTTCACAGATCCGGAGAGGGAGGAGAGGGAGGGAGGGTGATGGTGATGGGCGGGTAAAACAATCATGTAGAATTTGTACAGGTCCAACTAGTGAACCATTAATAGCAGACGTGTATCTTCAAAGTTTAATTCTATGGAGTGACTGTATACGCAAGAATAATTTTAAATATACAGCAGTTACTATGACTGAACATAATTTTATGTTACGAACACTCAAAGTAATAAAAAAGTATTACGATTCATTTGTGATCCATCTTAAACGTGGTTTACAAAGGCATTTTGTCTGCTTTTCAAAGTCATAAATTTCTTAAAAGATGCTTCTAAGAAATTTTGCCAATCTTATTATCCTCTAAGCATCCACATGCCCCCAAAAAGTTCATATAAAGAGATGTTCCTCATCGTACATTGTTCAATAATACCTGACCGTCGCAGAAATGACCCTACTAATCACGAAAAAAATAAATAACGGTAAAACCTTTAATTTTTGTGAAACAAACTCTTTCTCTGAAGATGGACATGCTATTGTCCGAAATTAATAGTAAAAAAGTTAAAGATAAAAAAAACAATTAAATGATTTTTAATAAAAATATTTGCATCTTAAATGTGGTTTAAAAATGCATTTTGTCTGTTTTTCAAAGTTTAATATATATATATATATATATATATCTTGACATGTTTTTCTGACTCTACCGTGATTCAACCCCTCAGGGATAATACCATTGAAATGAGAAAAAAAAAAAAAAAAAAATTATAAGACAGTCTCTCCTGACAAAGTTGTTTTACAACGAAAACTTGCAAAAAAAAAAAAAAAAAATTAAATAAAATGATTTATAATTTAAATTTGCACCATGTGTTCGTTTTTCAAAATTTCACTTAAATACATTTTCATGTGTGCTTCAAAGATGTTGTCAATTTCCTTATATATCTTTTTGTTTCATTTTATTTCAGTCGAACTTCTCAGAAATCAAGGGACCCCTTCCTGGGGCTAGCACTTGATCTCTATATGAGAGATACATAGATATTTGAATATTCCATTAAAGTTCTCCTTTACCTGTCAAACGCTGAGTTAGTAAAGAAATTAAGAACATGAATTTTCCTGTCCTCAATTGACCAGTTAACTATGTTATAGTACATCTTTCTTGTGGTCTCTTGGTCTTACCAGATTTCAGGACAAGAATTCATCTAGTCTGGTAGTGAATCCAGCTAAATGCTGTTACTTGAGGTAACATTACTTGGAGAAGGTGAGATTCGTTTTTTGAATGTCATCTTTCCGGCTTTCTACTAAAGATCATTTTATATTCCTATTCTTCAAATCCTGTATTTGGTGCAGCAAGTATGCTGACGTCAGTCTAATAAGCAGAGGAGTTCTTATATTTGTGCGTGTATTTCAGGCCTTGAAATGGAAGATCAAGCAGAACACTACCAACATCTGATGCTTTTTTACGACAGAAAAGGAAAAAAAAGCTACAGAAACCTGCATAAAGATATGCCATGTGTATGGGGAGAATGCCGTTACAGAACGGGTGTGCCAAAAATGGTTTCCTTGATTCTGAAAAGGAAATTTTTCAGTGATAGATACTCCTAGCTCTGGCCAGCCAAAGATGATTGGCAGTGACCAAGTAAAAGCAGTAGTTGAACAAGATTGTCGTTTGACAACCAGACAAATCGCAGACGTTCTCAAGATTTCCAAATCGAGCGTGGAAAATGAATTGCATAAACTCTGTTATGTTTCTAAAATTGATGCTTCGGTTCCCCATAAACGGACAGAAAGATAAAACGAACAAACTTTTTGGCCAACCCAATTTTCATGAAAGGTTTCCACCCCCTTTGCATAAAACTAAATATAGTCCATGTTATGACCTCTTGCACTTAGCATCTGTGTTCTAAAATTAATAAGGATTGGTTGATTAGTTTACCAGTGAAACCTGTACATAGAAATATATAAACATATACACGTGCCTATATATATATATATATATATATATATATATATATATATATATATATATAGTTTAATTTAGTGTTATAGGACAATTTCCAAACTTCATAATGATAAGTTAATTAGTTTAGAAGTTAATTCTGTACATACAAATATAAACATATTAACCTTCTTGAATTGTATCAATTAGAATTTCATTTAAGATAAAGAGTAGGGAGAAAAATAAATGAACGATGGAAAACATTTATTTTCAATTCTGTCTCCTTTCAGATTTACAAATGTGTAAGCTAGAGTTGATTTGTTCATTTTGTTGTTTTTAATGCCTTTTAATTAATTTTTATTAAAAATTACTTACTTTTTAATGCCTTTTAATTAATTTTTATCAAAAATTGCTTACTTTTTAATGCCTTTTAATTAATTTTTATCAAAAATTGCTTACTTTTTAATGCCTTTTAATTAGTTTTTATCAAAAATTACTTACTTTTTAATGCCTTTTAATTAATTTTTATCAAAAATTGCTTACTTTTTAATGCCTTTTAATTAATTTTTATCAAAAATTGCTTACTTTTTAATGCATTTTAATTAATTTTTATCAAAAATTGCTTACTTTTTAATGCATTTTAATTAATTTTTATCAAAAATTGCTTACTTTTTAATGCATTTTAATTAATTTTTATCAAAAATTGCTTACTTTTTAATGCATTTTAATTAATTTTTATCAAAAATTGCTTACTTTTTAATGCTTTTTAATTAATTTTTATCAAAAATTACTTACTTTTTAATGCATTTTAATTAATTTTTATCAAAAATTGCTTACTTTTTAATGCCTTTTAATTAATTTTTATCAAAAATTACTTACTTTTTAATGCCTTTTAATTAATTTTTATCAAAAATTGCTTACTTTTTAATGCCTTTTAATTAATTTTTATCAAAAATTGCTTGCTTTTTAATGCTTTTTAATTAATTTTTATCAAAAATTGCTTACTTTTTAATGCCTATTAATTAATTTTTATCAAAAATTGCTTACTTTTTAATGCCTTTTAAATAATTAATTTTTATCAAAAATTGCTTACTTTTTAATGCCTTTTAAATAATGAATTTTTATCAAAAATGCTTACTTTTCTTTTTCAGAATTGAATTGGTCAATAAATGTGCCTTAGATTATTTTCTGGTGGAACTTTCACTTGATGTACACTTCAATGCCTTCTGGAATTATCTTATCATGGGAGATGGGGATTTTGCCCAGAACCTCACAGATTTACTTTTTGAAAAAGTAAGTGCTTTAATTTTTTTTTTTTTCACAACATAAATTGGTATTTTGGATTATTCGGACTATTATTCTAATCTTGGTTGTTATTTTCACAACATAAATTGGTATTTTGGATTATTCGGACTATTATTCTAATCTTGGTTGTTATTTTCACAACATAAATTGGTATTTTGGATTATTCGAACTATTATTCTAATCTTGGTTGTTATTTTCACAATGCTTCGGCTGATATAACCTTCTTCAGGTGCACCTTTTCAAACTTGGGAACCTACATGGAATTTCAAATTGAACGAAAGATAGATCTTCTCATTTCATCATGCCTGGTTAGAAGTGTTGATTGATATTTTTATTTTATTCTTAGTTATTATCGCCTTTAGTAAAGATTATAGTGTAATCATATTGACACACCGGTTCTCATCAAATCACCAAAGTTAAGCAACGTTGGTCAGTACCGTATGGGTGACCATTTGGGAATACCGGGCGCTGTTTGTGGGAGAACAGCGACAAATCCCTGTAAAAATTCCCTAGAAACTTCCTCCTTCAGAGGTGAATGCTATACCAGGTAGTAAGGATTGAACCTTCAACCACCAGATGACTATCGCTTTGAACTGATTGTTAACCTACATCATTATCCGTTA
This sequence comes from Sepiola atlantica, assembly GCA_963556195.1. Classification (NCBI taxonomy): domain Eukaryota; kingdom Metazoa; phylum Mollusca; class Cephalopoda; order Sepiida; family Sepiolidae; genus Sepiola; species Sepiola atlantica. The sequence continues at coordinate 65,097,160 of OY744543.1, read as the reverse complement.
TGCCATGGTTCCACGTGAACAATTCCAGTATTCATTTTAGGAGCTTTAAAACCTATTCTTGTCTAGATGTGTAGTATTACAACTTAGTAATATGTATATGTAAAATTCATACTGGAAAAGATACACCTGAGGACGGTTGGAGAAACTGAAACGTTGTGAGAACAGTAGTCCGAATAATACAAATAATACAAATTGTCAATCCTCATCTAAAAAATTCTTAAACATAAATTGGTATATATTGACAGGTATATTTCAATGACAATTTCAAATTTATATTTTAGCTGATTATTTAAATTTATATTTTATTCAAATTTATGCAAATTTATATTTTAGTCGATTATTTAAATTTAAATTTTATTTAAATTTATATTTTAGTAGATTATTTTAATTTAAATGTTATTCAAATTTATATTTTAGTGGATTATTTATATTTTATTCAAATTTATATTTTAGTGGATTTAAATTTATATTTTAGTGGATTATTTATATTTTATTCAAATTTATATTTTAGTGGATTTAAATTTATATTTTATTCAAATTTATATTTTAGTAGATTATTTAAATTTATATTTCATTCAAATTTATTTCAAATTTATATTTTAGTGGATTATTTAAATTTAAATTTTATTCAAATTTATGCAAATTTATTCACATTTATATTTTAGTGGATTATTTAAAGTCTATGGCTTAGAACATTAAAAATCTAGTAGAAACTGTGACTATTAATATGAACATTAGTGGATACTATTGTCTAAATTGTAACCCCCTACCCCACCGCCTCCATTATTCAAGTGGTGGAATATGGTCTATAGCTTAGAACATGAAACTGCTAAAGAAAAAATGCAGCTCTAAACGAGAATAGAACTCACAATCATGATTGGAGTGTCTTTTTCTTTGTCAGTTGTTTTATAGTTGAACCAGCGAAGGCAGCATCTCTTTATAAAAAAACTGCTCTTTTGAAGGGGGAGGGGGGGCTGGTTTCCCTCCAAAACTTCATCTTCGTTTATCTATGCTACACTACAAAGTAATACCCCCCTCCCTCCGGAATGCATGAACCCTCTCATATTTTTATGTCTATCAAAAGAATCCCGAAACTCTTCTTGAACCAAAGAGGACCATGACAGCCCGGCCCAAATCAGGGTAGTACCAAGACAGGAGTAATAGAAATTCATTTGAGTGTATCATCTTTTTTATTGAGTGTATCATCATTATTATTGAGTATATCATCTTTATTATTGAGTGTATCATCTTTATTATTGAGTGTATCATCATTATTATTGAGTGTATCATCTTTATTATTGAGTGTATCATCTTTATTATTGAGTATATCATCATTATTATTGAGTGTATCATCTTTATTATTGAGTGTATCATCTTTATTATTTGAGTATATCATCTTTATTATTTAAGTATATCATCATTATTATTGAGTATATCATCTTTATTATTGAGTGTATCATCTTTATTATTGAGTATATCATCATTATTTGAGTATATCATCTGTGCGCATATTTTGTCAATTACTCACATCGATATAGTCAGTATTTTACCACTTTAATAAACAAAGCTGTCTACTTATGAGTATCCATGAAAAATATAACATTCACAGTAATGATAATTAATTGGTTATATATCCAACGGAATTTGTATAAAGAAATTAAAAAGCAAGATTGGGTTTCAAGTCATCATTTAGCGTAACATTTTGCTGCCCAATTTAATCATTAAATGCCCAAATCTGGCGAAACGTTAAAATAAACCATGAATTGAAACCCAAACTTGCTTTCCAATTTTTTGTTGCGACTGGAAAAGAGTGAAGAAGCATGTCTTTCAAACACGCATATAACGTTTGTACCTCAAATCCCTTGCCATCCCACCAGATCCATCAAAACGAAAAAGTTGGGTTAAAATTGAGTGCAGAGCCAAATAAAATAGGTTTCTAATTTTTTGAATGAAAATGCTGCAGCAAAATGTTACGATAAATGATGAATTGAAACCCAAAAATCGTTTCCGCAATTTCCGATTCATGTTAATATAAATCATGGACAAAGTTTGTTTGAATTTTGTTGAGGGAAGGTTCCAAAGTCCTACTCTAGCAAACGTCCTGCTTGTCGCAGATTCTCCACAGATGCAAAAACAGGACGTGAGGTCACCAGTTGCCGGAATAGATATATCTTAAATTTTCACCAGGGTTGTGGCCCTAATAGCGCTGGATGTCAGACCAACCAGGCCATACCAGAAGTTCCTGATGGCATAGCCCTGATACGGTAAGGAGAGGTTGGCCTATTTTCTCTACCTGGTTGGTACAAACATGCTGGTGGGCAGTTGAAGACCTGGTCAGCAAGAATTAACGTCGACCTGGCAGCACTATCTGACTTACAAGTAGTCGGTCTTTGACTATGGAATCCGGATTGGCTTGCCATATCGTGTGAGCTAGCTCAGGATCAGTGATAGTCAGAGATGCTGTACTTGCTTAGGAAGAAGCCGGCTCAACTCGATCAGGGCGATAGCCATTAAAAGTACAAATAAGTAATATAAATTGAGTTTTATTTTCTTTTGCATTTTCAACTTGACAAAAGTGTTGCAATTGTTTGATTTTTTTTTTTTTTAATTTTTAATTTTTTTTTTTTTAGTTATCAACAAATCCCCATCCAAATGAAGTTCTGAATCCAATGTTTCTGAATGGGACCCTACGAAAAGCTCTCAAGTCTTCCATGTGTTGTGATGATAAAGCCACCGACAACCTCAGCTTCATCGTTGTCCAGGAACCAAGCTCATTTATAAAAGGAGACGGTCAGTAATGAAAGATTCTTCGCTTTTATTTAGTGATGCTTTTTTTTTTATTTTTAAATGTTTCATTAACGTGGAGTTAAAGTTTGACTTCTCCTCAAACATCCAAAATTTAAATCAGCCAAGTCTGGCACAAGACCATTTAATATTTGAAACACAGAATTACAGAAAACGGTCAAAGCTCTTTTCATCTGCATGAACCTAGTTCCGAGTCTTTCTCTACTCTGTCGTTATTTCGATGAAAGGTGCTCGACTAGACTTCAATCTCTGATTCCGCCTTATAAAACATTCACAGCAAGAACTTGTCTTATTACCATAACTGCAAAGAACTTTCCTTTCTTCTTACATGTGCTTAACGTACAACAGAATTTCTATAAACAGTTTCTGTCCAAGAACTTTCCATCTGTGGAACACATTACCACGGGATTGCTTCACTGTGGGATACAACATGGTCATTTTCAAATCCAAGATTAACAAATATTTGTCCTGAACCATCCTTATAAGTAATCCAATTCTATTCATCATTTTTAATCCTCTTATAATATTCTTCATCATTCAACCGACAATCAATCCATCTCATTAATCCTTATCCTCGAGTGGCTTTTAGCCTTGATAAGTGGTGACTCCTTAATAAAAATAAATAAAAGACGACCATTGGTTAAAAATAGAATTCACCATCACACAGAATGCCATTCGTTTGGTTATTGAATGTCGAAACACAATACCAATTTAAAATTTTTTTAAAATGAGGATTTATAATTTGGATTATTTAGACTACTATTCTCATCTTGAGAAGAGTAGTCTGTTGCGCAATGGTTAAAGGCACTGATTAACAAGCAGTTCTAAGTGACAGTCATCTGGTGGTTGAAGGTTCAATCCTTACTACAGGCGATAATAACTAAAAATAAAATAATAATTAACACTTCTACCAGGTCATGGCTGATGGAACAAGGACAATCTACCTACGTTAAAAAAAAAAAAGGTTTAGTTTGAAATTCCGTAAAGATAACCGATTCCATAGTCCAGGAAGTCATTCACTAGGCCAATCATGCCCCCTTTCATCTAGTTGAAATATTCATCTTTGCCAGAATAACAAATTTCATCTAAAAAAAAAAATGTTAAAGGGAAATAACTCTTACTCTAAATTGGAAAACTGATATGAATATGAAACATTAAAAAAAAACATCTCAACATGAAAACTGTCTACATTCGATGCAACATGAATAAGAATCGTTTTCTGGTTTTCTTTTTCAGACAATCAAATTCTGGATTGCTTGAACTTAGCATACAAGGTAAGGGTGAAAAGATCACATGACCTATTCTTCATTTTTAATGTTTGATTTTTATTGTACTTATTTGATGCATTCGAAATGAGACCGACCTTTTGTTGAATGACACAATAAAATCAAATTTACAGTTCAAGAATTTTGATTCAGTTTCCTATTAAAAAGATCACGTAACCTATTCTTCTTTTTTAAATGTTTGATTTCTATTGTACTTATTTGATGCATTCGAAATGAGACCGACCTTTTGTTGAATGACACAATAAAATCAAATTTACAGTTCAAGAATTTTGATTCAGTTTCCTATTAAAAAGATCACGTAACCTATTCTTCTTTTTTAAATGTTTGATTTCTATTGTACTTATTTGATGCATTCGAAATGAGACCGACCTTTTGTTGAATGACACAATAAAATCAAATTTACAGTTCAAGAATTTTGATTCAGTTTCCTATTAAAAAGATCACGTAACCTATTCTTCTTTTTTTAATGTTTGATTTTTATTGTACTTATTTGATGCATTCGACCTTTTGTTGAATGACAAATTTACAGTTCAAGAATTTTAATTCAGTTTTCTATTAAACTTATTAATGAGTTTAAAGTTGATATTTATTTATGACTAAAAGAATTTATCCGAACATAAGTTTTGCACCACTTTTATATCCCTTTTGCGAAGATTAAAAGTTAATTTAATTACAAAAGTTTTAGCATAGAAAGTTATTAACCAAAATTTTTGGTATAAAAATATCAATTCTTCTATTCTATATCATAAAGTATATTTCAGTTTGATTGGGGGAGGGGGGGGGGTACATCGGGGTCTCCGTTCACACTTGACATCAATAAAAAGAAAATACAAGGTTTTACTTTGTTTTATTTATAACATGAAAATTATAGAAAAAAATAAAAAAAGAATAGAAATGTTAACAAAAGGTTTGAACTTTGGAGTGGGAGTCCATAGGGATCCTCATTGATTTCGAGGGAATGCTGGGTGTGCCTGAGGGGCAGGAGGGGGGAGGGTATTACAAAACGATAAACATATAAAAATTTATTTCAATTAATGTCAGTATACGTGTTGCAGAGTTTTTAATTTCTCGTACATTCTCTTCTTCGTCGTGGTGGGGGGGTCGTCTCGATGTCGTCTAGTGGTTGTGTTCCTTCTTCGTTTCTGTACTGCCGTGAACATCGCCGTCCGCTGTGTCTGCAACGAAACCTTCATACCACGATTCACGAGACAAACAATCTTTTAAACTTTGATTGGTTTATTTCAGGTGTCAGTCTACCGTCGATCTTGGAGATGTTTCACCAACGTTAAGGGAGAGACCAAATTACTACTCTATCGTAGTTAATTTCTAGCTTAAGTCCTTAGCCATTCGAGGAGGGGGGGGAATAAGAAATCTCATGCCTGTATTCTCTTAGGGAATTTAATTCCCCTAATCATTTCAGACTACATAGAGAAATCGTCTGTTAGGCTTGCTTCCAAAACCCAGGCTTGCAAAACACAGTTTCCCACACAAAAGCCCGTGACGTCACAGAACCCCTATGCGCAGGTGCACCTTGACCCTTGACCTGCGGTCTCGTCAATGTGGTGGCCCTGTCAACGCCTGTGAGCTCCGACTGTGAGAACAGCCTTATTCTACACCGCATGCTGAAGATATCCTTTGGCCACACACCAAAAATTGAATAGTAAGATGGTGTTATGGGTCAGGTGCAAGAAGACATATGGTTCATCATTCAATCCTGGGCAACGCCGGGTCTTCCTGCTAGTGTGAAGATAAACCTAAATATTAATATTTTTCTAATATCTTTACAATAAAATGAAAATAACTAAAATTCTTACATTTCATTGTAACAAATATTTGTCATAAATTGTTCCCATAAGTAATTATTATTCATTCCAGTAATCATTTGCAATCCTCTCATAATATTATTCATCATTCAACCGACAATCTATCCACCTCATTAACTCTTATCCTCGAATGGCTTTTCGCTTCGATAACCTATGAGTAAAGAAAAAGAAGAAAAAATTCTTTCAATTATGAAAGCAATCATTGAATTTCCACAGAGTCCTGCTGGCAATAATAATTCCTCTTTGGAATTCCCTCCCTGCTCCCATAACTGTACTAAACTGCAGAAATTGAAATGTAATGTGAACAAAGATCTCGCTGCACAACTTAAGATGCCCATATAAATCTGGCTCTTAATTCACGGCGGCCCGTTATGTCTTGGTGGCAATATGCCCCCTTGTTTGGGGTGAATGAAAGCTAAAAGGTTTTAAAATCTTAAAAAGTTACGCCTGTTTCTTTTCATATTTTGACAGTAAAAATATGAAAAGAAACAAGTGAAATATTTTTTTTTTGTTTTTTCTTTTTAGATCAAATGGCCATTGAATATCATCATAACAAAGGAATGCCATCAAAAATACCGACATCTTTATTCTTTCCTTTTGCAACTCAAGCAGGCCAGTTGGTTGCTGCAGCGGATTTGGCGGCAACTAAAAAGAGATGGCAAGTCTTCTTCTTCTTTTTCTACTTCTTCTTTTTTCTTTTTCTACTTCTTCTTTTTTTCTACTTCTTTTTCTACTTCTTTTTCTACTTTTTCTTTTTCTACTTCTTTTTCTTTTTCTACTTCTTTTTCTTTTTCTACTTCTTTTTCTTTTTCTACTTTTTCTACTTCTTTTTCTTTTTCTACTTCTTTTTCTACTTCTTTTTCTACTTTTTTTTCTACTTTTTCTACATCTTTTTCTTCTACTACTTTTTCTTTTTCTTTTGACAGACGATAACTTTGATACGTTGCTGCATTTTCAGTTTTATTTTCAAGAAAGCAAATAACAAAAAAAAAAAAACATAGCGAAATCACTGTTAATAAATATTTCTTTTTTTTTTCTTCATTTTTCAACAAAACAATGCTAAACAACTGTTAATAATTTTTGTTTGCATTTCTTTTAGTATTCAATCAACTGGTTAAAAAGTATTTTTTGTGTTTCTTAAAACTTAAAAATAATTTTTTGAGTGTTTTTGGGGGGGATTTCTTGACATTGTCTTTTTAATCAGTCAGGGTAGAGTTACGGTTTAACAGAAACTCGTCTATCTCAATCGTATGCCCTGGGTCTCCGATCTGACGAGAATTTCGTAACCAATGGTCTTCGCAGCAGACCTCCCTCAAAAAATTCTTCCAATCGGTCTGCGTGTTCGGTGATCCAACGCTGCATTCCTTCCATGTCGTCTGACAGCTGATTGGCTAATCGCCTCGGCATCTCTCGGGTGTTTACATAACATGGCCGAACGCTGCTGACACAAAGTTCCAGGAAACTCGTTCATGTTCGATATCAGTACCTTCTTTTCACCCTCTCCTCCCTTCCTCCCCCCCCCCACTCCATGCAATAAAGTCTTGGGCAGCTGTAGTTTAGAAATTGCGATGGTAGAATCATCTCCCCTGAAAAGCTGATTTTTTTTAGTCGCTATTTACTTGCATCCCCATGAGGGCAAAGTTAGACACAAGGTCGGTTATTAATGTGGGGAAAAACCCGCTCCCCAAAAAGGGACTCTGGATTGGGACAAAAATAAAAATTGTTTCAGTCTAGAAGAATTTCTCCTTCACTGACAAAGGATAGAAAAGATAGAAAAGTCTAATATCAGAACAGATGCTACACTTTTCTCCTAGCGAGAAAACCATGTTCTTTTTCTTAAATTGATCTTCTGTTGATTATACAGGGTGGGCCAAAATAAGGGTCCTATCTTTAAATTTGAATAACTTCCACAAAATAAAAGTTAAACTCACCAAACTTTATGTGTGTGTAGACTGACCCTTCCGAGATTTTTTGAAATAAACAAAACAAATTTTAGCCGAAAAACACTTCTTAAAACTTACAAAAACTAAAGTATTGTTTTTTACATTGTTTTGAGTTTTTTAAGCAAAAATAATGTTTTCTAAATGAGGATACGTTCCTTAGGGCTAATACGGCTCATGCTTGCTTCGGAAGGGGTCCTTTACTTATTCTAAAAAAAAAAAATTAAAAAATCAATAAATAAAAAAGTTATGAATTTTTAAAAATAGGACCCTTATTTTTGCCCACCCTATATTAACATGAAAATTTCTGATTTTTTTTTTATGAGAATTGATACTCTGGATTATTTGGATTATTATTCTCATCTTGGATGTTATTCTCATAACGTTTCAGACGATGTAACCCACACGGACCCGTGGCGCAACGGATAAAAGTGTTAAGTAATAATCAGTTCTAAGTGACAGTCTTCTGGAGGTTGAAGGTTCAATCCTCAGTGCGGGCGATACTAAGAATACAATTACGAATTTAAGAAATTACCCAAGACAAATGATTGAAAAATTAATTTAATCACTATATATTTTTTTTAACTTGTAGGTCTGATAATTTTTTAAATCTTTTTTGAAAGCATTTTTATTCATTTCGTTTTATAGCTGCGATCAATCGTATTCAACAGAAGCGTACAAGCATGCAGTTCCATCAAGTACAAACATATGAGTAAGTTCGTTTTCGTACCGTTTTTTTGTTATTCGTGTTTTCAATGTCACCTGTTTCTTCTTTCAGTGTCGTCTTTCTTTTTGTCTGTGAAATTAAAATATTTTAACTCTAAAAAAAGTTTTGTTTCAAATTTACTTGTTCAAATTGTTTCTGAAAAACAAATCTTTTCTATCCTTTTGTTTGGTAGAGTCCATTTTATAAAGTTAACTGTTTTATAAATTAAGCATATTGTAGCAATACAGTGGAGCACTTCTTTGATTACAGAACATAACAAAATATCTCTTACGTCTTATAGTACACTACTAAACTCTTGTTTTGTTGACACGTCGTAAGTTGTTGCTCAGTGGGTAGTGACGTCTCTGTTTCTTTCTTTCTTTCTTGTTGCAGCTGTTTCTTCCTTCTGAATAACGGCAGTTGTAAAAGTTAATAAAATAAAAATGACAACACAAAATGGTTTTGAGGTTTTTTTTTTCTTCTTTTCCAGTATATATATATATATATATATAGGATTCTTTCCAAATATGATCTATGGTTAAGATCGGATTCTAACTCTGCCTGATGAGATCTCAGTTTATAATAACTGTTGATCGATAACATCGACATGCCAGTGTTGCAGATTTTGTACATGTCTGTGTAAATAAAAATAATCATATATAAAAGCTCTATTTGATATTGAGCACTTTTTATAAACCCGGTTGAAATTCTTTGGATTACTACCCTGTGGATGTTTTACCTGGATTATTATTATATATATATATATATATATATATATATATATCCAGTATAGAGTATATATACATAATATCCCCAACCCATCCCTTATAAGGAAGTAGGAGCAGCTGTCCTGATCTTGTATCTGCTGTCCCTAAAAGAATCATGACAAACACTGATGTATATAAAAGCTAATGATATATCGTTCGCTGGTGGTTAACGAATGGGTGATTGAGAGGGGTGGAAGAAGCACAGGAATTGATGAAGGTTTATTTCTCAAATTTGATCGCCAGTCGACTCAATTTCAATTTAGGCTAGTTTATATAAACGCCCATTCTGGGATCCCCCCCTACTGTCAATGATGCCATGCCCCTAGGGCCTTTATTCAGTGATGACTGCATTCTCATCTGCAGATGACCCCTGCTGTTAACCGTTGCAGGTATTTTTTGTTTTTTTGCATCAAATACCTGCATACTTGATACTTGATTTTCCAAACAGTTGTTTCCGTATCAAAATCAGCCGCGTTTTTGTTTCTTCCGGCCAGGTGCGTGTCTGTCTCAAGTCGGTTCCATTCCTGCCAGGTGCCATTTCCGGTACACGAGACACGATATTCAACACTAAAACCAACCGCTCTCTCTCATGCAGTCCAGAAAAGAGAAAGATTTAATCAGCTTATCCGCTACATGTTACTTCAAACTTCTTGTCTATAATGCAATATCCTGACATGTCGTCTTAATTCTACCCCTACTCTAACCTTATGCATTCTTGGCCTTTTGGCTAAGATCAAAGTGTAGTATCTGTTCCGATGGATACTGCACCCCATAGACTGGTATTGTCTTGGCCTTCGGGGCTTGATTTACGCCGGTCAATGGATCTGTCCTGTGCAGTTCTAGGAGGTCCACCTTCCCAGGCTTTGCCTCCTCTCTTTGGGGAGGAGTAAGTTTATTGCTTGCTGCCTGATGTGCCCCTACCGGGGAATGCCGACGGGGCTGCCCAGGCAATTTTTAAACCCCACTTTCCTGACCCGACCTTAGGTCACATCTTACTTGTGGGAGTAAGATAAAAACTGGCCTTGTGCCTAACTCCTGGAGAGGAGTAAATCAATACTCTAACCTTATGCATAAAATTCGGTTTTTAACACCATTTTCACCCACCCGCACATAATCTTGTTACGTCATGATCAGTTAATCATCCAAGTGCAGTGAGGCTGCCAACTTTAAGAATCAATATTTGGCGTTTTATTTTAGTTAGCTGAACACGAATACCACTTGTGTTACTGAAAAGTGCACAACTCTCCCATCCACTGAGCTTTTGTATATCTTTATATTAAGGAAATAAGTTGAATAGTTGATTAAAAGCTAATTATTCCAACATCTGATCTTTTTATATAAATAAAATCGAATTGTGTGTGTGTGTGTGTGTGTGTAAATTCAGTATACGTTTTCTGAGAGACATATTCAATTTTTGTTTCACTATGCATTGTATATCGTGAAAATATTAAATTATGGTACCATTTATTTTGCAATAACTTTAAATAACATTTTTATTCTATCAATTAAGAGAATAAAAACATGACTGACAGTTCCTTTTCCCATTATTAGAAATATTTACGAAGTAAGATATTATTAGAATTGTCAGAATAATCAATTATATTATTGTCGGAAATATTCACAAAGTAGGATATTATTAGAATTTTCAGAATAATGAATTATATTATTGACGAAAATATTCACGAAGTAGGATATTATTAGAATTTTCCTAATAATCAATTATATTATTGACAGAAATATTTACAAAGTAGGATATTATTAGAATTTTCAGAATAATGAATTATATTATTGACGGAAATATTCACAAAGTAGGATATTATTAGAATTTTCAGAATAATCAATTATATTATTGACAGAAATATTCACGAAGTAGGATATTATTAGAATTTTCCTAATAATCAATTATATTATTGACAGAAATATTTACAAAGTAGGATATTATTAGAATTTTCAGAATAATGAATTATATTATTGACGAAAATATTCACGAAGTAGGATATTATTAGAATTTTCCTAATAATCAATTATATTATTGACAGAAATATTTACAAAGTAGGATATTATTAGAATTTTCAGAATAATGAATTATATTATTGACGAAAATATTCACGAAGTAGGATATTATTAGAATTTTCCTAATAATCAATTATATTATTGACAGAAATATTTACAAAGTAGGATATTATTAGAATTTTCAGAATAATGAATTATATTATTGACGGAAATATTCACGAAGTAGGATATTATTAGAATTTTCCTAATAATCAATTATATTATTGACAGAAATATTTACAAAGTAGGATATTATTAGAATTTTCAGAATAATGAATTATATTATTGACGGAAATATTCACGAAGTAGGATATTATTAGAATTTTCCTAATAATCAATTATATTATTGACAGAAATATTTACAAAGTAGGATATTATTAGAATTTTCAGAATAATGAATTATATTATTGACGAAAATATTCACGAAGTAGGATATTATTAGAATTTTCCTAATAATCAATTATATTATTGACAGAAATATTCACGAAGTAGGATATTATTAGAATTTTCAGAATAATGAATTATATTATTGACGGAAATATTCACGAAGTAGGATATTATTAGAATTTTCCTAATAATCAATTATATTATTGACGAAAATATTCACGAAGTAGGATATTATTAGAATTTTCAGAATAATCAATTATATTATTGACAGAAATATTTACAAAGTAGGATATTATTAGAATTTTCTGAATAATCAATTATATTATTGACGGAAATATTCACGAAGTAGGATATTATTAGAATTTTCTTAATAATCAATTATATTATTGACGGAAATATTCACAAAGTAGGATATTATTAGAATTTTCTTAATAATCAATTATATTATTGACGGAAATATTCACAAAGTAGGATATTATTAGAATTTTCTTAATAATCAATTATATTATTGACGGAAATATTCACAAAGTAGGATATTATTAGAATTTTCTTAATAATCAATTATATTATTGACAGAAATATTTACAAAGTAGGATATTATTAGAATTGTCATAATAATGAATTATATTATTGACGGAGTTGTAAGTAACCAAGTGGATAACAACGCAGACTGACGACCTCGTCAGATCTATATAACCACCTTCATGTATGGATGTTGGCAACCTTCACTTGGTCCATCTTGTAAGTACTTGATTCTAGAAGAGGTCAGAGAAACCAATGGCAATCAAAAAAATCATACCTGATGTTTATTCATACAGTTACTTTTTAGTCTTTTATTGTCTAGGTTTTTATAAATGTTTGAATAAATTCTATTTCTGAGAAATATTTTCATAAATGTTTGTGTAAATTCTATTTCTGAGAAATATTTTCATAAATGTTTGAATAAATTCTATTTCTGAGAAATATTTTCATAAATGTTTGAATAAATTCTATTTCTGAGAAATATTTTCATAAATGTTTGAATAAATTCTATTTCTGAGAAATATTTTCATAAATGTTTGAATAAATTCTATTTCTGAGAAATATTTTCATAAATGTTTGAATAAATTCTATTTCTGAGAAATATTTTCATAAATGTTTGAATAAATTCTATTTCTGAGAAATATTTTCATAAATGTTTGAATAAATTCTATTTCTGAGAAATATTTTCATAATTTTTATATGATTGAGAAAACGATGTTCGTATTTTGTGCTTAATAATTTGATTAACGATTTCTTTTTTGGTTTTTACTAAAAGGCACATCATGCGCGAATTGGTGCGAGCTTTGCAAGATTATTTTGTCAATCAAGTTCTTCATTTGTCTTGGACTGAATTTCAAAAATCTCTCAAATCCAATGTTCATAATCTGGACGATCTTCATCGGGTTCACATGGATTTCTTAAATGTGTCCCTTAAAAGGTGAGTCACTGAAATAAACGTCACAACTCTATGCCATACATGAAGGAAGAGGGGGGTGAATTTTGTCCCAACTATAGGTAAACATAGCAACTTGTGTTCAGTTATTGTATACAATAGATATTGTGTTTCAGCATTTAATAACCAAAAAAGGCTTGTTACACTGTAGAATGGACAACCCAAACCATTCTATGTGCAACTAAGCCGTGCCCCTGACTGATTGTCTTATCCCAAACGCATGTTCCATGGTTCTTCTTCGTCATCTTCTTATGGGTTATGCCAAGCTTTTAGTGTTGTTGGTTTACAGAGCACTAAGCCATGGTCCAGTTTACTTACGTAATAAAGACAGCAACACAGACACAAACATTGTGTACAAGCAACTTGTTGGACATGGGTGTGTGTGTGTGTGTCGTTAGGGTCTTGTCGCTAGTGTCCGAGCTAAATCTTCCATCTCTCTACTTTATGATCTCAGCTAAGACTGACTGTCATTTCTTGCCGCGATCCTTCTCAGTCAAGCTCTGTCGTCATTCTCCCCGACCCAGTCCAACTGCCTCCTTTTTTTTTGACCCCCAGGCTGTTTATAATGGCGTCGCTGATCTGTGGAGTTCAATGGACCTGTCGTTTTTAATGTCTTTTCTTGATATTCCTTTTCTAGCTAATCTCTCCTGGTGGTCCTAGTTGTGGAGGACCCGTCCATAGTATTATAGCTATACAAAAAGGCTATTTTTCTAATGAAAAACTAAACGAGATGTTAACATTTAACAAAAAAAAATTTATTTTTTTTAAACTGAAAAAAAAAATTTTTTTTATTTTAAACTGAAAAAAAAATTTTTTTTTATTTTAAACTGAAAAAAAAAATTTTTTCTTTTTATTTTAAACTGAAAAATTTTTTTCTTTTTATTTTAAACTGAAGCATGACAACCCAACAGATAGAACCTATTAGTAATGTCTGGATGCATCGAAACGTTTCTAAAGACACAATAGTTTGACACTTTCTAAGAGTGCAGTTCTACTTAAATATTAATTTATTATTTTTCTCTTTGCATATTTGCAAGGAATATAATCGACTACTTTCTTCCATTGTAATGGCATCACCATTACAGGAAAAAATAAAATCTGGAATGTGATTTCTCTGCTAATTGGCGGAAATCCAGTTTTGCAACCAGAAAACCGGTCTGTCGCCCCCCCCCCCTTTTTTTTTTTGAAATATGACTTCCTTATTATAAAACTGTTTGGAACAAGATTTGTAGAAGTGCTAAACATTTGATGAATGTGAGCAGTATTCACTGGAATCATTACAAATTCAAGCAACCTCGTCCACAGAATCAAATCGTGCATGATTGAAGTGATATCTCACTGATCAAACATTTTTCCGAGTACAAAGTATTGCTATAGAATTTTCTGACGATGCATGGAAGATGGTAAATATCATTGTTCCAGTAATCATAGGAGTCACTCGGCTCATGAAAAAGAATTTCAAAAACTACCTGGCGAATTATACCGGGTGAACCAAGTGCAAGAGAGATCCAAACAGTTGCGTTTAAAGGGATGGTTAGAATCCTAAAATGATCTCTCGGTTGGAGTCTCTTAAATAGTAGGATTGCCCATCCCCAGCAAAAAACAAAAAATAAGAAAATTAAAAAAAAAAAAAAAATTAAAAAAAACATACAACTATATATAGAAAAAGAATAACTTAAAGCAACAAAGAAGATGGTATGTTACCGGTGATATTGTTTTTTTCATCTTCATTGCCTATTATTCTTTTTCTCTATATAGATATATAGATATATACTTTTAGTATTTCTATCTACTTGTCTGTCATGCATTGTCATAGCCTTAAGAAATTTTGATATTTTTATGCACGTTTAAAAAAAAAAAAAAAATCTTTTAGTACTTATCTCTAGTTAAAGGTACCAAAATTATAGGAACCTATTACGCTTCACTTTTGATGAAACTAAGAAGCTATCAAAATCAAGAGGCGGGGCAAGATCAGCAAAGGTATCCTCCTCCCGCAGGACAACGGTCCGGGCCACAACTTGCATGTCGCCAGATCAGAAGCACGGGCGTGTGGCTATGAAATCCTTCCCCATCCCCCTTATTCTCCTGATCTTGCACCTTCTGACTTTCATCTCTTCCCAGCCATGAAGTTGTTTTTGAAAGGAAGGCGTTTCTCAGATGATGCAGCCTTGATTTCTGAAGTTACGACGTGGTTGGAGGACCAACCTGGGGTGTTCTACAAAAACGGTGTCCAGAGCTGCATCAAACGATGGGAGAAATGCGTAACTCTGGGTGGTTCCTATGTAGAGAAAGACTAATAACTGTGCCAAGTTTAATTAATCTACTGCTATGGGAAATGGGTCAGGGGCGTTACTTATTGAACGCCCCTCGTATCTCTAGTTAATTGCCTCCTGGTGAGGGCAAAATTAGACACACGGTCGGTTTTAATGTGGGGGAAATCCAACTCCTCCCAAAAAAGGCACTCTGGACTGGAACAAAAATAAAAATTGCCTCAGTCTAGAAGAATCTCTTTTTCACTTAACCAGGACAGAACAGATATTACATTTTTTTGTACATTATTCCTGTTTACTTGCCTCCCCACGAGGGCAGAGTTAGACACAAGGTCAGTTTTTAATCTGGGAAAAATCCAGCTCCACAAAATGGGGCACTCTGGATTGGAACAAAAATTAAAATTGCCTCAGTCTAAAAGGATTTCTCATTCACTGACTGAGGACAGAAAAGACAAAGTGTAGTATCAAAACAGATACTACACTTTGTTCCTAGCATTCAGGGTTTTTACTGTCAATCTCTCTGCCATGAAATAAAATGTCAGCTTTAAATTACGAATTTTTCAGTGTCTTTAATAGAAATTAGAACATTGTTGATGTGTGCTGATATTGTATTAAAAAACGAATTTCAACAAAGTGGAAATATTTTTTTGTTTTTAAATTGTTAATATAAACTTATGTTTTTCAGTGTTTCATCCTTGTTTTTTTTTTTATAATTCCTTTCTGCATATCAAGCTGTGACAAAAAAAAAGGCACACCTGTATTATATATATCTAGATTGTACGTTAATATCCATTTGTATAGGGTGGGCAAAAATAAGGGTCCTATTTTTAAAAATTCATAACTTTTTTATTTATTGATTTTTTTATTTATTTTTTTTTTTTTAAATTTTTTTTTAGAATAAGTAAAGGACCCCTTCCGAAGCAAGCATGAGCCGTATTAGCCCTAAGGAACGTACCCTCATTTAGAAAACATTATTTTTGCTTAAAAAACTCAAAACAATGTAAAAAACAATACTTTAGTTTTTGTAAGTTTTAAGAAGTGTTTTTCGGCTAAAATTTGTTTTGTTTATTTCAAAAAATCTCGGAAGGGTCAGTCTACACACACATAAAGTTTGGTGAGTTTAACTTTTATTTTGTGGAAGTTATTCAAATTCAAGTTATTCAAATTTAAAGATAGGACCCTTATTTTGGCCCACCCTATACAAAGCTATTTTCAAATAAGAAGCATTACGCTCTAAAAGATGAATTTAAATTAAAGCAGGAAAAAACTTAGAAATAATTTCTGCCATAAGTTTTATTTAAATAAAATTAGGACCGGACTCGTATCCCATTTCGTTACCTAGACACATATGTTCGTGAGGATATTTTTGTTCTTATCAAGAGTACCCTGAATTTTCTCTACATTAAATAGCGATCTTTAGTCTAACATTGCCAGACAAGTAAATAGGGATAACATCCGATATTATGTCCTCCTTTCTGAGAAAAGGGATGGATTTATTAGTCGCCTGAAGCTCCCTCATTTCTGATGGAAGTGCCGATCCAATACAAGTATTGTACTTCCTGTTTCACCATAAACAAATTGTTTATCGTAAAACAAGAACAATACTCATCCTTCTCAGTGCACACTATCAATCGCCATAACACCGCATTCCCTCTATGGGCTTAACATACTTAAAATATCCCCAATGATCCTTCACACTATAATAAAGACCAATGTGTATTCATTTGTATATTCATACATATATGTACTTGTATCCCGTCACACAAATAGTAATCAAGAAAAACGTGCCTTTTTCTAGCCCTGGACGAAACCATTTCAAGTGGTGAGCGGATGTGAGAAAGCAAATAACCAGTTAAACTATCTCAGACTTCCCCCTTTGTCTGAAATGAATTAGGAAAGAAATCCTCCGCTCTATTAGTCAACAGTGGCTGTTTTTTTTCTTTAGATCATCAGAAATGATAGTTTATGTATGAAAAATTAAATTACTGACATAATTCTATGAATATTTGAGTAATCTATCTAGATAAGTAATAAGTAGCGAGGTGAAACATCAATTTTTTGTTGTCAGTTTTGACTGAGGATGTGCTCTCGTATCTAAACTTCTCACACCTGCCAGTATCCTATATCTCTATAAAGCCACCATTCACCCATGCGTGGAGCATCGTTGCCACATCTGGGCTGGTGCACCAACCACTAGTTTCTCTGTCCTGTACAAAAGTCTCTAACCTAATAAGTCCCACCCTGTCTACTCGGATCCAGCCCCATTGCTGCCCTACACTGTAGAGGTCCCCAGATGCCAGAAAACTTTCTACTCAAACAGCTTCTTTCTGCGAACCATTCCCTCCATTTCCCAAACTGTGCAAACACGCATCAATTTAAATGTAATGTGAACAAGCATCTTGCTGCGCAACTCCCCACTTACGATGGCCCCTATAAATCTGTCCCCTATCACAGTAGCTCCTCACGTCTCAATGCCTTGTTTAGAATGAACAAAAGTTAAAAAAATAAATAATTAATAAATAAATATAGTCATTTTGCAAGTCATAATGGAAAAAAGTGGAAAGGATTGCAGAAACCTGTGATTGCAAGGGAAGACATGTTTTATTCTATTGTTATCCATTGCAGAAGTTTACTGACACCGCAGGCCAGTCATGTGATGACAATGATTAAACAATTGTTTAATCTGATTAAATCTTTCTATCAAACACTGACAAGTCAACGCTGGTACCAAGATCCTCACGAACAAGGAACAATCAAACATCCAAATTTTCCCAGACTCCTAAAATTGTATGAAGAATTTACTAAATACGCCAAAGTATTTTTCAAAGGTAAGTAAATTATTCAGTTTTTATCATTTTAGATTTTAGTTTTTAAATCCAATCAAAATTTGAAAATGCATGAATAAAAAAAATGTGAAAATATAAATATATGAAAAAAATGAGAGTAATCTTTTAAATTAATGAATAGATCATTATAGAATTTTGGAATATATATTCTAGAAAATACAGTGAGTAACATGGACACATTATTTTTTTTTTTTTGTAAATGTTAATATTTAGGGTTGCATATATATATATATATATAATTTTTTTTTTATTGACCGATCATGAATTTTGGAATATAAATTTTCGGCAACACAGTAACATTGGCACATTTACCATTTAGGAGGGTGCCACTGAAACCGTACCATATCCCCCCCCCCCCCGAAAAACAAAACAAAATGTTAAAATCGTAAATTAATGCTATATTTATTGCTTATACTAGTTACATTGTATTATGAGTACATCCTAAAAACAGGATTATATATATGAACCACCAACATTGTACACCAAAGAGGATTTGAAATAGCAAGAAATATAACTGTAATTAGCAATTACTATTTCGATTCAAATGTCCCACTCATTGACTCTGCCTGTTTCTCTCCATTCCAAACTGACTTTTACCTCCCAAAATATGATCATACAAGAAATTGCTGATGGTAACCTATTTCTTAACAGTTTGGAAATTAGTCTTTTAAACAATGTATGCTGTAATGCCAATTTGCATGAAAGATTACTTAGGATGTAAAATAAAAATGTCTGCCATATATGCGTAAAAGAAAAAAAAAAAGTGGACCCCCCCCCCCCCCAGTTAATTTTCTTGTGTCGAATCTTAACTCTGTAAAATGATTTTATCCCCTCTTCCAATTGGCTAATCGATACCACATGTCCACCAATAGAAATCAGGGTGCTTGTGCTGTTCAGCGGGCGTAATAAAAAAAATTTTTTTATATAAAAACAATATAATATACTTATTCAGCGTTATATTCTTACTCACTGTACGAAAAAGTAGAAAATAATTATCCACTAGAACTTTAATTACAAGTATTTTTCCATTCTGCGTATCGTAAAGAAGATTTCAAGGGCAAATAATTCGAAATCTTCTTAAGAAAGAAGATGGAGGCTTAGTGAACGAATTGCTGTTATGATACGCAGAATGGAAAAATACTTGTAATTAAAGTTCTAGTGGATAATTTTTTCTACTTTTTTGTACAGTGAGTAAGAATATAACACTGAATAAGTATATAATATTGTTTTTATAAAAAATAATTTTTTAATGTGGCCGCTGAACAGCACAAGCACCGAAATCAGCCTTGTATACATTTCCACTGTCAGCAGATGATGAGCACACATATGACCGTCTATCCATTTTTACTATGACCAGCTGTCCCTACCCGCTGTCAAATGGTTTTTTTTTACAAAAAATGACATAGTATAAGAAAAGAAAACCTACATCATTATCTGTTTCCTTGTATCAGTTGTTATTAAAGTAAGTTCGTATTTATAGGAGGCTTTTTATTTTACCAAAAGTTACCTTGGATTATTCGGACCACTGATCTCATCTTGAGTTTGATTTTTCACAACGTTTCGGCCAATGTAACCTCCGATCTTCTTCAGGTGTATCTTGTAGAACTCGGGGATCTTTCTGTCAGACTATGAGATCTTCACGGAATTTCGAACAGAAATCCACGGGGGTAATATGCTCTCGTTCGGTCAGCCATGACCGGGAAGAAGTCCCAAGTAATTTGCAATTGTAGAAGAGTGTCACTTAGAACTGAACCGGAAAGGCTCCCAAAATTCATACTAGAAATTGTCCGCAACGACCCGTGGCGTAACGGATAAAATACTAAGTAACATTCAGTTCTAAGTGACGTCACTCTTCTGGAGGTTGAAGGTTCAATCCTCAGTTCGGGCGATACTAAGAATACAATTGCGAATTACTTAGGACTTCTGCCCGGTCATGGCTGATGGAACGAGAACATGTAACGCTATGGATTAAATAAAAAGTTCCGCTCGAAATTCCATACAGATTCCCGAGTTCTACAAGATACACCTGAAGATGGTCGGAGGTTACATTGACTGAAACGTTGTGAAAAATAACACTCAAGATGAGAACAGTAGTCTGAATAATCCAAATAATACATATCTCAAAAATGAGGTTACATTGACTGAAACGTTGTGAAAAATAACACTCAAGATGAGAACAGTAGTCTGAATAATCCAAATAATACATATCTCAAAAATGAGGTTACATTGACTGAAACGTTGTGAAAAATAACACTCAAGATGAGAACAGTAGTCTGAATAATCCAAATAATACATATCTCAAAAATGAGGTTACATTGACTGAAACGTTGTGAAAAATAACACTCAAGATGAGAACAGTAGTCTGAATAATCCAAATAATACATATCTCAAAAATGAGGTTACATTGACTGAAACGTTGTGAAAAATAACACTCAAGATGAGAACAGTAGTCTGAATAATCCAAATAATACATATCTCAAAAATGAGGTTACATTGACTGAAACGTTGTGAAAAATAACACTCAAGATGAGAACAGTAGTCTGAATAATCCAAATAATACATATCTCAAAAATGAGGTTACATTGACTGAAACGTTGTGAAAAATAACACTCAAGATGAGAACAGTAGTCTGAATAATCCAAATAATACATATCTCAAAAATTCAGAAACTTTATTAAAAAGTAAATTGCCTAATTAATTTTGAATTTTTTTTTTTTTGTGTAAGGTTTCTGAACCGGTCTTATGTCTCCGTAGGAAATTCATTTCTCTCTATTTGTAATGAACATAGATGATGCTTATCCAATGGAAAATGTTTATTGTGAAGTTTCTCTTACTGAAGGATATAGATGGCCAGATGTAGTATGTAATTGGAATTCTTTTTTCATTTGAATAACAGATTGAACAATTATGTACTTAACTGGTCAAACTGAATCAAATATTGATCTGGCAGATGCAATGCTATTTAGATCTGCTGTTGAACCCAACCAACTTTTCTTTATATATTAGATCATAATTAAAGTCATGTAATCATTTTGCTGTCATTCTTTTTTTTCTGTTTGTAATTTAAAACATGAAATAAAAAGTAACTTTTTTTCTTCTTTTAATTAGTGATAACTGGGTTGGCCCAACGACGATATGAACCTCATCTGCAGAATTTGGTACTTTTATTCAATTTTAACCATTGGTTTACTCAAAGGTAAGTTAGTTTTACTTGTTTTGTAGTTTACAAAAATTATTATAATTTTTGTAATGTGACTGAATAAAAAAAAAAAACTACAATCATTTTTTTTTTTTTTCAGCATCTGAAGTTGTTTGCCGAAACCAGACTTTGTAAAATAATCTTACAAATAAAGAAGTTTATTATTTGGAACACGCTTTTCTGTTTTTTCAATGGAACAAGGAATTCAAGAAACAAAAAAATTTGTTTGGTTTTCAAAAACCCAATTTTATTACCATCATTATTGAAGAGTAGTGGTCCCCACCGGCCGTAACATAATTGTAGCGGAAGCAAAACAAAAACAAAGAGCGTGGTCGTAAAGTTGTTGGTAAAATGGCGGGTGTAGAATCAGCCGTAACAAGATGGGAGGTCTGTCGTTGCAGAATCGGGGTTTCTTCTTAATAATAATTAAAAAAATTTTTTTTTTTTTTTAAGCAGCCGCTTTTATTGATCAACTTTTGATATTCATCTTTTTTATGCCCTTTTCTAGTTTCTTCTTTTCTTGTTCCTCAATCGGGGCTGGTTTCACGAACGGCAGTTTCTCCTTGTAAACTGAGCATAGGAAGAAGAATTAGAATGTTTTTTAATGCAAAACTTGAACGACTGGACATATTTTAATAATCTCATTAGCAAGATGTATTTTAACATTCAATTTGTAGAATTTTGTATATTCCGACTACTGTTCTCATCTTGGGTATTTTTATCACGTTTCGGCCGATGTAACCTCCGACCTTCTTTAGGTATACTTTGTTGAACTCGGGGAATCTGGACGGAATTTGTAACCGAACCCTTTATTAAATCCACGGGGGTAGCATGCTCTTGTTCCATCTGCCATGAACAGATGGAATGAGAGCATGCTACCCCCGTGGATTTAATAAAGGGTTCGGTTACAAATTATGTCCAGATTCTCGAGTTCGACAAAGTACACCTGAAGAAGGCTGGAGGTTACATCGGCTAAAACGTTGTGATAAAAACACTCAAGATGAGAACAGTAGTCCGAATATACCAAATTATCAACCCTCATCTGAAAAATTCTGAAACATAAATTCAATGGTGCCAACAAAAATAAACTTGACTAAAAATCACTTTTCTGTCATAATTTGATCAGAGATGAGGTTTCAACTGGGTGTAGAGAATCTTAATCTATATGAATTCCTTTTCTAAGAGAGCTATGGTGAAACACCAAAATTACTTCCATCCAGGAAACAAACATCTCTATCTTTTAGCATTCAATTGTGAAATATTGGTGAGAATGTTTTTGTGCAGGTGGCTCTGACATGGAGTCGTAAACAGTATATAAACTAGATAAGAGGTGACAAGTAGGTTACAGGGGCGACCTTTCAGAAAATAAGCATGTTTTTTTTGTGAGAATTAGGAAATTATAAAACTTAGTCGGAAGTGACGGCAGATAGATGATTGGGCGAATGGTGGTTGCTTCGAAGTCGGAAGTGACGGCAGATAGATGATTGGGCGAATGGTGGTTGCTTCGAAGCGATAAGTCATGTTTCAAGATTATCTAACGAATCGTTACTACAGCTTAAATTGATAAATAAACCATTCACCTTTCAAAAGATTTTGTTTCATATTATTTAATTAAATATATATATATGGTTATAAGCATCAGATAGCTGTGATTACAGCATTGATCACTATAACATGCACGCAAAACCAGGTATGATTTGAGCTGTTCATTTTTAATGACTTACAGTAAATCAGAAAGTTCAAGAACAAATTACAACCTTCCTGATTCCTATTAATGTTCATCCTCCAGCAACTTACAAACATGTTTTTGTGAAGCTAACTAACATTATCTGGTTAGCTACTCGTCCAAGAGAGAGAGGCTTAGTATTATATCATTTTTTTTCCCCTCCTTAAGGGTGAATTAAATCAAGATGCTATTGCCCATCTGAATCCAATGCAATTGATGACAGGTTCTCTGAAAGACCTGATCAACGAGATTGTCTTCACTCATCATATTCTGTCTTCACTTATCATATTCTATGCAAACAATATGAACTATGTTCAATATGCTCTCTTTAGAATATAACCTGATCAATAAAAATAGGGAAATTTGAAGTCCACAAGAGCAATGGGAAGTTTTCTGGCTTAGGCATTGACCAAAACCCATGCAATTTGCCAAAAGTGGTGGTGCCATTGGAATAACTGAAGACTCATCTGCATTAGGATGACGGATATTATCTGAACCAGTGGTTAAATATTTGGTTTCTCAATATGAATCTGGATCTCATATCAAAGTCCCCGTGAACATGTCAGACATTGCTGAGCATCCTAGAAATCCTTTAAACTGTAAGATTTGGACAACCAACCCTTTTCTGGGAGTGTCCAGAGAACAGATGAACCTTCCTTTTGCAAACCCATAAAGAACAAGAACATAAATCAGTCTTGAGACTAGATCCTTCCGCCTGACAACACAACGATGGGTCAAAGTCTTATCTGGGTCTTACTTCTCCATATTGTATGAAGTATTCCCGAAGTTACTCCATGGAAACATTGATCACTCAAAAACTATTTATCTGATTTGGATGAAATTTTGCACGGTGGTTACTGTTATCAAATAGCATCTGACCAAATCTGGAAAAATCGGAAGTTGAAATTCCACCAATTTTGATCTTGACCTAAACTTTTACGGTCAGGCCTTCATTGGCTACAATATGGGCCAGGTAGCTATCATCCAAAGTGTGACTTTCACCTAGAAAATTAAAGCAGTTCTAAGTTAGACGATGACCGATATTTTGACCAAGTTTGGTGACGATTGGTCAAGCGAGGTGAACGCTAGGATGTGTGAAAACAAACTCCTTGGCAAAGGTAATAACAGAGTTGCATGGTTTTGCTAAGAAGAAAAATCAGATACAAGTGACAAGATGGCTGTCAGCTCTTCTCATATTCTATCAATCACGTGAATGTTAAGCATGAGAACCATTATTTCCCTACAGTATCGAGTGACACAATTGTGGTACATCATTCTTGATGACTATGGAGACAATAATTGAAGACATTTGTAGAATATGATGTCCAAGATACAGGTTTACCCATGAAAATATAATGGAGACATTGTTTTGTATCTCTCTTGAGACTTGATGCAAAATACGAAGTAGGTAGATGCTGGCACAGCTCGAGTTAGTGTTGTTCGTACCAGTTGAACCAATCATTCAAACGGTGGCTTTGTTACTGTTTGGCTGAAGTATGGACCTAGGAATCCTCCCAGGCTTTACTTTTTCTTCTAGAGAAAGGGGTTAGTTTATTGCTAATTGTCTGAAGCACCCCTGCCGGGGGGATATCAACAGAGCTGCTCAGGCATTTTTTCAAAACCTCACCTGACCTTGTGTCTAAACCCCCTGGACAAAGTAGGCAGATGTAAAGTAACTGATAAAACCAAATGCTTCTTGCTGATAATGACGAGATAGTTTTCAGTTTTTTTAGCGGACAAAATTGAACAATTAGAAGACTGATTGTCGTGGTCGCTGTAAATGCTACGGCCCTGCCCTTCAGTGAAGGCTAATTGGCTTTATGAAAATAAACTCAGTCGTACAACTATTCAAAAAATGAAAGTTTTTGATAACAGAGAAGAGACTAACTCAGAATGGCTAACAACCCACAGAAAGGAATTGTCTGTATTCGAGAGTCCAGACAGATTGTTCCCGAGTTCGATACACGACACCTGATGAAGGCCGGAGGGCAGAACGGCCGAAACGTTGTGAGCATGGCAGCCAAGATGGGGAAGTCAGTCTGAACACTGAAATCCACCATAGAAAGGACTCGCGAAACTATGTTATTCTTTGGTGGCATAAATACAGCGAAATAAAATTCGTGGTACAACCGTCAAATGTTAATCTGCTGGACTATTGGATAAAGAAAAAAAGAAAAAAAGAAAATATGTGATTGTACTTACATTCTGGCATATATTTTTGTAAGACTTCTGGAATAAGCACGCCATCTTCTGTCTGGTAATTCTCAAGAATAGCACAGATGACCCTTGTCGTTGCACACATTGTTGCATTCAACATGTGCACATATTCAGTCTACAAGTGGAAAAAGAGAAAACAATTTACAACACGATTTAAAAGAAAGAAAATTCATACGAGAGGAATTTCTAGATTTTTATCTATACAATAAGAGTGAACGTATGTGTGTTATTAAAATAAGGCTATATTAATAGTATAAAAAGGATATTATGTAACTCGATTACCTCCCTTGTTTTCTAAACAGCCTCATTGAGTGTTCCTCAGACCCTTCTTATACAGGGTGGGCCAAAATAAGGGTCCTATCTTTAAATTTGAATAACTTCCACAAAATAAAAGTTAAACTCACCAAACTTTATGTGTGTGTAGACTGACCCTTCCGAGATTTTTTGAAATAAACAAAACAAATTTTAGCCGAAAAACACTTCTTAAAACTTACAAAAACTAAAGTATTGTTTTTTACACTGTTTTGAGTTTTTTAAGCAAAAATAATGTTTTCTAAATGAGGGTATGTTCCTTAGGGCTAATACGGCTCATGCTTGCTTCGGAAGGGGTTCTTTACTTATTCTAAAAAAAAAAAATTTAAAAAAATCAATAAATAAAAAAATTATGAATTTTTAAAAATAGGACCCTTATTTTTGCCCACCCTGTATTAACCAATTACTGAACACTCACAAAACGAGGGGTAAAAAGGTGAAAATCCTATTTCGCTCTATTTACAAGAAAGTCTGACTGAACAAGTCGCAGGCACAATTTTGTTAGTAAGACATTCGTTTATAAGTTTCAATAGATAGTCTTTAATCTCTCTTCTGTTTGTCTTATTCATTACAATTGAATATTTTTAAATAAGGATAGATCATTTGTCGTTAAAATTAAGCTATATTAATAAAAGTAATGTAGCCGTCATTAGTAACATATGACTATTTAAGCAGTCATCATTAAATTAAGGCTATCTATATAATAAAATTAATGTATGTGTGTTCGGCTCACTTCAATAATCACATGCAAATCTAATTTTTATGAGCAAAGAAGCGAAGGCTTAATTTTAATAACTGATAATAAAAAAGAAAGGAAAGAAGAATCATGTGATACTATGGCCCACCACTCCCCACAGCTAAGACTGCCTGAAAATGTTAACTAAAAAGTGACGCCATAAAATCACGCTATGAAAGTAGGTGACACTATGAAAAAGACAGATCGATTGTGTTGTACAGACAAAGTGACGCCATAAACACTTAGCTGGAGGAAGGATCAGGATAGAGAATTCAGAAAGAAGTATTTATTTTCAGTTGAGGTTAACAGAGTAACTGGGGTATTGGACGTATCGGATTTCGGAAAGTAATATATTTGGGGCACACTGACCGAGACAGACAGATGAGGTTCAAGAAATGAGTTCAAGAGGATGACAGTGAATGGTATCGATAAGCAGATGGGTTTGTGAGATCTGTTAAGTCTTAGATGATATACTAGACTTGGGAGATAGGAGGCTAAACCCTAACGACACACATACACACCCATGTTCATCAAGTCAAGTTTATACAATGCATATATCTGTTTGAATGCAAATTGTAAATTTTGTTTTAATGATTTCAAGTAATAAATTAAATTGCAAAGCAATAGCGAGCGGATAAAACCTGAAAGTTGAAAATATTTTACAGTCAAAGATTCTGAATTCAACAATAGCAACATTATAGGAATTTAGTTTTGGTCAGGGATGCAAGTCTAGACAAGACTTTTAGATTTTGAAAATAAGTAAAAACATTTTCAAACAGCATCTACGGAAATGACAACAAACATAAATTATGCTAAGAGTTATATTTAATTTTGTGTTATCCATTTTTTTCTTCGAAAGAAAATGAAATAGCTATACCAAAAGATGATGAGATACTCCTAATACCATGGCAACAAGTTGTCAGAATGGGTACAGCATTGAAGTTGTACGTCACCGAACGTCTAATTTGGAGATGTACGTCACCGGACGTCTAATTACTATTTTATTAATTTCAAAGTCAGAAACATAACAAATACATTAGAGCACATATTAACGACTAAATAAACAATAAATAATTTCGACGCCGAGGCCGTGATTCGAACTCGCAACCTTAATGTCAAACAGTAATTATGACGAATTTGTCCGATATGCTACCACTGGACTACCGTCATAAATGAAAAAAACGATTTTGATTTAACTACTTACAGTAGAAATATGATTTAAAAAAATTTTTTTTTAATCATCTTAAAACAAGGCTACCTATCAAAACTGGTTCTTCGATATAGTTTGGGATCTGTGTTCTCGCTCGATTTTTTTTTTTTTTTTTTTTTTTTTTTTTTTTTTTTTAAAGAAGGGGGGGGGGGGTTGGATTTCGCGAGACTTGGGCGGTTTAAAATGGATGAAGAAATGGGAGAGTGAGTGATACATGAAGAAATCTAACATCCATAGAATTTGCACAGAGGCAGAAACACAATAACAAAACATATTTTTACGACCTTTGATTCAATTGCCAAGTATAGCACCGCTCCACCCTCACACGCAAATTGAAACGGAAAAATAAATCAAATTGTTTTTTTAATTGCTGAAAAATTATTTATTGCTTTCAGAAAAATGATGATGAGTAGCATCCTTTATTTTTGCTAGTATATATGAACAAACATTACACTGCCTTAAGGAGGAGGTAATGCCTGGGAGGATGGTCTCATGACAACAAAACAGATATTACACACCCCTTCCCCCACTGGAGAAGGTAATCTTTGGGAGGAAGATATGATCACAGAACTGATACCTACCTAGGAAAGAAGGAGATAATGGGTGGCAAGTTGGTATCATGACAACAGAACTGATACTACACCCCTCCCCCTTCCGAATTGAGCCTTGCAAGATAATAATAGTATAGTTCAGCTTCAAATATAGAAGTAATAGTAAACTTTGGGCTTTAGACAAATTGATACAAAATCTCTATTAGTAATAGATTGGCACCGTCTGAGCCTTGGACATTTCTAATATTCAAAGAATATATAACCAAACAGTAGACTAAAAAACAAAACACATTAATTGCAAACCTTAGTCGATCTGGCAGAATCAGAATTTAAAAAAAAAAAAAAAATTAAAAAATTATGAATAATATTTTACTTTTTTGAATTTTTTTCATATTTTTGCTTTTATAAAAAATTTCTTTCTCTTGACTTTTTATCTGAAGAAAAACTAAAAAATCTAAACAGTAGTTATTTGAAACAAATCATTTTTATAGGAGATAATCTCTAACCCGCATTTGATTGGATGAGCTGCTTTCTGAGATAGATAAAAGTCAATTTTTTGTTGGGCATTTAAAAAAAAAAATTCTATTAGAATGTCACATGATTTTTTTAGCTTGCCCCCGGGTTACAAACTGGTATTTGATCAGTATCAGATGAATCATCTTAGAGAAGGAATCTGATGTTTCAAAATCAAAAACCTTTCATGATTCCGGTTCACAGTTCGACAGTCTCAGCCATTTTGAAGTTAGGTGGCCTTGATTCTATCTGGCTGAGATACAGTTCTAGGAGTTCCACTCTACCAGACTTTACCTTTTCTCTTTGAGAAGGGATCAGTTTAAGAACAAGGGATTGCTCAGGCATTTTTTGTAGGTCAGAGTACACTTCCTCTAGTACGCTGGCTTTTCAATACCCATCTAACCTCCCGAAGAGGTAAATAATATCACTGACAATATCGCCAAAGCATCTGAACAATCTATTTTTATCACATGGTAACAAATTTTCGTAAGAATAATGGCTTCATTTACGATTCTCTGACTGAAATGAAAATTTTTGGGGATCCACTGGATGAGGAAAAAAAAAACAAATCAAATGCTGTACAAAGTGATATTACCTCTTGATTCATCTTCTTTGTCTGGCCATAACGAACTTTGAGGCGACGTGATTGGTAGTCTGTACAATTTGAACAGGAGACCAACTCACGGAAAGCACCAGAAGCTGGAAACCAGGCTTCCAAATCCAGTTTTTTAGCAGCAGCGTTGTTGAGAGCACCTACAACAAAAAAAGACCGGCATACGCATGAAACAAAATAAAATAGAAAAATGCTTCAAGATGGGAGATGTATTTACTCACTTCTCCTACAAAAAAACATTGACAAAAAAAAACAATTTAAAATGGGGGGAATATATAAAAAGTGCTATTCCAATTTGTGAAGGTGTCATAGGCATATATCCAGACTTTGGTGCAAGTTGGTAGGTGTTGCCGAAAAAGAATCAACTCCTAGAAGCCCATGCTATAAATAATTCTGTATGTTATGATAACATTTTTTTAGTTAATAGCGTGATCGGCTATTAAAATTATCTCCTTCAAGAGACAATTTTGATAGAAAATAATGCCTTCAGCACAATTGGGAGTCAGAGTAAGCAATTTTCGCAGGAGTCAGACTCGAGTTTTATAAAAACCCAAGTCGGTAATAAGATTTTTTTTCAATGACTTCTGCAGCCACTAGCTAAAACATTTAACTCAAACTTTTTAACGTTTTATGAGTTTATCTTCGGCCTAAGAAATCTTGTATTTCTAATAATATATATATATATACACACACATGAGTGTACACTCTCCATCAAAATGACAGGGGAAAAATGCTTTGTTAGTGTTTTCATATAAAATAACATTTCAAAGTTATAAGAAAGAAAAAGTGTCTCAAACAGGAAAGTTAAAAAAACAAAAAGAATCTATCGATCCATATAGAAAGAGGAAAGAAACAAAAAGAATTTCTTTCTGAACTTGTCAAATTTGCTATCTCCCTTCTGCTAAACACTTCTCGGAATGGTTTCGCCCAGCAGTTTTTTTTTTGTTTTTTTTTTACTTGTTAACTTTTGTATGATGGGACCGTTTTAAATTTATACAAATAAATACACATTGATCTTTATTATATATTATTATCTACCATTATTGTCAAGTGATCTTATTGCGCTGTTATTGTTCAGAAAAATTTATTAAAAAAAATTTATTAAAAAAAAAAAACATGTTTTTTCCTGCCTGAGAAACCGAACTAACAAAGACTGCCACTCAGAAAATCAAAACATTTCCTTAATAAATATTTTTGGATCAAGACTA
This sequence comes from Sepiola atlantica, assembly GCA_963556195.1. Taxonomy (NCBI): domain Eukaryota; kingdom Metazoa; phylum Mollusca; class Cephalopoda; order Sepiida; family Sepiolidae; genus Sepiola; species Sepiola atlantica. Next base: position 65,066,519 of record OY744543.1, on the reverse strand, counting down.
CAATAAGGACCCCAGTTCATTAACACAAGACGCAGAACATGTTCCGGAAATCACCGGCGCCTTCCGGTTGACCTCACAATACACGCGGTCGCTATTTACACTTGTAAATAAACCTTTTATTTATTTTAATAAATGCAGTATATTTCGGAAATTTTTTTTCTTTTAACATGTTAATATTTATTTTAAGCCAGAGGGTCCATAAATAAAACAAATAAAATATTAATGAACTGGGGTCCTTATTGTAGTCTTGATCCATATTTTTTTTTTAATGTTGCTTGTACAATTTTTGGAGTGTAAAAAACAATAAAACTGCAATTTTTAAAATTTATCGTCTGACTCACCAGAAACGATATTCACAATTCGATAGGGAATGCCAAGTGCAGTTGTAAAATCTTCAGCATTTTTTATCATTTCATCAAACATTTCCCACGATTTGTTGTCATGAGGAGAAGTCAATACAAATTGTTCAATCTGAAAAAAAAAATGAAGATTAATTGACATAAGTGATCTACGTCCTCTGTCAAATATGATGGAAAAAAGGCACGTCTGCTGTATATGTTTAGCAGCACATTTTCTTTCCTTTTCCTGAAAATAAGGGGAGATAATTCAATTTTTTATTGTATAAATTAATACATAAAAAAAGCAACGCTGATTTCTTTTTGGGTATAATATAACAGTTAACAATTTTTTTTTATTATATGAATTAAAAATTTCTGAAAAGTCAACAATGATTTTTTTTTAATATGAATTAAAAATTTCTGAAAAGTAAACAATGATTTTTTTTTAATTATAATTGAAAAGTTTTGATTGGTGGGAGTTTTGAATTCTAAGTGAATGGTACTTGGAGGAAAAAAAATGGAACTCTTCAATTTCGATTTCTAAATCGGCAGCTGCTAAACATATACAGCAGAAGTGCCAAAAAAAATTATCCTTTAACAGTGTTCACAGTAATATATAAAATAACATCTGAATCATTGAAATTAAAAAAATTAAAAATAAAGAAAACATCTCATTATGGAAAGTACTAAAAAAAAAAAGAGAGGGAAGAAAAAACATAAATCTGTAAAGAAAACATCTCATTATGGAAATAGATTGAAAGCGGTGAGTTGTAGGAATTACTCTAAATACTTGAAATGGATTCATCTGGCAGATTTTTACTAGATAACTTTTATGTGATGGGATATATATATATATATATATGCAAGTCTGGTTGAATACAATAGAATGGTCAAGTTGAAAGAATGGATGAGAGTTGTTGGGTTAGTAGATGTAGAATAGTTGAGGTAGCAGGTTCAGTTCACATGGGGACGGCCAAGGAAAATATGAGAGGAAGTGATAAAATGGTCTTGAGAGAAAGAGGGATAAATAAAGCCCTGGCCAGAGATAGGTTAGTTTGGAAGTCGATTTCTTAATGCCGTCGAATGCATGCAAACATATAAAACGGATGTTTAGACTGATGATGTGTACAGAATTGAAAATCAAAGATTCATTTTTACAATTTTTCTCATTTGCGTTCTGGTCACGTATAAGAGATGAAAAACAAACCTTCTCGAATTGATGAACTCTAAATATTCCTCGCGTGTCTCTTCCGTGAGATCCCACTTCCTGTCGGAAGCACGTGGAAAATCCAGCATAGCGGATGGGCAAGGCGTCAGTTGCAATCCATTCATCACGATGGAATGCAGCAATCGGCTGTTCTGAAGTCGCAATCAGGTACTTTTCATCGACAGTTCCATCCTCACTCTTCTCGCTCTCCTTACCGACCACCTACAAAAACAAAAAGAATCATCCCACATTTAGGCAACGCAGTGTCGTTAATGGCACAGAGTAAGGGAATTAATGGCACAGAGTAAGGGAATTAATCCATGCAGTAAAACAAAGTACTGCTTTCAACAGGAATTTGAGAACTTAAATTATATTTCATGTGAAATCATAAAATGAAAGGAAAGACGTTGAAGAACCATAAATGATTTTGATGGGGGATTCAAAGATTTGAGTAGTGGATTGCAAAAAAAAAAAAAAAAAAACTGAACTCAAGATGAATTTCCGAACCCTGCGGAACGTGTGTGTAAGGAGAGAGAGGGCAGAGCAAAAAATCAACCCTTTTTTCCTCGACAACTTCAATCAGTTTTAATTAAGAAAGTCAAAATGAGAAGAAAGATACAGAGTACACATGTGGGAGGAAGGAGACGGTAAGTCATTCTTTCATGAAACAAAAGTCATCTAATTCCTTTATCTCCTTCATGGCAAAATCAACATTTTCAATTTTTAGAGAGAACTGTCATAAGAGAGAAAAGGAAGGCAAGACGGAGAGAGGAAGAGAAAAACCAGCAAAGGAAACAGATAAAACGAGAGGTTGAAAGAGAAAGAGATATCCAACCCAGCTAAATAGCAAGAAAAAATAAAATATGGTTGTTATTTTTTTATATAATACAAGAGGCAACGTTTGGTAGCCCAACTATAATATGACACAGACAAGGGATAGTGTAGGTTAGAAACATGAACAAAGGCTTCTTAACTTGAAACAACGTAATAAAAAAAAATGTGATAATAAAAAAGGAATAGAATAAACTTATATTTTATGCAATGTATTTATCATATTTTTTAAATCGTGACGGACGGACAGACAAAATCTCTATTTGTATAAGATTTCTTCAACAAAAAAAATGTTGATTTGTTGCAACCAAATTTCTATTTCGTAAAATGCAGTTCAAAGAAAATGTTTGGGAACCACTGGTTCAGAGAAAAGACATTTTTCTGATAATTGGTTTCATCTAACATTTTTTTCTGATAATTGGTTTCATCTAACATTTTTTTCTGATAATTGGTTTCATCTAACATTTTTCTGATAATTGGTTTCATCTAACATTTTTCTGATAATTGGTTTCACCTAACATTTTTTTTTAAGGCAAAACTAATGACGTAACTAAATCGACTCTCGAGGTAAAAACATGCATCAACAAAATCCTAATGTAATAATTCACGTCACCAACAAACATGAAATTCATTCACTTAAAAGTGCAAGTGTCTACTGTAGAAATTATTGTTAAAGTTCGTTCCACAACTGATAACATTTCCTGTTAAAACGTCTAATTTAACATCGACATTATTTCAAGTTTGTGATTCAAATAAATAGAATATATAATAGGATGATTCAAATAAATAGAATATATAATAGGATGATTCAAATAAATAGAATATATAATAGGATGATTCAAATAAATAGAATATATAATAGGATGATTCAAATAAATAGAATATATAATAGGATGATTCAAATAAATAGAATATATAATAGGATGATTCAAATAAATAGAATATATAATAGGTTGATTCAAATAAATAGAATATATAATAGGTTGATTCAAATAAATAGAATATATAATAGGATGATTCAAATAAATAGAATATATAATAGGATGATTCAAATAAATAGAATATATAATAGGATGATTCAAATAAATAGAATATATAATAGGATGATTCAAATAAATAGAATATATAATAGGATGATTCAAATAAATAGAATATATAATAGGATGATTCAAATAAATAGAATATATAATAGGATGATTCAAATAAATAGAATATATAATAGGATGATTCAAATAAATAGAATATATAATAGGATGATTCAAATAAATAGAATATATAATAGGATGATTCAAATAAATAGAATATATAATAGGATGATTCAAATAAATAGAATATATAATAGGATGATTCAAATAAATAGAATATATAATAGGATGATTCAAATAAATAGAATATATAATAGGATGATTCAAAGAAAAAAAAGTGACTTGGGCCAGAATCAAGTGTTACTCACTTTATACAATTCCTCATCAAACTGTGACAGCTGTGCAACTTCTCGCATAACATCCTTGCGCATAAAAAATGGTGTATAGAGTGGAGTGAAGCTTCGCTCATGAAGCATATTCAGGGCAAAGCTGATTAAAGCTTGTTCCAAAAACACCAATGGACCCTAAAAAAAAAAATTTTTTTTTTAAATTTAAAAAAAAAAAAAAAAAAAAAAAAAAATGTATACATTGTTTTTATCCAACAATGTAAAATGAAAACGAGAAAGCCAAAAACTATGTGATTTATGTATCCATCAACGTTTCGTCTTTATTGAAAGACTTCCTCAGGATGAACAAAGCAATGTAAAAAAATCGTACAGAATATTAATTTTCATTTGTCAGAAAGTGTCCAGACTTCGGCATGGTTGTTGACGTGAACAAGCAGAGAATGAAAAACATGATTTTGGTTGTAGCGTTATCAGCAGTGGCCTGTCTCCTTCAATGATCAGATGGAATGGATTGGGTATAAAATCATCATCTCAACACAATTCATTCAAAAATAACGGGGGAATTATTGTGATTTTAGATTTGATGATCATTAGAGTCGCCGTAAAATTGCACAGTGGTATATTTTTTTTTGTGTTGTTATACTTGTTTTGGGCATCTCCCGTTTTTAACTATGATCATTTAGACTATCGATCTATATAATAACACGTTACAGCAGTTTCATGTTCATACGTCCATTATCACCCTCCACCCCTTTTTTAAAGATGGGATTGCCTGATCGTCAAAGATGCAATGCAAAAAAAGTACTTTTAAAAATTTAATTTAAAGTCAAAAATCAAACTAAATATCTGTTCTATCCAAATATCGTGGGGTCTGCGTCCGCACAAGACATCCATAGAATTGAAATATTGTCAAAAAATTGTCAAACTCCTACAGGGGTTTTGGATATAGACCCCCATAACCAGAGTACTCAGATAAGTATATTTCAGTTTGAACAAAGGTGGTACAATAATATTGTAGGGTTTGTGCTCGTGCCAGATATTCGTAGAATGCAAATATTTTTAAGCACGGCAGATGAGAGATACGACTATGGAATTTCCACAGGTCCTGCTAGTATAATATTAAGATGACAACAAAATCCTGCTAAATACTTCATCCAACAGTGCACAACAATGCCTTTTTTTAAACCATTGTTTCTGAAGTCGTCTAATTCCATCTTAAAATGTCCTATTCAATTAATGTTTTTATTTGATCTGGCAACTTGTTCCAAAAACATATCAATCTATTAGCCAACACATTTAATTGGTTGTTTTCTCTTTCCGCCAGGTTTTTCAGGGTATTCATACGTAATCGTCTAAAAAAATAGAATCTCATTTTATCGGGGGGGGGAAGTGAAGGTGTTAATCTACAATAATACCCAAACTTTTAAGATTTTTATTAATACCTTAAAAATAAGGTATTTAATTAGATAATTTTAAAGTTATTTAATTTTCACAAGAAAGCTAAACACAACTAAAATCAATTGTTTAAAAATAAAATTTAAAAAGTTCATGTGTACTATATATACAGAATGTCAAATATTATGTTGTATCTTTGATTTAACTCACAATAACCCGTTTTAATGGTCATATAGGAGTAATAAATGAAAAAAAAGAACTTTTGTATTTATTTATTTATATATATATATATATATATATATATATATATATAATAATCCAGGTAAAACATCCACAAGGTAGTAATCCAAAGAATTTCAACCGGGTTTATAAAAAGTGCTCAATATCAAATAGAGCTTTTATATATGATTATTTTTTATTTACACAGACATGTACAAAATCTGCGACACTGGCATGTCGATATTATCGATCAACAGCTATTATAAACTGAGACCTCAGTTTATAATAGCTGTTGATTGATAACATCGACATGCCAGTGTCGCAGATTTTGTACATGTCTGTGTAAATAAAAATAATCATATATATATATATATATATATATATATATATAGTAAGCTATGAAAATATATTTATGGCAATATATTTTCATAGCTTACTACCTAGTCTACTTACATTTCGAGCACTGTTGAAGTAAATACTGAAAATTGATACATGAAAAATTATATCTCCTTATAAAATTTTTATGTGGATACATGAAATACTAATATATATATATATATATATATATATATATATATATATATATATGGCATGTAGAAGAATAGGTAGTTGAATCGAGTGAACACACATTTAAATGAGCCACCATCATACATGCAAAAAGAAAACATAGGTCAGTTGTGAGACTGTATACCTCCATCTGACAATGTAAGGATGAGCAAAAGTCTTATCTGGGCTTTACTTCTCCATAATGTATGAAGTATTCCCGAAGTTATGCCGCGGAAACATTGATAACACAAAAACTATTTCTCTGATCAGGCTGAAATGTTGCGTGATGATAACTTATCGAAGAGCATCAGATTCATACATAAAATTTGGATAAATCGTCCATGGCTGAACTTTTCAAGGTCAAGGTCTTATACGATGTCGGACTTCATCGGCCCAGCAGCGAGTATCGATGATGAACAAAACTAAAGTTATCGCCAAAACTGTGACTTTCACCTTTTTCGGTGACCATGCCCTAGATTTCACAAAATTAAATCTAAGTTAGACCATGACCGATATTTTAATCAAGTTTGGTGACGATTGGTCAAGCGATGTGGACGCTAAGCTGTAAACAAACAAACAGTGAGAAACTTGACTGAAAACACAACCTCCTTGGCAGAGGTAATTAGACAGTACTGATTTGTAGATTTTTAAGTACATTGAATATGCATTAATATGCAACAAACATGTCCATCAATAGGCAAGTTCTATTGTCTATATATATATATATAAAGATAGAAGAAATAAGAGTGATAAACATGTTCGAATGTCCAAATTTATTTCAAATTTCGATTGTTCAATGCAAGGTGTATTCTGTAATAAACCAGTGTTTATTATTCTTTCCTTAAGGCTTTTCAAAGATCGAAATCTTATCATCAGAGGAGAAATACAGATAGATAAGTTGGCTGTAGAAAAGCCAAAGTTCAAATATTTGAAAAATATTATTAAAAAATGGGGTGAAAAAAGTATGTGTAAAAAGGATATGTGGTTTGTTCAGACGGTAATTGCCCGTTGAAAAGGTGTCCAATGAAAAGGAGATTTTGGAGAAGACGAAAAAAAAGAAATTTTTCGTAGGGGCAGTATGGAGAAAGTGTTCAAAATGAAGTAAATTCAAAAGTGAAATATTGAAATCAAATTGTAGATGGAGCGCACTTAAATGGAATTGATGTAAGAAAACTGGCCATTTTTTGTAACTTCCCGGGCCATGGTGGAAAAAGCGAGAGGAATTATTAGACAGATATGCTAGCGAGCGAATCCAAGAAAAGAACTTAAGATAAAAAGCTATGCTAAATTAGGAGGTGGGTTGGAGAGGGGGGAGAGTGAAAAAAATGAGGGAGTGAAGTGGTCGGGTTAGTTGAGAAAGCCGCAGTAGCAGCTGGGAGGAAAAGCGGGATGGATGGGGGGGGGGGGTTTCAAGTGATAAGGAATTGGTAGGTAAGATGCGGGCGAAATTGGTCAAAAGTTAAGAGATATGTCATTGAGTGTAAAATATTGTTTGAAGAGAAAAGAGAAAAGGGAAGAGGGATCGTAAATAAAAACTAGATTTAGGGTGTGGACAAAGGGAATTCGAACATGTTTATCACTCTTATTTCTTCTATCTTTATAATTGCTCTATCTCGTATATTGAGCTTAACCTTTTCACTATAGGTCCTATTTACTAAAAGTTAGCTTTTGGTTTATATTTGATTATATATATATATATATATATATATATATATATATATATATATATATATATATATATAAAGCAAAGTTGTCTGTCTGCGTGTCGTGGCATCACAGTTAAATGGTTGATTTAAGAGCCAAACTAACCACAGATTTGGAATCAGCACCTGAACAGCCTCGTCGGCATTCCCTGGTAGAGACACCTCAGGCGATTAGCAATAAACCTCTTCTCAGAGAGAAGGTAAATCCTGGGAGGTGGACCTGCTAGGACTGAACAGAACCATACCCCAGTTCGATAGCAACAAAACCACTGTCGGACTGAAAATGTAGTATCAGAACAGATACTACACTTTGTTCCTAGCCAAAAGGCCAAGGAGAAAGTCGATGTCAGAAGTCCTTGAACCTTTCTTAAAACTTGTTACTCAAAATTAAAAGTACATAAAAATAACATTAGAAACAAATGTTCCGACATTTTTAGTGTTCCCTTTCCAGTTTAATATTTTCTATTATTAGCCGACCGACTAGCATACTTATAACAATCTAAACCTTTTCACTGCCAATAAAAAAAATAAATAAGCCACGGTAATGTATAAATATAAGTACGAACGTTTTTAAAAGAAAAATGGATAAAAATATTTGATAAATGGTCACTAATATATTTGTAATTTAATAAGAACTTTTTTATTTTATACTTACGTTTTTTTTTATTTGAGACAATCGGACAATTTTAATTTAACAGTTTCAGTTGGTTAAAACGACAAAATATGTTCATTGGTTGCAGCGTGGATAAAGCATTCACCTTCACTATCAATATTTTATGCCATCTTTCAGGGTTTCAAATCTCACACTAAACAATTTTTGGGTTTTTTTTTGCAATAGCGTTCCAGTTATTTCCGAGCCAATATCGATCATCATCCTAAACTTGAATAATTTTTTATATCTTTTTAATAAAAAATGGATGAACAATATTTAACAGATGTTTTTAACTTCTAATCTTGACTATGAAATTCAAGAAAAGTTGAGAAATACATCCTTAATATACCAGATCTGTCCAACCATGATGTGAAAGAAAACAAAGCTAGAACCTAAAGGGCTAAATTAGAACTTTTAGAATGACTCCATAAAAATCAGTTTCTTCTTGGGTATTTTTTAATGAGATTTTTTTTTGGTTAGAATAATTTGAAAATGAGGAATTTTACCAAACTCTGAACGGAAGAAAACATAAAAATAAATAAAATAAACTTTGTCCATATTTGTTACAAAATGGATTTACAATATTTTATGGAAAATTAACAAATATTCATTTAGAATCCTATAAATCAAATTTAACAAATGTATAAACGAAGAGACGTGTAAATTAAGCCTCACTTTACAAAAGCATCAGCGGAAGTAGCGTCGTCTTTGTGTTTCGAATCAATGAAAAATATTTGACCCATTATATTCATTAGATCAAATAAATTAATCATTTTTTTTTTTTATATACCATAAAATGAGGGTGTTAGTTTGGTTGTTACATTTTACGGCATATGAACCCCTTTTCGGGTTATTTAATGCCGAATCAGGTCATTTTAGTAAAAGTTTTCATGCTTCAAGTTCTTTATATCTTCAAATATTTATTCATGGTGTTTGGTTTGTTTTTTTTGTAGAGAAAAATTGTTGTTTTTATTTTTGCAGAACATAATTTTGCAAAGGGAAAGGAAAAAAATAATAACATCAATGTTTGGTGCATTTTAGGTCAGTAAGCCGGTATCTTCATACAGCCTGATCTAGTAGCACCATCCCATAAAATGAAATACTTTTTCTTGGAGTTATATTTTTATAATATTTAAATAGATGTTCACAATTTATATAATAATCAAACTTAAGTAATCTTGCTTTTAAATGGTGGGAGAAAAGGCAAATAAGACGAGAAATGTTTGGAAGAGGAAATTGAGGGGGGAGGGAGGAGGAGTGGTGAGAATAAGTAAAGGGGGCTAAATGAGACGAGAAGTGGTAGGAGGAAAGGAATAAAGTATATAAGTGTTAGGACACCTAACGAAAACGGAATTACCTCCCTTGAACCATTTCAGGAGTTAAGAGTTATCGCCCTTGGAAAAAGGGTCGTCTGTCCGGAGAGAAAGAAAACAAAGACCACGGCGTCAGACTGTGAATATATCAATCTCGTCCAGCGGCTAATTAACTCATTAATTCATTCTGTGTTCAGTTTTAATAAATCTGTTAAACGTTTCTCTTGATAGTTCATCCATTTATTTACAAGTTATTATTTATAATTAACCTAAATTACGAGGTTATAAAAATAAGTAAATAAATAAATGCGGAAAATAAATTTTGGAAAGGTTTTTGATTGAACGTTTAATAGTGGAGACTATTGATTCCATTAGAGTTACTTAAAACATAAGTACCGTTGAGCTTGTCTAACCATCTACCTTTCTTTCTTTCTTTCTTATCCAATGTACAATGTACCAACGTTGACCAACAGGATTGTCTCATTGTATTTAATGCTGATAAAGTAGAATAAAGCAGCTACATCACCCCCCCAAAAAAGGGATAGTCTACAATGACTGACCTTTAAATAATATCCTCGTCCGCCTGCCGTAGCTGAGCCCCGGTCAACGTCGACACCATCAACCATCACAACCAGATCGACATGAGAGTATTTCTTGCGAACAGTTGCATCACCAACAATTCGTTCGATTCCATTTTGGTCCTGTAAACGAGAGAGAACGAAATTATGACAAGTTTTATGTTCAAGATTCATACATCATTCATTTATAAAACAATCTTTCATTCAAATACACACACATATATATATATATTATTTGTTGTTCTCGAAAAAGTAGAGCACTGTAAGTGTAGTATTAACACAGCATGACATCACTAGCTTTAAATGCATCGTTCCTTCCATTAAAAAGAAGTAGGATGCTCTCAGACGTTAAGCCGCCGATAAAGTGTTAAAATTATCACTGTTTATTCGCTATTTAAAATTGGCTGTGTGGTTAAGGCGTCGGATTTGAGTTGCGAAATACTAGTAGTCCGGGGTTTGAATCGCATTACCGGTAGTGAATAGTCATATATCTATGCTGATGAGTCCCGATTATTAAAGACGAAACGTATACGTACATAAATAATAAACAATAACAAATATTTATTATATATATATATATATATATATATATATATATATATAGTAATCCAGGTAAATCTTTACTGTGTTTATATAAAAGTGCTCAATAATAAATAGAGCTATATATATATATATATATATATATATATATATATATATATAGAGAGAGAGAGAGAGAGAGAGAGAGAGAGAGAGAGAGAGAGAGAGAGATTAATTGAATGACATAATAAAATGAGAAATTAATCAGATTTTATTAAAGTTCAAAAACAAGGAGTGATACTGCATCCTGAACTCATGAGTTTTCAAAGAAAATCTTAGATTAAGCTTTGAAAATATATAAAATTATATAAAAAATACATAAAAGTATATAAAACATGAAATATATTGCCCAAAAACACACTTTTTTGTTAAACTTATACAGTTCATCCAAGTCAAAGTTTAAAACAATTTCAAGAAAGATGTCAAAGTCGATTAAAAAACAATCCAGGCGGTGAATGGTAGTCCAAAAACGAAAAAGTTATCCAGGCGGGAAATTTGCTAGCTATCAATGCAGTAGATGACAGTGAAGAATGTATACAGGGTGTATGCAAATTAATAATAAAACGATAGAAAAAACAAAATCATACAAAATGTTCAGAAGACTCACTCGGTGTTTAATATTATAATGTCCAATTAAGGGTTCTTATGAGCTGATAGTAGGAGTGTTAAAAAAATCTGATTAATTTCTCATTTTATTATGTGATTCAATTAATATTATTGCTCTATACACTATATTGAGCTTTGTTTTTATCCTGATAGTCTACTGGTTAAATATATTATTTATATCTTTAAAGTATTATCTTACTCTCTCTCTCTCTCTATATATATATATATATATATATAGTAATCCAGGTAAGGTTTGTATCCACAGGTTAAAATCCAGAAATTCTTTATTGTGTTTATATAAAAGTGCTCAATAATAAATAGAGCTATTTACATAAGAGTTTTATTTATACAAACATTTGGCTACACATCATAACATGTTTCAACTGGAGCTCTTATAAACTCGTATGTTCAGGCCAAGAAAAAGAAATAAATAGATACCTACTTTTTACATATTCATATATAAGAACCTTATAATATTCTTATATATGAAATTCCCATCAATTCCAACTTGTGATAGCTCATTTATTTTGTAGGTTATTTTGATAAACTTTGGATGTAAACAAAATTTAATCTTTTCTTTATAAATGTACAATTCTTTCTCTTGTGTCATAGGTTTTTTTTTAATCCATTGTTGTACACTAAACTGGCTGGTTTGTGATACCTACTACAATCTCTCTGACTGTTGGAGTGAGCACAGAGGTTAGATTCCTGACTGCGGATTATTGAAAACATTTGCCACATGACATGCGAGTATTTCATGCCGAGATTTGAAACCGATCATTTGATCAACAGTCGAGACCTCTTACCATCACGCTAAGAGAAATTATGATTGTTATATTTGTTTACATTAACTTTCAACCGTCTAGAGAGCTCAGTTCTTTTACAATGTGCAATATTTTATGCTAAGTGGCAAACATTACTTCCCTCACTAGAGAGTTCAACTCAAGACTGGGTAGCAAATGCTCTAACCTTATAAGTTATTAACTTTATAACAATCCATATCTAATTTATAACATTATCTTGTCAGATTTTCAAAGTCGGACCCAAATCGAGCTGACAAATCAAACATTGTTTCCCACTAACCAATTCTTATTTGTTATTGTTGTACCATGTTATTGGCAATATAATAACATACTTAGAATGAATATTATAAGAGTTGTCTACTTTTAAGTTTTAAAATTTGCAGACAAATAAAAATTAAAAACTGGGTGAAAGTGTAGTATAGGTAACAACGAAAAAAAGAGGAGCAAGAAACAAATATACAACAAATACGTTATCAGACGATAGAAAATTATCGACCTGCAAAGTTTTAAACTTTTGGAAACTATTTGTAAGTTCTTTTTATTTCAAAATTTGGATGCTTATGCTGTTCAGCGGCCGTATTAAAAAATTATTTTATTATAAAAACAATATTATATACTTATTCAGCGTTATATTCTTACTCACTGTACAAAAAAGTAGAAAAAATTATCCACTAGAACTTTAATTGCAAGTATTTTTCCATTCTGCGTATCATAACAGCGATTCGTTCGCTAAGCAGACATCTTTCTTAAGATTTCGAATTATCTGCCCTTGAAACCTTCTTACGAAAGAAGATGGAGTCTTAGTGAACGAATCGCTGTTATGATACGCATAATGGAAAACTACTTGTAATTAAAGTTCTAGTGGATAATTTTTTCTACTTTTTGTACAGTGAGTAAGAATATAATGCTGAATAAGTATATAATATTGTTTTTATAAAAAATAATTTTTTAATACGGCCGCTGAACAGCACAAGCACCAAAATTTGTTTCTCTACTTTCACTTAACAGATTTTGTCAAACAAAACAGCGGTCAAATTTTTTTTTTTTTTTTTTTTTGAGATGGTCATTTATTTGAGGCGTAAAATATATTTTAAAATAAAGGGTTACCGGTACCATTAACACTAAGTTCGGGAGTTATTTCCAGTCGGATCAGAGTAAGCAACCAGCACCCCCCCCCCCCCAAAAAAAAATCGACTGTTATCTTGGAAGAAGACTAATAGATTAAAAGTGACGATAACAAATTCATAGATAATAAATGCTAAAACAAGTATTGACGCTTGTAACTTGTACAGGTAGATAAAAAAGTAAATTTTCTCGAGTTTCAGTTATTTGTTATATATTTGCTTTTTTTTTCTCTGCCTTTTGCCAAAACTAAAGGATTTCACGACACATCCCAAGCAACGCGGAGTATATACAGTTAATAGGCACGAGCCCCGTGAGTCAGCCTGGTTGTTCCAACGCATCTCCTTGGCTATCGTTCGTGGCAACGCTATGTCAGTAACGGCGGCGTCACTTCCGTTCTAATCGTCATCTGTTGACTATCTCTTTCTTTCTCTCCCCCTCTCTATCTACCTATGTCTGTATCTGTCTCTTTGCTTCTCTTTCTCTCACTCTCCCCCTCTCTATCTACCTATGTTTGTATCTGTCTCTTTGCTTCTCTTTCTCTCACTCTCCCCCTCTCTATCTACCTATGTCTGTATCTGTCTCTTTGCTTCTCTTTCTCTCACATTATTGTTTTATAAATAATTGGACTTGTTTTGGTTTGTCTTCACAATGGCAGCCATGATTGTTTATTGTATTTCTTGTCCTGGAATAAAATTTTAGTTAATTTGCCTTATTCATAAAAATCAAAGGGCTCAACATCAGGCAAATAAACATGAATGCAATCATTATAAACAGAATAAATTATAAATTCTGTGTTCTATAAAAGAAAATGGTGAAACGGAAGATGCATCGTTGTCTATAAAGAGTTTATAATTGAAAGCAGCAGAAAAGTGCAATTACCTCATCATCACTGATGATGCAAGAATCATGAAGTAGATTGCCAATCTCCTTGAGAGCCTCATTCCTCTGGTTTTCACACGTAGACATGTTGGTTGCGTTTTCTTTCATCATTTTATCAAGAGTGACCGCCACCTTCTTGATCTGTTTCACGGTCAGTTCCTAACATTTCAAATAGGAGAAAAAGAAAGAAAAAGAAAACCCTTAAAAATTAGTCGAAAGAAAAAAAAGAAAAAGAAAACCCTTAAAAATTAGTCGAAAAAAAATAAAGAAAAAAAAAAAAAGAAAACCCTTAAAAATTAGTCGAAAGAAAATAAAGAAAAAAAAAAAAGAAAACCCTTAAAAATTAGTCGAAAGAAAATAAAGAAAAAAAAAAAGAAAACCCTTAAAAATTTGTCGAAAGAAAAAAAAAAAAAAAAAAACCCTTAAAAATTAGTCGAAAGAAAAAAAAGAAAAAAAAAAAAAGAAAACCCTTAAAAATTAGTCGAAAGAAAATAAAGAAAAAAAAAGAAAAAGAAAACCCTTAAAAATTAGTCGAAAGAAAAAAAAGAAAAAAAAAAAGAAAACCCTTAAAAATTAGTCGAAAGAAAATAAAGAAAAAAAAGAAAAAAACCCTTAAAAATTAGTCGAAAGAAAATAAAGAAAAAAAAGAAAAAGAAAACCCTTAAAAATTAGTCGAAAGAAAATAAAGAAAAAAAAGAAGAAAACCCTTAAAAATTAGTCGAAAGAAAAAAAAGAAAAAGAAAACCCTTAATAATTAGTCGAAAGAAAATAAAGAAAAAAAAGAAAAAGAAAACCCTTAAAAATTAGTCGAAAGAAAATAAAGAAAAAAAAAAAAGAAAACCCTTAAAAATTAGTCGAAAGAAAATAAAGAAAAAAAAAAAGAAAACCCTTAAAAATTAGTCGAAAGAAAATAAAGAAAAAAAAAAGAAAACCCTTAAAAATTAGTCGAAAGAAAATAAAAAAATAAAAAAGAAAACCCTTAAAAATTAATCGAAAGAAAATAAAGAAAAAAAAAAAAGAAAACCCTTAAAAATTTGTCGAAAGAAAATAAAGAAAAAAAAAGAAAAAGAAAACCCTTAAAAATTAGTCGAAAGAAAATAAAGAAAAAAAAAAGAAAACCCTTAAAAATTAGTCGAAAGAAAATAAATAAAAAAAAAAGAAAACCCTTAAAAATTAGTCGAAAGAAAATAAAGAAAAAAAAAAAAAGAAAACCCTTAAAAATTAGTCGAAAGAAAATAAAGAAAAAAAAGAAAAAAACCCTTAAAAATTAGTCGAAAGAAAATAAAGAAAAAAAAAAAAGAAAACCCTTAAAAATTAGTCGAAAGAAGAAAAAAAAAAAGAAAACCCTTAAAAATTTGTCGAAAGAAAATAAAGAAAAAAAAAGAAAAAGAAAACCCTTAAAAGTTAGTCAAAAGAAAATAAAGAAAAAAAAAAGAAAACCCTTAAAAATTAGTCGAAAGAAAATAAATAAAAAAAAAGAAAACCCTTAAAAATTAGTCGAAAGAAAATAAAGAAAAAAAAAGAAAAAGAAAACCCTTAAAAATTAGTCGAAAGAAAAGAAAAAAAAAAAAAGAAAACCCTTAAAAATTAGTCGAAAGAAAATAAAGAAAAAAAAAAGAAAACCCTTAAAAATTAGTCGAAAGAAAATAAAGAAAAAAAAAAAAGAAAACCCTTAAAAATTAGTCGAAAGAAAAGAAAAAAAAAAAAGAAAACCCTTAAAAATTAGTCGAAAGAAAAAAAAAAAAAAAAGAAAACCCTTAAAAATTTGTCGAAAGAAAATATTGAAAAAAAAAGAAAAAGAAAACCCTTAAAAATTAGTCGAAAGAAAATAAAGAAAAAAAAAAAGAAAACCCTTAAAAATTAGTCGAAAGAAAATAAAGAAAAAAAAAAGAAAACCCTTAAAAATTAGTCGAAAGAAAATAAAGAAAAAAAAAGAAAAAGAAAACCCTTAAAAATTAGTCGAAAGAAAATAAAGAAAAAAAAAAAGAAAACCCTTAAAAATTAGTCGAAAGAAAATAAAGAAAAAAAAAAAAAGAAAACCCTTAAAAATTAGTCGAAAGAAAATAAAGAAAAAAAAAAAGAAAACCCTTAAAAATTAGTCGAAAGAAAAAAAAAAAAAGAAAAAGAAAACCCTTAAAAATTAGTCGAAAGAAAATAAAGAAAAAGAAAACCCTTAAAAATTAGTCGAAAAAAATAAAGAAAAAAAAAAAAAGAAAACCCTTAAAAATTAGTCGAAAGAAAATAAAGAAAAAAAAAAAGAAAACCCTTAAAAATTAGTCAAAAGAAAAGAAAAAAAAAACCCTTAAAAATTAGTCGAAAGAAAATAAAGAAAAAACACACACAACACATTGAGGAAAAAAAAAAATGTCATTTACGAACGAGGTAAAAACAAAAAAATATATTAAAACCTTTTAGGCCGTCTGCTTACCCGTAACATGTCTGCGGTCAGCTCTTCAATATTCTCCATGATTATATCAGGAATGGTATCGTCATCTCCTATTGGCTCTTTTTTCTGAAGAAAAAGAAAATTACTTGCTTTAAATATTTCACATTTTAATCCAGAGAGACAAATCTTATTTCTAAGAGAAGGCGCAACACTTATGTTGCTATGACTACTACTATTACTACTACTGACTTCAAAAGTTTTTTTTTTATTTATTTGTTTTCGTTTATTGTGTGTGTAAATAGTAAAAAAAAAATGTAAAAAATACTAATGAAATCAAATTAATAATATTAAAATTTATTCTAACCATATCACCATAAACTAAATACCATATGGAAAACATGACGGTGTATTTAGACATCTGGTAATATCTCGGATGAAACCCTTTGACCCATTAATTTTGAAGTTTATTTATCATAATCTAATAATAAAATGACAATTATTTCCATATTGTGTTGTTACTTTCTTTTATGATTTATCTGCAAAATTATTTTTAATATATAAAAATAAAATTCCAGAATTCCACATCAATAATATTTGTGAATTAATCATTAAAATCGGTTAAAGTTGAAAAAAAAAAAAAAAAAAAAAAAAAAAAAAAAAATCAATATTAGTTGTACTATTCATTCTGTGAACAGGAATTTTGTTGCATCTACAAATCGAATTTTAATTTAAAAATTTTTTTTTTATTGATTATTAAAGTAAAGTATATAAAGTAAAGTAGAACGGCCAGTGGTGTAAATTATAAAACATTATTTCTTGATTATTAAACATTAACAAATAAAATAATCTGGAAAAAATAGTTAACATAGGGGGAATTGTTACGTAGGTAACGACAGTTTCAGTTACAGATAGACACACAATCTCCATTATGATAAGATTTTACAGACACACTAGAAAAATACCTGCCCCAGGACGGGTAAAATTAATTCTCCGAACAGAACAGTTTAGCGTCACTTTTATATCCTCTTACAAAGATTAAAATAAAGATATGATGATATTAAACCTTATATCTACGATCTTTATTCTTATTACATAATTTTGATTTTAGAAAACGTCTAAAATTGACTGAGACCAAATTGACACTGCGGCCGGTGTCGGAATCGAACAACAACTTTGGACCGACACAATGAACGGACGATCACGGCCTGTGCAGTGAACACATTCACACCTCGGATCCAAGTATTATAAACACTGGCTAAACCATCGTGACGATCACGCTTTCAAATGCATGAGAAATATGTCTTGTATTTATTTGTAAACACCAGTAATGAGATTCAGACAGTGTTACAATCTCCTAAAGGGAGAGAACTTCGCAACGTGGCTTAATTTTAATTTTATTTCTCTCAAAGTGCTCAACTTAACGGAGCTTAATATATTATGTTTGATCCATGATAATTATGAATATGTACTGATTACATTATATATATATATATATATATTAAAGTGAAATATTTTGAAAATCAACAATCATGCAATTTTAAATGAAAAATTCATTTATTTATTTAAAACAAATTTTATTTTTCGCAAATTTTCGTTGTAATACAATCTTGTCAGGCGAGATTGTCTTATAGTTTTTTTTTCTTCTTTCCTTCCTCCTCATATTAATGGTATTAACCCTGAGGGGTAGAATATACGTCACGTTCTTTAAAAAAAAAAAGCGCCAATCTGCGCATAACATCGCCAGGACTAAACTTATAACGTCTTAAGAATGTGACGTATATTCGACCCCTCAGGGTTAATACCATCAATATGAGGAGGAAGAAAAAAAACAAACTATAAGACAGTCTCGCCTGATAAGGTTGTATTACAACGAAAATTCGCGAAAAAAAAAAATTAAATAAATGAATTTTTCATTTAAAATTGCACGATTGTTGATTTTCAAAATATCTCACTTTAATACATTCTAATCCATGCTTCAAAGATGTTGATTTCCTTACTTATATATATATATATATACTAACATGGTTACCTGGGGGTATGGACAACAGAATAGAAGAATTAAAAAGTGTATCGCATCTTTCTTTTAAAACTTCTGTTTCTCTATCCCCCCCCCCCGTATAACCTAATAAGAATCAGTTGTTTTTTTTTAAATTGCGTTAAATGCCTACCCACCCCCACCCCCTAGAATCAATAATTTTTTTTTTTTTTTTTTTACATGTGCTTATGTTTTGTCCGAGGTAATGCTGAAAAAAAAAAATCAGCTTTGTGGGTGTGTCATGTGTAGTTTTTTACTTTTACCTGAACATACAGACAACTTTCTTTTATTTAATAGATAATTTCATTATAAATTATATGTAATGATAGAGATATATATGTAAAACCAACTTCCCAATTTGATTTTTGCTTTTAATATCATGCTTATTACGTGTACGAATAGATTTGTTTTTAAAATATACTAGACCACCCGTGACCCGTTGGGTCAGTTTGTTATATTAGCTATGGAATTCATGTATGCGCGTGACACTTGTGGAGAAAACAAAAAAACTATTTGATGAAATTAAATGTAATTGTTGAAAAAAGAATATAGATAGATTTCTATGCGTCGTTCTGTTTATTATAATTGTTTTTTTTTTAAATTATAGTTACTGAATTATAAGTGGTTGGCCATACTTATAGGTAAATATGCACTGAACAGGTACCATAATACTTATTATAGTTAAATTCAAATTTTTATATATAATCTTTTAAATGAAATTGTTAGTTGAAAGTACAGAATAATAAAAGGGCGATTTGAGGAAGGAAGGGGGTACAACCGGCTGTCTCGCGTACGTAACGAAAACAGAGGGAGTAGGAGTGGTGAAATCTGTGAGAGGAAAAGTGGGAGGTGGTTTCGTTCACCGCCGCTATTGATATTAATAATGATTGTTGTTGTTTTGTTTGTTTGTTTTTGTTTTTTAAAAGGGTGGAGCTTTTTTGAAACTGCGACAGACTTTACAAAGTCCTGCCGTTGAATGTTTTTAGCCGTGGAGAAAACAAAAAAACTATTTGATGAAATTAAATGTAATTGTTTTATATTTAAAGCGATATAAACATTTCCAGAATGAAAAATTTCATGCGTTCGTTAATAATAAGAGTTCAACGGAATTGGAATAACAGATTGGAAGACGATGCTATTTACGCATGCGCAACCGGATGTTGAAAACCGGAAAGCTGAAAGCTGATTGCAAACATACAAGACAATAGAGTTTTAGTATATAAATAACTAGGTATCCCAAACTGGCCTGTGGTTTATGCTGTAAGAACGGTTAAAAACAGGTAAATGCTCGGAAAATTTAACTTATAATAACTCGGTCATTTTTGCGGTTATATCTATGAAATTAGTATGTAAACAAAATGTAATCGTCCCTCTTTCTAATGATATCATTTGTTTTCTTGATGGGATTTATTTGAATTATATAACTATTTTAATGAAAAATGTGTTTAGTTTCGCATTTTTTCAACAACAAATTTTTAGTTCTGTTTTTTGTTTTTAACGTCGTTGCTGCTCAAACTGTTAATTTATCCACTTTGAAAATCCTTCTACCTTATAAAAAAAAAATGGTTATTCTTCTTACCAAACGTAACCAAAGTCTAGAATTTTAAGTTAATTTTCATAAAAAATTTCCAAGTTGAAAACTTCAATGAATAAAATACTAGAGAAATTTAATTCCTAAAAAAAAAAATTAAAAAATTATATCATTGTGTAGAGAAAAGTATCCATAAAAATAATCAAGATTAATATTAATCTACTGATATATCTCGAGCGGCACTCGGTATAAAAGTAACCCATGTTTATAGATTTTTCATTTCCCAAAGTAAAAAGTGAACAAAAAGATAGAAAGCACACCCCCCCTCTTGTGACCGTTATTAGTAATAGTAGCGAAAGCAGAGCATTTTCTCATTCTTTTCTCTCTCTCTCCCTTTCTATTTCTCTCCCCCACTTTCGTTTTCTCTCTTTTTCTCTATATATTTTCTCTTTTCTTTTCTGTCTCTCTTTGTGAATAAACATTAACAACTTCGTGCTAACTTTACATGTTTAAAAGAATTTTGTTCGACTTATTTTGAAAAATATTTCTTTCCTGTTCCATATTCAACGATGCATGATCCTTCAATTCATGTATCGTGTACAATCTATTTTAATGGATGACGTCATAAGGAATCTTCCCAGTATCTTCAACCAAGTGATGGAAGAGTACGGCATATACCTTATAGATTCCATGAAAAATGCCAGTATACTGAAATCATATGCCCTTTATAGGGTTAAGATGAAAATTCATATACACTAAATGTACAAAAGCAAGGAAATTCCCAAATTTTTACACTTTTATTGTCATTAAGGGTATGCGAGCACAACAGGGCTATGTATTTTACTGGTAGGAATTTTTCTTCAGCGCACCTCACACACTTCATCCACTCATGCATAGAGATTTATACTGTAGTGATGTGATAATGAAATGGTTTGGTTGATATGTAGTCATACCCTTAATGACAATAAAAGTGTAAAAATTTGGGAATTTCCTTGCTTTTGTACATTTAGTGTATATGAATTTTCATCTTAACCCTATTAAGGGCATATGATTTCAGTATACTGGCATTTTTCATGGAATCTCACTACTTTTATAAAGGCTATGCTTCAATACAATGGTCATTTTTAAGTTTATTTTTAATTTTCTGGAAAACTAAGGTATATAGTAAACTGAAATTAAAATGCCATCAACTAGACCCTAGAACCTTTATCTCTGCTAAAGATCAGCTAAATTCATCAAATAGTTGATGAGATACAGGGTGCCACATAAGTATGTACGTACACACGGATATTAGTTTATTAACTTAAAGATCCCTCCCCTTCGACCGCCATAGTTAAATATAAGTTTTAAATTTCCCCCTCTCTCTAAAAGATGTATCAAATTGGTTGCTACCACCACTCTCTCTGGTTGTGTTTGAATTGTCGTAGAGAAATTCAATTTTCTATCAGTCTCAAAAATGTAATTGTCTGAGTGATGCTTGAAAAAACCGCACGATTGAAATAAATTATTGCATCGACAATTATGTGATTTCGTGTTATTATATTTTATATTATATATATATATATATATATATATTTTCCATGATAAATGCCAGTATACTGAAATCATATACCCTTCATAGGATTAAGATGAACATTCATATACACTAAATGTACAAAAGCAAGGAAATTTCTAAATTTTTACACTTTTATTGTCATTAATTAAGGGTATGACTACATATCAACCAAACCATTTCATTATCACATCACTACAGTATAAATCTCTAGCATGAGTGGATGAAGTGTGTGAGGTGCGCTGAAGAAAAATTCCTACCAGTAAAATACAAAGCCCTGTTGTGCTCGCATATCCTTAATGACAATAAAAGTGTAAAAATTTGGGAATTTCCTTGCTTTTTGTACATTTAGTGTATATGAATTTTCATCTTAACCCTATTAAGGATTTCAGTATACTGGCATTTATCATGGAATCTCACTACTTTTGCAAAGGCTATGCCTCAATACAATGCCTTCTCATAACTGATATAGTTGGTAGTTTGACTAATCAAGGTATATGGTAAACTGAAATTAAAATGCCATCAACTAGACACTAGAACCTCTATCTTTGCCAAAAATCAGCTGAACGCATCAAATGGTCGATAAGATATAGAATTAAGTGTATGAATACTGGTCATTTTTAAGGTTTTTTGGAATTTTCTGGAAAACTAAGGTATATGGTAAACTGAAATTAAAACCTAGACCCTAGAACCTCTATCTCTGCCAAAAACCAGCTGAATCCATCAAATAGTTGATGAGATACAGGGTGGCACATACATACGTATGTATGTACACACAGATAACATGATTTCATGATTGAACTTTCTGGATCTCTGGGTTGCCTTGACTAATGATGCTGAAATTCTACACACTTATAGAACCTATTAAATAAAAATTTCGTGCAAAGTTTTAACTAATTTGGTTTATTGGTTTTTGAGTTATGATTGATCAAAGAAATGCGATTTCCAGCATAGGCCATTCGTGAAGTCTATTAAGGGATAGAGCGCTCTCGCGCCTCCCTTGATTACTGATAATAGAGTTAAAGCTACATAAGATGAGTGAAACTGCCAGTAAAATCTTCCATTTTATTATTAAAAAAATAAATTTTATCTTTACACATTTGAAATTTAGTATTTTGGTAGATTTTTATTCAAAAATTTAATTTAAAGTTTTATAAACTTTGGTTTAAAATTGAATGATGATTTATTTTATATCAACAAATTTCAAGGTTTTGATGTCAGTCCCCTTTTTTTTTTACATGCCAAAAGTTGGATTAGTCTACAAAATCTTTCAACATTAAAAAAAAAAAAACATTTTTTTTTTTTTAATTCCTCATCCTAAAATTAGTAAAATACAAAAGTTTCAGGCTTGTATCTTTAATGGGTAACTTTTTATAAAAGGTTTGGTAAGGTGTATATTTGACCCAGTTTTCTCACAAATTGCCAAATTGGACCGTGTTTATATGATGTTAGAAACAGGAATTTAAAATTAGTTTAATCTGTAAGGTGTCATGAATTATAAGTTTCAATGTGTTAGCTGTTAAAATAAAACATGGTCAGTCAAAGTTGCTCTTTTGTATTTTTTCTACACAATTTTTGTGACCGCATGTGATTTTCACCAACGTTTAAGACTGGGTATATCTAAAAATTATTAATTCCATCTATATTATTTTTTTAATGAACTATGGCATTATATTTATGAAGATTTTTAACTTATTTTAAGCTTTTATATCGAGTTATACCTATGGTTTAAGTTGGCTTTTTGTTTAGTATCACATAAAATGCAATGTCCGACTAACTTTGAATAACCACAACTCAGGTACTAATTGAGCTACCAAGATAAATTTAGCATTTTTTTAAATATCTTGCAACACTATATATGCATACCTAAAAAGTTTTTTTGGTATATTGAAAAAAAAAAAAAAAAAAAAAAAAAAAAAAAAAAAATTGTGGTAACTAAAATAACTTATTTATGCATTTTCACTAAGTTTCTAACAATAAAAAGGGAGAGAAAAAACGATCGCACATAATTAAGACATTTTTAGGATTCTATGCAAAACAGTGAATGCTTATAATATTAGTTTGATTTGCTGAAAAACCTACGAACTGCCTGATTTTTTTTCTTCTTAATGAAGTCTATATATCATTAATACAGCTGAATTGTTTTTAATGGCATTTTTACCTTCATTTTTTCTTAATAATAAAGTCTATATATCATTAATACAGCTGAATTGTTTTTAATGGCATTTTTACCTTCATTTTTTCTTAATAATAAAGTCTATATATCATTAATACAGCTGAATTGTTTTTAATGGCATTTTTACCTTCATTTTTTCTTAATAATAAAGTCTATATATCATTAATACAGCTGAATTGTTTTTAATGGCATTTTTACCTTCATTTTTTCTTAATAATAAAGTCTATATATCATTAATACAGCTGAATTGTTTTTAATGGCATTTTTACCTTCATTTTTTCTTAATAATAAAGTCTATATATCATTAATACAGCTGAATTGTTTTTAATGGCATTTTTACCTTCATTTTTTCTTAATAATAAAGTCTATATATCATTAATACAGCTGAATTGTTTTTAATGGCATTTTTACCTTCATTTTTTCTTAATAATAAAGTCTATATATCATTAATACAGCTGAATTGTTTTTAATGGCATTTTTACCTTCATTTTTTCTCCAACCATTTTGTTGCATTGGTTCCGAAGTTTATTCAGGTAATCTGCTCGATAACGCACTGAAAGAGAAAAAACAAAAAAAAAAAACAAATAAGATTCAATAATAAAAATTTATTGGTGAAAAAGTAAATAATATCCCCCCCCCCTTCAAAAATCACGCTTCAAAGTAAAATATGAAAAAGCAAATAGAAATCATGGTAATCATGCAGTATGGTTAACGTCTGAGAAAGCGGAAAAAAATTTACAATAACTTTAATCAAACGCATTAAAATTTAACTTTCTACCAACTCGTATACTTTTAAAAAGTGTGGAAACTAGATTTGTTATCGTAAAAGTGACTTCACAAGACGCAAAGGGAAAAAAAATGGAGTCACCGGTCCACAACAACTCTTCAGACTTTTGCCTGAAAAGTAAAAAGAAAATGACTTCCTCTAACACTAACTCTAAGTCCAAACTAAGGTTAGTAGTAGGGTGAGTCATTTTTTCTATCATTACTTTTCAGGCAAAACCCCAAGAGTTGTTGTGAAAAGGCGCCATTTTTATTTAGTTTTTGTGTAGCGTTTACAGGAGAAATCTAATTTTGAAATTTAAAAAAATTTGTAAACAGTTTCAGAATGTTAAATCCATGCAGGTCAATAGAAAATAAAAAATTTAATGTGTTTGGTTAAGTTATTTGTTATATATATATATTTTTTTTTTCTTGGCTGTTAGCCCTACTGTATGATTACCGGAATTACTATTAGATGGAATGTACAGCAATAACATTTTACTAATATGATGAGAACAAATATAGAAAAATAATCATTTTACAAAACAGGCATCCACAAAATTTGAATCTATATTAAACAGCCAATCAGATTCCTTCTTTTAAATGCTGGAATAAGCTTTGTAATAACCTCCCTTCAAAATTAGTCAAATAAAAACAATATATTTTATAACCAATAAGAATCTTAAATAATTTTAGGAATTCTTTTTTGAGACTTTTATCTCTATTTTTATAAAGTATGTGTATACGTTTATATATGTAGAGGATTCACTCCTAAATTAATTACACGATTGTAGAATATTAAGTTTAAGTTACATTATTCAAAATACTTTATCTAATAAATTACAAGTGAATTATTAATTTATACTTTAAAGATGTTACTTTATAAAAACATATTGAAATATAAAGCCTTAATGTCTATCATTAGTCATGTAAAACCTAAATGTTCATTATTGTTATTGTGTCAATATTATGTTCGTTACTTGCGTCTGTCTTTCTATTTGTTTCAGAAATGATTCAATGTCAACATTTTTGCCAGACATGTTAGATAAAATACAAAGAATAAAACTTTTCTTCAACGATCATTATGAATTTTGGAACGCTGCTAGACGTTAAGGGTCCAAATGTGGGTTATATTTAGTTTCATGCAAACGATGTAAAAAGAGTGGTTTATGTTGTTTATAAAAAGAGTGGGTTATGTTGTTTATAAAAAGAGTGGGTTATGTTGTTTATAAAAAGAGTGGGTTATGTTGTTTATAAAAAGAGTGGGTTATGTTGTTTATAAAAAGAGTGGGTTATGTTGTTTATAAAAAAGAGTGGGTTATGTTGTTTATAAAAAAGAGTGGGTTATGTTGTTTATAAAAAAGAGTGGGTTATGTTGTTTATAAAAAAGAGTGGGTTATGTTGTTTATAAAAAAGAGTGGGTTATGTTGTTTATAAAAAAGAGTGGGTTATGTTGTTTATAAAAAAGAGTGGGTTATGTTGTTTATAAAAAAGAGTGGGTTATGTTGTTTATAAAAAAGAGTGGGTTATGTTGTTTATAAAAAAGAGTGGGTTATGTTGTTTATAAAAAAGAGTGGGTTATGTTGTTTATAAAAAAGAGTGGGTTATGTTGTTTATAAAAAAGAGTGGGTTATGTTGTTTATAAAAAAGAGTGGGTTATGTTGTTTATAAAAACGAGTGGGTTATGTTGTTTATAAAAACGAGTGGGTTATGTTGTTTATAAAAAGAGTGGGTTATGTTGTTTTTAAAAAGAGTGGGTTATGTTGTTTTTAAAAAGAGTGGGTTATGTTGTTTTTAAAAAGAGTGGGTTATGTTGTTTTTAAAAAGAGTGGGTTATGTTGTTTATAAAAAGAGTGGGTTATGTTGTTTATAAAAAGAGTGGGTTATGTTGTTTATAAAAAGAGTGGGTTATGTTGTTTATAAAAAGAGTGGGTTATGTTGTTTATAAAAAGAGTGGGTTATGTTGTTTATAAAAAGAGTGGGTTATGTTGTTTATAAAAAGAGTGGGTTATGTTGTTTATAAAAAGAGTGGGTTATGTTGTTTATAAAAAGAGTGGGTTATGTTGTTTATAAAAAGAGTGGGTTATGTTGTTTATAAAAAGAGTGGGTTATGGTGACTGGGGCAAATTATCCACGTGAAAAGAAATTGGAGATGTGTAATAATAGCAAATAAGAGGGAGTCAAATACTTTGATAAATAGTATATTTATCCGATCAAGGAATTCAGATACATAATTGATGCACTGTCTGTCTGACAGATAATTTATAAGAAAGACGCAACCATACTTTTATGGTACATAGAGGACGTAGGTAATCGTATGCAACACCCCCTCCAAGACAAATGCCTTTCTTGATAAAGGTATTTTCTTCTTTTATGATCAACACCCAAAATTTCTTTAGGGTTCCTTTTTCTTTCTTCGAGGTTTGATAATTTGTTGTTGGCAAATTAAACGTGTCACGCAAAATTTCCATTGGTAGACATGTTTGTATATTTTCTTTGGTAAATCTGTGTTTCAATTGGTTGACACGTCTTTTATGTCAACAATTTAGACCCTGTATCAGGTAAGTAGTTTTTCCCAATCTGTTTATAACAACACCATCTTTCCATATTTCTTTACCAGAAACATAGTCTGAAAAAATGTTTATCTCCACGTTTATAACATCTATTTGATGCTTGTTTAGTGTTTTTCCAAATATTCATTTTACATCCTGGCAACAATTTATCATAAATCGATTTTACTCTATCAAACATTAATTAAATTGGGGATAATCCAATTGTGTATTTGGATTAGGGGTCATTCTATCGATCCTGAGAAATTGAACATTTTCCCAAACCCTCTGAAAACACATCAGGGAATGTATTTTTTAAGCACATTTTAAATTTCTTGTCCGCCATATTTGTACTGGGGGAGGTCATTTTCATATAATTACAAAATGAGTTTATCTGCAAGTATCATGAATCGAACAATTCTATCCAGTCTGTTCCAAATAACTTGGAAGGATTACTTTTTTGAATACATATGATTTTGCTAATTTGCCATCAAACAATACATTTACTGTTATTTTTCCTCTAAAAATAAGTTTATTTCCATAAAGACTCCATAACATTTTATTAGTTAAATTCTAATGCCACATTTTTTCGTTGATTATTGAAACGTTGTTTCCTGTGTCGACCTGCATCATAATACATTTAGTTATTCAGTTCAACATTAAGAAATTTCCTGTGTCATGTTTCATGTTTCATTTTTTTCTCAGCATTACCTTTGCTGGCTTTGTCAAATTTTCCTTTTTAGTTTTAGAATGTGTCTGCCTATCGACGACTTTTTGACATCTGAAACACTTTTTTGTTTCTGAATGGACAACAGATTTTGAAAGACAGACGACCACAACCAAAGCATTTACATGACTTTTTACGGTCCTCTTTTAATTCTTTATGAAAACTCTGGACCAGAAGAACATCTCTCCCTTGAATTTCCGCTGTAACGTCTTAAATTAATGATCCTTTCACATTCCTCAGCTACCGTTTGCAACATTAGCTTTGAATCTGCTTCAAGCCTCGAATTTCAGAGTCTCTTTCAGTCGTTAATGCTTGGACATTTAAAATTGTCTGCTGCTAACTCCCGCCTTTTTCATAAGGTTTAGACACTTGTATCGCATATGGAATAAAGTGCTTTTTTCACTCAAGATTCTTGACAAAATTACAACTTTTCTTGACAAAATTACAACTTTTTCATCAAAAGTTGTGTTCCGTTTTTTTTTTTATAGCAAAATGTAGTTGCAGCACTTTTCGTATTCTGCTGGTAATAATTTACATAAAAGTTGACGTACCATTTTCTCATCTGTCCATGTTTTACATTCACTTCTAAAAATATCTCCTAAAATATGATTCAATGATTATGTCTTCTTTGGGATTAACGCACCAATTAAATTAGCGACTGTGTCCAGGATGAAAGAAATTCTTGAACTATTTCCTTCTGCAGACTTTTATGAGATTTTTTCCAAAAGCTTAGATTGTTGCATCAAAATTTGTTCAAATTTTTCGGACAAAATCTTGTTCTTGCCGTTACAAGACGAAAGATTTCATCAAGTATGCAAACTCCTCCATTTTACCGTGGTGTCGGTAACAAAAATATATATATTTTTTTTGTTCTAGGTGCAGACACTTCTTTCTACTAAAATTTAATTTTAACCTTGTACTTTGTATGGATTGTAATTTCGAATTATCGCCGTCATATGTCATCGTAAAGGTGGCCAATTACCCACTTAAAAAGAAATAGGAAATATGCATAATAATGAATAAGTGAAAACAAAATACTTTGATAAATGGTATATTTATTCAATCAAGAAAGTCAAATACATTCTGACGCACCATCTTCCAGCTAATTTATAAGAAAAATGCAACCATTCTTTCTTTTATCATCTGTAGGGGACATAGGTAATCCTATAAAACACGGTGGAAGCCCTTTGCGAAAATTCAGATACCTCCGATTGTTGTAAGATGTGAAAGATATTAGATATCAATTAATAAATATTCCCCAAATTTCAGTTTCTTTGAAGTATTTTAGAGGGTTTTTAGGGGTATAATATGGACACAACCTCTCATTTGAAAATTAAAATATTTCAGATTTGCATTGAATTTGATCCATAGTCATTAGACACCAATTAAGCAAGATTTCCTTAATTTCAATTTCTTCTCAACACCTTTTAAATTTTAAACATTTTCTAGAATCAAAATCATGTAATAGATTTTGATCAAAATTGGAATAAGGATTCTAGACATAAGGTTTAGTATCATTGTATCCTGATTTTTATCTTCATAAGGAGACATAAAAGTGGTGCAAAACTGTTCTCTTTGGGAAATTAATTTTACCCACCCTGGGATGGGTATTCTTCTAATAGCATATAAATAGACAACTAATCTTTCTTAACCATTATCAGATTTATCCTAAATAGGATCGCAAGGGTTTCTTGAATACTTTAGCTAACCCTAATAAGTGGATTCTCACTTCTTGTATAAGCTTTTAACTGGTCTTCGTCTGTCTAGAATCGCTTTTGTCCAGATAATTAACCTTTTAATTCTCTTGTTCACTGTGCTAAAAAAACAATACTGACAAACACTTAGTCACACGCATACTTCAAAGAGTGCTAAACCATAACCTTCCATTCCATGTCCTTTTTAAACTCACACAAGACAATCTAAAAAACAAAACTTCCAAACATTTTTATTTGATAATGCAATTTTTTTCTTTTTACTATTAAGTAACCATTTATCAAGGCCAAGAGCCACTTGAGGGTAAGGGTTAATGCCAGGGAATTATTATCAGTCGAAAGATGAATCAATGGTATGAACTGTGTTTATTACTTCTGGGGCGGAATAGGACAAGAATTTGTTGACATTGGATTGGAAGACGATCAAGTTCTAATCAGCAGGAAAGCATTCCTGCAGTAATGTGTTCCACAGGAGAAAAGTCCTTACAAAGAAGCTCTGTCCATGGAAATTCTGCCTGACGCGAGGCACATGGAGCGAGAAAGGAAATTATTTTTCCGTTGTGATAGCAAAACAAGTTCTTGCTGTGAATGTCTTACAAGGAGGAACCAAAGATTGGAGCTCAGTCGAGCATCTCCCATGGAATTAATGGTAGAGTGGAGAGAGACTAGCAATGTCTCTTCTGTGAAAAAAGAGGCTGTAGGGCAGAGAAGAGATCATTATCCACTAGATTTCGTAGTCGCTTTTGTACTCTGTCAAGGCAGGAAAGAGTGCTCTGTGCAGCACTTGCCCAGATGTGGCAGCAGTATTTATTTACCTCCTCTCCATGAGGTTAGGCACAAGGCCAGTTTTATCTTACTCCCACAAGGTAAGATGTGGCCCAAGGTCGGGTTGGAAAGTGGGACTTGAAAAGCCAGCACCCGAGAAGGTGAGCACTCTGGCCGTTGAAGGTGAGCACTCTGGTGAGCAGGCCCATCAGCATTCCCCGGTAGGGGCGCCTCAGGCAGTAAGCAATAAACTTACTCCTCCCCAAAGAGGGGAGGCAAAGCCTGGGAGGGTGGACCTCCTAGAACTACACAGGACAGACCCATAGACCGGTGTAAATCAAGCCCCGAAGGCCAAGACAATACCAGTCTATGGGGTGCAATATCCATCGGAACAGATACTACACTTGGATGTGGCAGCAGTACCTCCCCATCTTAGGGAGTATCCGACTCTTATATAAGTAGAGGATCGCATCAGGAGTTAGGTACTTTCTAGAATCGTAGAATGATGATCTCACCATTTTTCCAGAATAGCAACAGACTCTTCCATTTTCCGTCTGGAGTGAAAGTCAGTCCTAAGAGTTTATCAAAATAAGGAGTTTCTTTAGAGTCATTCATTTTGACTGGGGGAAAAATATGGATCCAAACGTTGGCCGTGCATCGACATTACTTATGATTGCTTTGTAAAAAAAAAGGAAAAACATTAAAAAAAATTTGACGAAAGTCTTTTTGTTCTTTGCTCTCCACAGGACACGATTCGTCTTTTAATCATCAAATAGACAATCGTACGGGAACATGGACGAGGTGGGAATTATTTCTTAAAGTTAGTAATTTTCAAACAACAACAACAAAACTTAAGATAGCCAACTAATAACATTGAAAAGGGAAGCCATTTTGAAGACTAATATTTTCATAACTTGAAAAAAGTTAATAAATTCTTCATTCTTTAGACATTTTGCATAAACCATCCAGAAGAAGAAAGAAAGAAAAAAGCGACAAATATAATCCATTTCTCAAACTTCAGCTTGTCCCAGCAGCCAGGTCTCTGCACTGAATTCATCAACGTTTGTTGCCCTAAAATAAAAATTTTCCTATAGACTTTCATCACATAAAATACATGTTAAAATATTCCTCGGTTTTGACTTTTGTTCAAAAAAAAATCCATTTTAATTGTTCTAATTAGTCGCAATCATTCATCTTTTACTAAGTTTCTGTCTATTATTCCTACCCTCTCCACTATGTGTTGTTTGATCCCACCCCCATTCTTATTTTATAAATTTTCAATCACTCACTTCTGAATATCTCTCTATTAACAGTCAAAATAGGCATCACAAACCAGTCAGTTTAGTATGTGGAAATGAGTAACTATAGTGAAATTCCCATCAATTTCAACTTGTGATAACTCATTCATTCTTTTTTTTGGGGGGGGGGGGGGGGGATTTTAATAAAATTTGGATGAAAACAAAATTTTTATCTTTTCTCTTTATAAATGTACAATTGTTTCTCATGAGTCATTAATAGTTTGTTATTTAAAATTGATATTTAAAATTGTTATTTAAAATTATTTTCATTTTTTTTATGTTGATGTTTTTCAATCTAATGTGCACAATATTATGTGTCTCTATGCATATAAAAACAGTCCCATCTTACATAATATAGGGGTTTAAAATATCTTTCACAAAAAAATGACACTTTAATGAATCAAATTGTTGCCCTACTATTAAATTGTGTTTCTGTCTGTTTTACATAGTCTAAATCTTAGTTTTTTTCCATTGATTTACTATTTAAAAAAAAAAATCTATCTTGATCTCTACTGTGCTATGAATCATACTATGAAGATTCAATGTGTTAGTTGTTGAAATGAATCTTATACGAACAGTCAAAGTTGCGCTTCCTGTTAATTTTGTACATTTTTTTCACCCAACGTTTAGACTGGCTTGATCTAATAATTATTGCTTGAATTATGATTAATTTTCATTTACCATAAGATGACATTACATTTGTAAGGATTTGTTCAAAACCTGCATTATTAGTTATACAAGGAAAATTGATTTCTGAACCAATAGCGCACAGGATGACAAATTTTCTCATTTCCAACCAACTTTGAACAGTCATAATTCGATGGCTAATTAATTTGAACTGTCATAATTTGGTGGCTAATTAATTTGAACTGTCATAATTTGGTGGCTAATTAATTTGAACAGTCATAATTTGGTGGCTAATTAATTTGAACAGTCATAATTTGGTGGCTAATTAATTTGAACAGTCATAATTTGGTGGCTAATTAATTTGAACTGTCATAATTTGATGGCTAATTAATTTGAACAGTCATAATTTGGTGGCTAATTTGAACTGTCATAATTTGGTGGCTAATTAATTTGAACAGTCATAATTTGGTGGCTAATTAATTTGAACAGTCATAATTTGGTGGCTAATTAATTTGAACAGTCATAATTTGATGGCTAATTAATTTGAACAGTCATAATTTGGTGGCTAATTAATTTGAACTGTCATAATTTGATGGCTAATTAATTTGAACAGTCATAATTTGGTGGCTAATTAATTTGAACAGTCATAATTTGGTGGCTAATTAATTTGAACTGTCATAATTTGGTGGCTAATTTGAACAGTCATAATTTGGTGGCTAATTAATTTGAACTGTCATAATTTGGTGGCTAATTTGAACTGTCATAATTTGGTGGCTAATTTGAACAGTCATAATTTGGTGGCTAATTTGAACAGTCATAATTTGGTG
Source organism: Sepiola atlantica (assembly GCA_963556195.1). Taxonomy (NCBI): domain Eukaryota; kingdom Metazoa; phylum Mollusca; class Cephalopoda; order Sepiida; family Sepiolidae; genus Sepiola; species Sepiola atlantica. The sequence continues at coordinate 65,033,366 of OY744543.1, read as the reverse complement.
GCTAATTAATTTGAACAGTCATAATTTGGTGGCTAATTAATTTGAACAGTCATAATTTGGTGGCTAATTAATTTGAACTGTCATAATTTGATGGCTAATTAATTTGAACAGTCATAATTTGGTGGCTAATTTGAACTGTCATAATTTGGTGGCTAATTAATTTGAACAGTCATAATTTGGTGGCTAATTAATTTGAACAGTCATAATTTGGTGGCTAATTAATTTGAACAGTCATAATTTGATGGCTAATTAATTTGAACAGTCATAATTTGGTGGCTAATTAATTTGAACTGTCATAATTTGATGGCTAATTAATTTGAACAGTCATAATTTGGTGGCTAATTAATTTGAACAGTCATAATTTGGTGGCTAATTAATTTGAACTGTCATAATTTGGTGGCTAATTTGAACAGTCATAATTTGGTGGCTAATTAATTTGAACTGTCATAATTTGGTGGCTAATTTGAACTGTCATAATTTGGTGGCTAATTTGAACAGTCATAATTTGGTGGCTAATTTGAACAGTCATAATTTGGTGGCTAATTAATTTGAACAGTCATAATTTGGTGGCTAATTAATTTGAACAGTCATAATTCGATGGCTAATTATGCTACCAAAATGAATTTGGTATCATTGTTTGTTTTGAAAAGATCTATGTGCCCATATTAATTTTTTTTCTTTCACGAATACCCAATCAAAGGTAATAACACTATAAAACAGAAGATTGACGTTGGTATCTGCAAGAAGCAGGAGATTGAAGCAGGAGATTGAAGCAGGAGATTGAAGCAGGAGATATCCTGCAGAGAAAATTACTGATGTAGGCTACGCTGATGACCTTGTAAGATTTGCTGACCCAACTAAACAAGCCGAAGCCATACAATTTGCCATTTCTTCAAGACAGTCGTCTTGAAGAAATGGCAAATTGCATTGGGCTTTTCGTCAACACAAACAAAACAGAGTGCATTCTCCTGAAATATCTCTTCCCTAAGTGAGACTTGTCTAAAAATGTCGACAAGTTTACCTATCTTGGCAGTAAAGTTGCAAAACAAAATTGCACAGAAAGTGAACTGAACGTGTGAATCAGTAATGCCTGGGAGGGACTGGACAAGGTGAAAGCAATCTGGAAATCAAGTCTTCCTACCAAGATGAAGTGTGACTTCTTTGAAGCCATTGTTACATCGGTTCTTGTACATAGAACTAGCACTTGGACTTTCACCAAAAAGATTGGACAAAATTGATGGTGTGTACACCAGAATGCTAAGAGCTGCTCTTAACATCTCCTGGAGACAGCTACCCACGAGAGAGCAACTACGGACGCTTTTCTCAGCCTTAATCAGAGAGAAGAACCAGAGTTGCTGGACACTCCTCGAGGGTTAAAGATGAAATCATCAGCAATGTTCTTTTGTGGATGCTAAAACAGGGATGTGGCTCAATGGGGAGACCACACAGAATCTACATCAAGCAACTAACAGAAGACTCACAATGCATATGTGAAGACCTTCCAAGTGTAATGGAGGATAGAGCGAGATGGCATGACAGAGTCAGGAGGATCTGTGACACTACCACGACTAGATGATTATAAACAAGAGAATATAACTACAGGTATTAATACTATTTAACAAATATATATATATATATATATATATATATATATATATATATATATATATATATATATATATATATATAGATAGATAGATAGATATAGAGTGTGTGTTTGTGAACAGAAGGGCTAATTTCGAATTTGTTTTTTCTATTTCTTTAATTTAACTGGTTTTGGAATCCCTCCCCCCCCCCATTCCAAATTCAAACAATATAACCGTAGCTTAATGGCTGACCAAACGGGTCACATTTTTTTTATAGTTTAATTTTCAATAAATATTTTTTTCTTAAATATTCACATATGTCAACTGGCAAATATATCCACCCTCAAAATATAAATATTTAACTTTTACGAATTCATGTTTTGAAATGTGTCAGGAAAATAAAATTATCATTGAAAACATTACCCAATATATAAATAAATTACCCAAAATATAAATAAATTACCCAAAATATAAATAAACTCTTGTTATTCTTTTTTTGTTCGCAACTCTAAAAATTTCAGCCCTTCTTAAACAATTAAAATATTTTTAAAATTCATTTGAATCTGAGTGATAAAAAATACAACACAAAATTTAAACCACAATAAATAGCAGCATTGTTGAATTTCAACATTACATCTTACTTATGGTCGGCATTTTTACTACAACACGGTAAAAATTGCACTCAATATTAACCAATCAGCGTTTGTTTTAGCTACAAATTCTAAAAAGTTCCTTTTTTAATATATTTGAAGCTGATATTTGACAATCTATTCAGTTCTGTCTGCAGAATGAGCCAACTCAATGTTTTGAAAAAAAAAGAGTATATTTTGAAAAAAGGAGTATATTTTGAAAAAAAAGGAGTATATTTTGAAAAAAAAGGAGTATATTTTGAAAAAAAAAAGGAGTATATTTTGAAAAAAAAGGAGTATATTTTGAAAAAAAAAAAGGAGTATATTTTGAAAAAAAAAAAGGAGTATATTTTGAAAAAAAAAAGGAGTATATTTTGAAAAAAAAAAGGAGTATATTTTGAAAAAAAAAAGGAGTATATTTTGAAAAAAAAAAGGAGTATATTTTGAAAAAAAAAGGAGTATATTTTGAAAAAAAAAAGGAGTATATTTTGAAAAAAAAAGGAGTATATTTTGAAAAAAAAGGAGTATATTTTGAAAAAAAAAAGGAGTATATTTTGAAAAAAAAGAGTATATTTTGAAAAAAAGAGTATATTTTGAAACAGAGTATATTTTGAAACAGAGTATATTTTGAAACAGAGTATATTTTGAAACAGAGTATATTTTGAAACAGAGTATATTTTGAAACAGAGTATATTTTGAAACAGAGTATATTTTGAAACAGAGTATATTTTGAAAAAGAGTATATTTTGAAAAAGAGTATATTTTGAAAAAGAGTATATTTTGAAAAAGAGTATATTTTGAAACAGAGTATATTTTGAAACAGAGTATATTTTGAAACAGAGTATATTTTTCGAATACTAATTTTATTTTTGCAAGATTTTTGAATTATGATGCTTACAATTTTAGAATGTTTCTAATGTCTTAATCGCTGAAGACGCCATGTTTAATTTAAAATTAAATCATGAAAGTTAAATCTGCTTTTTTTGTTACTCAAAATAGGCATCACAAACCAGCCTAGAGTTTAGTGTGCGAAAACGGGTAAATTTAGTGAAATTCCCTTCAATTTCAACTTGTGATCATTCATTTATTTTGGGGGTTGATTTGATAAAAATTAAGATTCAAATAAAATTTAACCTTTTCTCTTTATAAATGTAAAATTCTTTCTCTTATGTCATTAATAGTTTTTTTTCCAAGTTACTATTTTCAGTGACAAGTTATTTAATTTTTAATGTTGGTGTCTTTCAACTTAATGTGAACGATATTGTGTTTATCTATGCATATAAAAATAGTCCAACCTTAAAAAAAAAATGACCACCAGTTAATATGGTGGACTTTTTAACAAAAAAAAATCCAAGTTGAAAACTTTAGTGAATTAAATTTTGGACCTATTATCAAATTGTTTTCAATCTGTTTTTATATAGTCTAAATCAGAGGTTTTTTTTATCGATTTACTATTAAAAGAAAAATCTAGCTTGATCTCTACTGTGCTATGAATCATATTAAGATTCAATCTATTAGCTGTTGAAATGAATCCTCCATGTCATTTTTGTATGTTTTTCGAGATGTAATGGGATTTTACCGAATGTTTAGGCTGGCTTGATCTAATAACTATTGTTTCTATTATGATTAATTTTCATTAACCACAAGATGATAATTGCATTTGTAAGGATTTTTCACTCGTTCAAAAGTTGGAATTTCTAGTTACACACTATGAAATTTGGCTTCTGGACAAATAGCACAAAAGACAGCAAATTTCCAACATTTTTCACTTGTTCAAAAGTTGGAATTTCTAGTTATACACTATGAAATTTGGCTTCTGGACAAATAGCACAAAAGACAGCAAATTTCCAACAGTCTTAATGCAGTTGCCAACGGCGCTACCAAAATAAACCTGGTATCATTATGTATATGTTTTGCAAAGATCTACGTGTTCACATTAGAAGCTTTTAGTTTTAGCTGTAATGAAAATAAAATTTTGGTCATTTTTCTTTTCATAAACAAGAGAAAATTCATAAAATATTGTTAATTACGTTTAAAACAAATTGTGTTTTCTGTAAAAAGTGCATGAAAAATAAAAATAGTAATGAAATTAAAAAATGACAAGAATTACTTTGTAAAAAAGTAAATAAGATATGGTTGATTTTACAGATCAGCCCCCATGGTTGACGATATTGGCTTGATAAAATCCAGTAGCAAGCTACAACCATGGCCGAAAAACAGAAAATGAAAACCCGGTTCCCAAAACGGGGCAAAAAAAAAAAAAAAAAAAAAACACTGCTTTATGTACATTGTGTTTTTTTTGTTTTTTTGTAACTAGTAGCAATTGTTGGTGCTTTGTTTTCTCTTGTAATTATTGTAATTTTTGCATGCTATTGTTTCTCGTAAATGGTTCACCTTCTAAGCCATGTTGTATGTCTTCCAACAGACAGACAACAAATATTGTCCCTGGCACGACATACTTTTTTTATTCTGGGAAGAAGTAAAAAACACAAAAATTACAAAAAAAGAAATAAATTGCTACTAATTAGAAAAGAAAATACAATGCAACAATCAGTAGAAAAAAAAAGTTTGTTTTTTTCCCCCGTTTCGGGAACCTGATTTTCATTTTGTGTCATTACCTTTCGGCTGTTGTCGTAACTGGTTACCGTGTAAGCATGTGCACGGCTGCATGTTTAGTGGGGTGCATAAATGCATGCTGCAGACAGAGAAATGAGAGAAATATTTAAGTAAGAGAAAAGACTACCCAAGGAACCAGCTGGGCTCTTTGAAATATTAATGTCTTCTTGGATATGAAGTTCTATGCCGTGATTATGAGCCACTTGAGATTTTACAAAAGTTATGTTCATCCCAGATGGTGGGCCTTCATGGTCAGTCAGTTTTTATGCCCATAGATTAACAGCCGATAACTTTCAAGTGGTCTCACTGCGTGGTCCAATTGATATATTTATACACACACACATATATATATATATATATATATATATATAGCAATACACATCGACCAGAAAACGGTTTGGATAATCACATATTTCAGGGTAGTTCTATTAAAATAGTCATATCTTAAAAACTAAAGCACTTTAAGTCCTCAAAATACCACCATTTTGTTAGGAAATGAATATCCTTTCACATGCATTCATGAATAATAATATACATAATATATTTTTAAGAGGTTTTAGCAAATAAAGCCCAAAAAATGCTAACGCTATTTTCTGCAATTTACGTCACTTTTTTTTAACCCCCCGTTTAAAAGTCTCGTACCATCCCTCGGTGCTGAATTTCGTCCTGAAATTTGGAAACCAATCAGGGGAAGCATCACTTTTAATGTTTGTCGGTGTACGAAGTAAATTGGCTCATTCATTTTTTTGAAATTTTAAAAATAAACCTTTAACATGACGCGTGTTGAACATTTTCCAAAAATGCAACTTCGTGGCCCAATTAGTAAGTAAATCAATCTTTTTACTTTTATATGCATTACAATTATAATTGTATATATGTGTTCTCTTTTGGTAATAATAATATTCCAATACCCTATCCGAAAAAAAAAAAAAATGGTTTCCATATAGTTTGAAAAACTGATTGTAGTAGCAGCAGTAATAGCAGCTATAAACACGAGGCGATTTTTGCTTATTTTCATTCTAGAACGAATTTGAAAAATTTGAAAATATGAATATAAAAAATGTTATATTTTTCGTACCCAACTAGTAAATAAATTAATCTTTTATCTTTTTTTATACATTAAAATTATAATTGTATATTGTTTTGTCTTTCGGTAGTAGTAATTTTAAATTACCTTATCCGAAAAAATATTGTCCTTTTTTTGAGCGAAAGTCAACAATGGCTGCTAGTATTGCTGATATAACAATCAATCAGCAGCAGCTAATTATAACCCAATCTTGTAAAGCTTTGTAAAAATAAGACAAAATACTTAATCTATTTGGTTCTTTTATAAAAAATACTTCAAGAAATACTGGTTTTCACTCAACTTTCGAACTTCTAGTAGTAATGACTTTCTAGTCGCCAATTTAAAAATAAAATTAAGATTCTACTTTTTTTAGGCGATTACGTGTGAACACCCTTACAGTCTTGGTGAAAACAAAAGGAAAAAAACAAAAATAATTTAGAATTTAGAGTGGGGGATCAGTTTTGCATATAAATTTAATGTAAAATGATCTCCGATTTCCCAGCCATTCTTGCCTTTAAGTGAAATTTATAAAATAAATAATTACTCTACCACTAACTCTAGGTACGACTAACAAGCCCACCTCCTAAAATGCCTTCTTGAACATGTACCATTAACCTTAAATATGAGTGGCAAGCCACCCCCTAAAAAACTCCCTTAACCCTGTCCGAATGGCAACCTCCATCCAAAACAAAACCCCTTCCTTAACCTTATCACTAACCCTAAGTCCGAGTGACAAGCCCTAATCCTACAAAAAGGCCATTAAAACCACACATAATCGTCTAAAAAAATAAAAAATAAAAAAAAGCAGACGTCCATAAAAAAAACGCACAGGATTTATTTCCCATAGAAAAAAATTGATTAATGCCCTAGAATGGCCCGGAAATGGTGAATTATTCTACATTAAATATATGTGAAACTAATCCCCCACTCTTAATTCTAAATTAATTGTTTTTTTTTTCTTTCTGCTAAGTTTTCAGGGTGTTCACACTTAATTGCCCCTAACCCTACCACTAACCTGAAGTTCAAGTGGTAAGCCCCCCTCCTCCCACAAAGACCCTCATAATCGTCTAAAAGAAAAGAAAAAAAACAACAAAAAAAACGCACAGGATTTATCTCCAATAGAAAAAATAATTAACTGTCCTAAAACGCTAGAATGGCCTTGAAATGGGGGATTATTTTATATTTAATTTATGTGAAACTGATTCCCACTTTAAATTCTAAAATAATTGTTTTTGTTTCTTTCTTTCTGCCAAGTTTTTCAGGGTGTTAACATGTAATTGCCTAAATAAAAGTAGAATCTCATATTTTGGGGAGGCAAGCTGATGAGTTAGCGGAAGGTGTTAATCTACAATAATGCCAAAGAAATCTTGCAATATATTTATTTTTAAACAGTCCTAGTATTAGATTTTAGTTTATTGTACATCAAATGTATTACAATTCAACTTTGAGTTTTCTAACTTCTTTCTTTTAATGGATACATAGTATTTTTAAGGTATTGCAGCATATTTATGTGCACTTAGTGCAGATTACTTCGAAACCATTAATTTCTGGAGATTTTCAGTGTCACATTCTGATTCCTTGTACAAAAATACATTTATATGGTAAATTTCATTGCTTAATATTGTGTTTTAACAAAGATATAACATTTTTACTGAAAAATTAGTGTAAAAAATGTGACAAAACCCATATGGTCTTAAAGAGGGGAAAATGTCCAATCGTGCGAGGCACAAAAATAGTCATAACTTTCTTATTTTTAGTCAGATTTAAAAAATTTAAAAAGATTCTTTCTTAGATCATCAAGCTCTTTCTATATATGCCATTATTGAGATATTTTAAGCAATTAAAATTTTTTCATGTGTATTGCTAATATATATATATGTATAAAGGAAAACATCGCCGCCTTTAAAAGCGGAGGATTTTTTGGCCCCAAAAATGTCCCGTTTATGTGAAGCTCCCATGGATTGGTATTAAAAGCCAGGAGTTATCACACAAAGTTTCTTCAGCCGTGTCAAGTTGCTTTTTTGCAACTAAAGTTCGAACGGTTTTTAGGACTAAAAGCGCCTTCCTCTCTTTTCGGAAGGATGGTATCCCCACCATTCAATATAACATGGTCGTTTATCGCTTTCACGGTCAGTGCGAGGCTGACTACGTGGGGCGTACCATCCACCGCTTAGAGGTAAGAATTTCCCAACATATCCCCCCTTTGATACGTAGGCACAGGCAGTTGCCGACATCCGGGCGTTCACAAGCCCACGAGTTGGCCATTGGTGAACATTTATTACAGTGCCAAGTTTGCACTGGAGGGTACTCGGATGAGGCATTCTCTATTTTGCACAGAGCTCGTTCGAAATCGCATTTAAAAATTCTCAAAGCGGTTGCTATCAATTTACGACAACCGTCTCTGTGCAAACAAAAAGAGTACACCCATAACTTAGAACTAATGGGTGTACATTAAGAATGTCTCTTCCCATTTTTTCTTTTTTATAATTTTCTTTTTAATACCCTCGATAATTATTTATGGTCTTTTGACCACGTTTTTAATCATGATATATATATATATATATATATATATATATATTCCAACAAAACCGGCAGAAGATATCAGCTTTGGTCTCTGTTTGGTCTGGGAGACAGAGTAGCATTTGGGGCTGTTTGTGTTCGGTTCGGAAGAGATGTTTGCCCCGTTTGCAAGACTATCGTTTGGTAGAGAAACCAAGTATCATTGTAATGTCTCAAAAAAAACATTGTTATTTGTTTTAAACTTGAGTTGTGATTTTCTACTGAAAGGAAAATCCTTTTGTTACAGCAGTGACGGAGACCACGTGATTGACAGACCACGTGATTGACATATGATATATGGAAGTGAAACATGGCCAGTGAGGATTGAGGACATGCGTTGCATGAGAGAAATGATACGATGGATGTGTAATGTGAGCCAGTGTTGAAATCGAGCGGACGATCATGGCCTATGCAGTGAACGCAAGTTCATAACTGGATTTCACTAGTCAGTGCCCACACAGCACGTTTCACTTATCAAATGGCTGGGAAAGTAACATTTTCTTTTTAGACCATTTATTGGTTCACAGGAGATTTTGGCTTGATTTACGTTGATTTAAGTTTTTTCAATATTGTCAACAAATGATAAATATAAACTGATGCAACAATTATCTGTTTTCTGTTGTTTACATTTATATCATAGGTACTACGTCGTCGTCGTCGTCGTCGTCGTCGTCAAGTTTTGGTATTTACGGTGCTGCGAGTTACCAGGACTCCGGAGTGGGCAACGTCTCATGCGGTCCAATCCATAGGGTTGATACCAGTCATGTTGGAAGCAGTCAAGTCACTTTGTACGTACTCAAGCAAGGTTTTCCTTGGTCTTACATGCATCCTCGCATCCGGGGTATAAATGTATGTTATCGACTTGATACAGGCGGTGGCATGCTGTACATGGCCAAACCACCTGACCTGAGACGCCGAGCGCGTAAGGAATTCGAAATCCCACCAATACCAAGCTTCTGATAGAGACGGCTGAAGGGATTCTTTCCTGTAGCTTGCTGCCACACATCCACCTGATGTGGACGATGATATTGGGTTAGGGTACTTATGTTTAGTTTTTACATTTGAGTTTAGAATTTATTCTGTGTGAATGAAAATCGATAAACAAACTGTATAAATTTGACAAAGAAATATTAATTTTTCCTTAAAAATATACTTTGAACTAGGATGAAAATAAAAACGAGAAAGATATAGCATATAATTTGGGTTTTCTGCAGGAGTTTCTTAAGACATGTCATTTATTTACATAAGGGTCAACATAGCCTGAAATGCAATCAATTTTCTATAGAAGTCATTTTCTTATTTGAAGAAAGTTCAGGGAACTTCTGCCATTACTAACCAGCAAAGCGTTAGCACCAAGAGAAGAGTTTATCAGGCATGGATACGCAGTCTGAAGGAAGTGAAACATGGCCAGTGAGGATTGAGGACATGCGTTGCATGGAGAGCAATGATATGAGAATATGATAAATGTGTAATGTGAGTATTAAAGACACGCTTAGTTCTGATGACCTCAGAGGAAGAAAAAATCTAGACAGTATAGGGAGACGTGTGCAGAAGAGTAGACTTCGATGATATGGCCACGTTGATAGAATCGCTAAGAGTTATCGGGTTAGTAGATGTAGAACAGTTAAGATAGCAGGTTCAGTTTACAGGGGAGGCCAAGGAAAACATGGGAGGAATTGATAAAAATGAACTTGAGAAAAAGAGGGATAAATAAAGACCTGGCCAGAGATAAGTTTGTTTGGAAGTCAATTTCTTAAAGCTGTCCAACGCCTGCCAGCATGGAAAACGGACATTAAACCGAATATGATAATGATGATGATGCTAAAAAGGTTAAAAACTACTCCTTTAGAGTGTAATCTTAATTCAAAATAAAAAATGTGTTAAAAGTATTATTTTAGGAATTTAGAGCTTTTGAAAAATTGTCTGAAACTTTTTGGAACATGTCAAACGGCTATCTTTTATTAATAGAATTAATTCTTCATCATTGCAATATTTTCCTACAATTCATGGTACAACAACTTATTTCGGTAAAATGTTACTCTTACCTTCTACACTGTTAACAGGAAAATAAAAATGGGATTTTTGTATTCGTTGAATTGCCTTCTTTTGATGGTCTGGTCGGTGTAATAGTACTAAAATCGGTATTATTGTAGATTAGTACACTCAACTAAATCATCCCCCACCCAAAAGAAAAATGAGATTCAACTTTTTTTTTTTTTTATAGGTGATTACATGTGAACATCCTGAAAAAATTGGAAGAAAGAAAAACAGAACAATTATTTTTAAATTTAGAGTGAGGCGATCAGTTTCAAATATAAATTTAACGTAAAATGATCTCTTAGTCATTCTACTTTTTTTTTACCACTAACTGTAAGTCTGAGTGGCAAGGTTGTAAGCTCACATGTTATCTCCTGAAAAATAGCCCCCACCCCCCCAAAAAATCGCACACCACTTTTCAATAGCAAAAAAAAAAAAAAAGTTGGTTAATGCCCTAAAACGCTAACATGGCCAAGAAATCGGGAATCATTGTACGTCAAATTTATATGCGAAACCGATCCCCTCATTCTAAAATAATTGTTTTTTGTTGTCTTTTTCTTTCCGTCAAGTTATTCAGGATGTTCACACGTAATCACCTGAAAAAAGTAGAATCTTTTTTTTGGAGGAGGGGGGGTAGTAGCTAAGGGTGTTAATTTACAATTTAATACCGATTTTAGTACTACTACACCAACCAGACTATCAAGAGAAGGCAATCTTAATATTTTAGGCACTGTTTCGGAAAATACGACCAGAAATTTTCAGGTGTGACCTATGTACAACGAATGCTACAAATGGAAAAATACGAAAAAAGGTATGCCGTTTCGAATGTTACCGAAGCCCCCCCCCATCTTCTTTATGTTAAGAATGACTTCTGAAACTTACCCTTTTGTTAGAACCAGACGACTTTAATGAAATAAAATTTTAAACTTACCTTTCTTTTTTGAAGCAGACGACTTAGAACGAAAGAAAGAGCAATTATATTTTATTTTTTCCACGTTTTTTTTTTTTTGAATATAAGAAATTTAGTTGTTTTTTTTTTTACCGTGTCTGGGTTTTTTTGTCTCATTTTTTAAGATTAGGGTTAGAGAATATTTTTTTTTGGGGGGGTAGGTTAAGGGAATTTTCACCTGCCATTAGCACGAAACATTTCCTGGGAAATATGGACAAATTAATGCCTTCCGTAGAATGCCTTTTTTCTTGTAAAAAATATGCAACCTTCTACTGATTGTGAATTTTCATGTAACATTGACAGAAGCGCAAAGAACAAGAACATAATACAGGCATAAGATGCAAACGTTTCCAATCTGAGAAACTTCCGATACTAACGTCGTATAGTAACTAATAGGTACGTGCAAAAATGGCCGTCTCTTGTACGAACTATGCTTATTAAAAAGCGCTTATCATTAATTATTTAATTAGTTTCCGTGTAAACTTTGTGTTTGAAAGATAAAAGCCTAAACTTAATCTCTAAACGAAAAAAACTGCATATTTACGTGTGAAAAATAAATTATAATGAAATATGTAATCACGATGGCTAAAAAACAAAAAAATTAAGTGAATTTTGAACTTTGAAAAAATTACTTGTAAAAATCCCTTGAAAGATAAATATAAGTTTTTGGGAACTATCTCAAAGATAGTTATTAAATTAAAGTCATAAGATACTGAATTAAAAAAAAAAATCCCACGTTTTACTAAAAATTAGCAAAATTATCCCCCAAAAAGTCATAGTTTAGTAAAATCCAGCATCAGTTAATCGGTAAACGACTTTGTTTACCGATTGACTAGCGCTATGCAAAATATATGGAAAACAAAAATGTAATAATTTACCATTTTTAACTTTATATATAAAAATGATTTTGTAAGTTGAAAAATTATTATCCATTAATTTCTTTATTCTTTTTAAGGTTATAAACAAATTTAAGTACCCTTATTTTGTTATAATAAAAAAGGAAATGCTTATTTAATTAAAATATTTGTGAATGTACGCAATTAAGATCTTATTTTATTTTTAACTAAAAAGGTTCATATTTAACTTGGTATTAGTTTTTAATTTAGTAATACTCTGAAATTATTGATGACGTCTGTTTACCAATGTTTTTCCTTAGAATTTGAAATAAAACTTTTTTTAAATGTTAAAAATTATTTTTACATTACGAACTGCGTCAATTTTATCAATTTTTTTTACATGATGATTAAAACCTTTAGTTACTCGATTTATTCTTAACGTGTCGTAACGATAAATTACATTGATTCTTTTTAAAATAAAGTATTTTTTTATTTTAAGTGTGAAAAAGTAAATTAAAGTCAATAACTATACTGACAATTTATTCATTGAAAAAAAAAAGTTAAAGCAGAATTCAATTTTGAAAGAAAATGTCATGTTTGAATTCTCTGTATTTATTAATAAATAATTGTTTTTAACTTAAATATTTATTAATGAAAAAAAGACAAAACAAATACAAATCTTTCAAAATAATTGACGAATTGTGAAATTAACAAAATTGTTGAATCTCTAAAAATAAAATTTTGAAGGCGGTGTAAAAGTGAGTGGTTGTTGGAAGGCTAATCCCACCTGGTTATTACAGAATGGGGTTACCATACCAATCCAAGTTCATCGTTAGTAGAAATTATCCAATTTTTTAAATTCTTTTTTTCGTTAAGTTCCTGGGTCTCAAATTTGTCAATTTTTGGTTTATTTTCAAGATTATAAAAAAAATTTCTTGTGCTGATGATGCCACGTTCATGTATGAAAGGGAAATATAATTATGTCGCATTTTTTATTTTCCCAGAAACTCTAATCATTAAAATCACATGAAATATTTTTTGCAATTATATTATTTTTTTTGTGAAAATATTGATTAAACAATGCTTTATTCAATAATATCGCTAATTCAAAAAAAACATTTTTCTTCGAGTTATAGTGATTTTATTAACATGGTATTTAGGGGCCTTTTTCGTAATATATAAAAAATATTAAAAAATTTTTTTTTTAATTTTTAACATCTACAATGCTTTATTTTCATAAAAAACAAACAAAAAAATTAATGCATTTTTTTTATTATTAATATATAAAAATATAACTTTAGTAAAGGTGTATTTTGTTTTAAAATAATAATACATTTTCACTAAGATTTAAAAAAAAATAATGGTTTCATTATATTCCGTGATTATTGATTAATAAATATTGAAAATTTCATTAAAATTGGTGGATTTCCTGAATTTTAGTGAATTTTATAAGTGAAGGGGGGGGGGGTCAAAATGTTTTTACATTTTGGGAATCGGCCATTGATTTTGCACGTACCTAGTAACTAATTAAACTTGAAATAAAATAAAATTAATAAAAAATCGTGCTCATTTTACCATAAATTTATAAAATCTTAAATATTTTTTTTATTTTTTTTTATTTCTTCTTTGCGGATATTTTTTTAGGCTGTTTAAATGTATTTGCACAAAAAAAGTAGAATGTGAACTTTTTTAGGGGATAAACTGTGCCGGGTAAGATAGTAAAAAAAATACCAAACATTTTTTGACGGGGTAACATTCGGAACGGCGTACCTTCTTTCGTCTATTTCCGTAGCATTCATTGTACATACGTCACGCCTGTAAATTTTTGGTCGTATTTCTCGAAACTGTACCATATTTTCATTTACTTAAATCATTATAATTACTCTTTTCTGAAACTTAAGCGAATAAACAAATGGATACGAATAAGTTGAGTTCTCAGAACAAATTAGGTTTTCGTTTTGATGTCTGTCTCCTACGATTTAACTATTGGAATAAAATGTTCACATATTTCTTTCTTATCGCCACAAGAACGATTTAAGAAGCATTTTTTGGTCAATTAATAACGTTTATAGAGTCGATAATATTCAGTCTACGACACATATTAGCCTCATTAAAACTGATAATTTTACACGCCTTTAATCTGAAAGGAATTGATCCAACTGTTATGATAAATAATGCATTGGAATGGGAAAAATGTAATGTTCTACAAGTATTTTGTTTAATTTTCGTTTTTGAGCGATTATCGAAACTGTACTTTCAGCCATTTTTTCGTTTGAACAGGTGAACACCAGGTTTGTTTTGAACAAAAAAACACTTTAAAATAAGTTTTAAAAAAACAAATAAACTTATTCAGGTTAGTAAAACAGTAACTTATCTTGCCTTTCGTAACATTTATTTGTTGCCTATTTGTTTTGTTTTTTATCTCTTTTTCGTTCTGTTAGCTGTTAACCTATCTAAATAAAGATCCTATATAAAAAAGCCTGGTCCGTAAACTGCATAAGCAGCAAAAATCCAATATGGCCGAAACATGTGGGGTTGTTAGTGTTTCATTCCTTTCAAATAGTTTTTAAAAATGACTTGACTTACCACTAACCCTAAGTCAATCTGGCAAGCTCGATACTTAGGGTTAGTAGTAGGGTGTCGGGGTTCAACACATTGCGACATGTGTTTACTTTTGGAAAAGACGCCACCTTGAAAAACCGTAGCAGCAGCAGGAGTCGCAATTCTTTTTGCAATTTTTTTGAGAAAATCGTGCAATGACTGCGAAAAAAACTGGCCAGCTTATATTTTTCATTTTTTCCTTTAAGGAATACAAATGCGATTCGCCGACTATGCAAATAACCTTACTTACATATTCAAGGCACCTTTCAACTATGTTGTATGGTGAGAGATCTCTCCGGAAATTATTTGTCGAAATTAATCCTTTCCACAAGACCGACAACAGTGACTTAACACAATTTCCATGAAAACTCCCGTTTTTAACTGAAAAAACTAGTTCAGCCGGAGGGGTTAGGAGGCCCCCACATCCGACTGGATATGGACCAGTAGTCAAGCCAGGAAGTGAACAGCAGCAGCAAAGATACAAACAGCCCTTATCAGGGCTACTATAATAATGCGATTTACTCTCTTTGCTGCCTGCCTCCTGAGAAGTCAACACTTGCCTCAGCCTGCATCTCCAGCTCCTGCAGTTCTGAACTCCTGCACCAGTAACCTGCAGCTCTGATTCATGCACCAGCGTCTCCAACTCCTTCTCCCAACAGCCCTTATCAGGGCTACTCACACAACTACTGCAATATTTTTTTCTTTTAAACAGCCCTTATCAGGGCTACTCAGAAATGTTCTTGGCCTTTTGGCTAAGATCAAAGTGTAGTATCTGTTCCGATGGATACTGCACCCCATAGACTGGTATTGTCTTGGCCTTCGGGGCTTGATTTATGCCGGTCTATGGGGTTGTCCTGTGCAGTTCTAGGAGGTGCACCCTCCCAGGCTTCGCCTCCCCTCTTTGGGGAGGAGTAAGTTTATCGCTTACTGTCTGAGGCGCCCCTACCGGGGAATGCCGACGGGGCTGCCCAGGCTATTTTTAAATGGTCAGAATTGCTCACCCTCGAGCGCTGGCTTATCTAATCCCACTTTCCGACCTTGTGTCACATTTTACCTTGTGGGAGGTAGATAAATAATAGTTCTAGGAGGTCCACCCTCCCAGGCTTCGCCTCTCCTCTTTGGGGGAGGAGTAAGTTTATTGCTTACTGCCTGAGGCGCCCCTACCGGGGAATGCCGACGGGGCTGCCCAGGCAATTTTTAAATAGCCAGAGTGCTCACCTCTCGGACGCTGGCTTTTCAAACCCCACTTTCCCGACCCGACCTTGGGTCACATCTTACGTGTGGGAGTAAGATAAAAACTGGTCTTGTGCCGAACTCCTGGAGAGGAGTAAATCAATACTCAGACAACTACTGCGAGATTCTTTCCTTTTTTTTTGCCAGCCAGCAACAGTAAGGGTATCTTGTCGACATCCATCAACAGTTACCCAGCCTTTTCTCTCCAACGACACCACTCTTGTCGTTCAGTTTGCTGTCACCAGAGACGCCACTCCCGTTTTTCCAGTCTCTCCTGTTCCAGTGACGTCATCTCAAATCCATCACTTCTTGTTATTACCATTTTTCTATGGTAAATAAACATACTCATCTTTTAACTGTTCACCTGCGTTTGTCCTCTCTTCTTTGTCATTGCCGTTTTAACATATTCTTGCCTGTGTCTCCTTTCTTAGTTGTGAGGCCGATCAACCCCAACGGTCGGTCCCGCAACAAGGGTAAGGCTTTTTTCTTTACTATTTATTAAGCTTGAAATTAGCAACTACAAAATCGTTTTTATTTACTCGTGTTTGGCTAAGTAAAAGTGACGATAGCAAATTCAGAGATAAATCTTACAATCAGTTACCAGTACCAAACTTTAAAATTATACTGATCGATAGAAAATGAGATTTTCTTGTGTTTAGTAACGGTTATTGTATATTTTGTTTGTTTTCGATTTCTCGGCTGGTAACTATACTGCATGATTGTCTAAATTAAATTTTTATGCGTATTTTCACTTTATTTCTACATTTTGAATTGCATTGTTAATTTTAAAACTACAAATCGAATAATTGTAGAAGAATGACATCGTTTGAAAAGAGAATTTGGGACGCTGAAATCATACACACCTGATCATTTTGGCGCTCTTGTATAAGCAGTGACCGATCTGAGGGGGACAACTCTACCTTACCCAGCCGCCGCCATTCCGAACTCGCCCATACTTCGGCAAGGGAGACAACTTTGACACACATTTTTACAAACCCATTATAACAATTAATGCGTTAGAAATAGCTTTTGAATGCTTTCAGAGTAACTTTTAAACAATTAATTAAAAAAATGTTACGGGTTTTAAATGCGTTCAAAATAATGTTACGGGTTTTAAATGTGTTAAAAATCACTTTTAAATGCGTTAAAAATAACTTTTAAACAATTAATTAAAAAAAATGTTACGGTTTTAAATGCGTTCAAAATAACTTTTAAACACTTTTATTTACATGCCACAAATTGTATACACTTTATAAACATTTAATAAAAAAAAATGTTACAGGTTTTAAATTAATTGTTTGAAGGTTGTTTTGAGCGCATTTAGGAGTTGTTTTGGGCGCATTTCAGAATCGTAGCGTGTTTTTTATTAATTGTTGTAGGGTTTGTAAACTGTGTCAAAGTTGTCTCCCTTGTCGAGTTCGGAATGGCGGCGGCTGGGTAAAGAAGAGTTGTCCCCCTCAGATCGGTCACTGCTTATACAAGAGCGCCATCATTTTGATAAAAATAAAAAGCTTGATTTTCGGTATGAAACGAAGGTACTTATGCAGATTAGGATCCAAGCTAACCCTAGCCGACGCCAATTCAATTTTAGCTTGGGTCCTAATCTGCATAAGTACCGAAACGAAATTATCGTATTTGACTAAAATAAAAGACACGTACAAAATAAATTTACTTTAATTATTTTTTTCTTCTTACAAGATTTTAGAGTAATCTGTTTTTTGTGCTTCTGTAGTTTCACAGTTACATGTTAGGCTTCTCTTTAAAAAAAAAGCAAAAAAAGCTAAATAAATGTATAAACTTTGTTATGTACTTACGTGGTAGCTGAAAAAAAAAGACTGTACACCAAAAATTACGCAAATTCATCCAGTATTTATTAAATAAAAAATAAAAAAACGATTTTATCCATTTTTCTTATATTTTGACTTTTTCCGAAAGTTATCTCCCTTGCCTACTTAGTAAGCTGAAATATCTACCGATACGTAAGATCGTTTTTTTTTTTCTTACAATTTAATAAATACTGAATAAATTCGCGTAATTTTTTCTGTACAATCTTATTTTCAGATAACACGTAAGTATTACAGAACAAAGTTTATACATTTCTTTAAATATTTTAATGTCATTGTGAAACCGCAGAAGCACCCTGTTGGTTTTTTTTTTTTCTCGATTACGTTTGTTTCGCCACGTAGCAAAACTGTACATCTCAAATGTTAGAATATAAAGATATTAAAATTTAATAAACATAAGAATAATATAATAATAGTGGAAAAAATGAAAATAATTAAATGATGATGCAATAATTTTTTTGCTTTCTCCTGTCATTATTAGACGTGCCAAGCGCCATTTATAAGACAAGATTTAATACCGGCCGGTTAGAATTAAGAATCCTTTTTTTCACTTACATTTTCTCCATTGTGTATCATTCTCCACCACTTTGTCGACCAGGGTGACATCTTTGTATCGTTTAGCTTGGTTCTCGCGGATTTTGGCCGGATCTCCGCCTTTATCCGATCGGAATAATTCTAAATCGAGTACCATGGTTAGAAGAAAACGAACTCGTTTTTCGGTCTTTCTCTGCAAAACGGAAGTTAGAATGAGAGGCTGACGACATATATTAAATCACTTCCGGTTTGCGATGAATTCGGGAACAGCAGTCGTTTCGTCACATCCGGTTGGTTGCTCAGCAACGAATAACGCTTGCGGAAAGATAACTCCCAAATGTTTTCTGAGCACTTTACAATATAACATGCGTTTTTGAACCATATCACAAAAAATAACACACACACACACACACACACACACATATATTTCAATTTTTTTATATTTTTATTTTTATGGAAATCGCTCCAGACAAGGCATAAAGCCACTAGATGTAAGGAGCTAACAAGAACGACAAATGATTATTGCAAAGACAGGAGAATGCCTATTGACCTTAGTCTAACTTTCTAAGTTTATATATATATGTATATATATATATATATATATATATATATATATATATTATTGTTATTATTTGTACTCACTAGGAGTTCTCACACAGATCATCGTCAGTGATTGCTCACCGACAACAACCAGTGGTATTTCCTGGGGTCTGAGTGACAACAAGCCTCCCCAGATTTCCAGTATTCTTCACCTCTTTTTGATAACGATGTGGTATTGCAACAGCCGCTTACCATTGATTTCTCGCTGGCAAGGACAATTGGTCGTCTCTGGGATTTGGATGGCAATAAGTCTCCCCAAGGTCCCAGCATTCTCTGCACTTTTCCAGTGATGGTCTGGTTTGTGCTGTCCCTCCTCGGTCTTCTCATCCTCCTCGACCCTCTACAAATATTTTGTCTGGTGTCAGCCTAGGCCGGCACTTTTTTTTTTTAAATAAAAAAAAAAAAAATGAATAAAATAATATTTTTTTTAAATTAATTTAATTTAAATTTTTTTAATTTTTAATTTTTTTCCTTTTTTTCCTTTCAATTCCTTAATTTTTTCCTTTTCTCTTTAAAAAAATAATTTTTAATTCTTTTTAATTTTTTGGGGGGTGTGGGGGTGGGGTGAGGTGGGGAGAGAGGGAGGAGCTTATAGTGTTTCTTGTAATTTCTGTTTCTTTGGTTCATTTTTGTGTAGTGATAGCTGAGGCTAGTGTAATTTATTGGGGAGGGGGAATATGATGTGTTGTCTGTTGCAGTTTCTGTTCCTTGGTTCTTGTTGTGGTGTTTTTCGTGTGGTTTTGTTTTCTCCCTGTTGTAAATTCCTTGTGACTGGTTAGCCTTTGTAGCTTATGCGTGTTGGTTTCCGCATTCAAGGATTTTCCTTAAGATTGCAGCTGTTTTGATCATTGTCGTCCTTTGTATGGTTTCGATGGTCCCTTTGATTCCAATTTCTCCCAGTCTTTTCTCCAGGTTTTTATGGATTGTTCCTAGTGCTCCTACGATTATTGGTATTATACTAACTTTCTTCATGCTCCAGATTCCTTTCAGTTCTCTGGCTAGTTCTGTGTATTTACTTCGTTTTTCCGTGTCTTTGATCTTCACTCTGTGGTCTGCTGAAACGGCGAAGTCTACGATTTTACAAGATTTTTCCTTTTTGTCTATTATAATAACATCAGGTCTCCTTGCTTGTATGAGTTTATCTGTTTGTATATCCATATCCCAGAGGATTTTGTGTTTTTCGCTTTCTAGTACTGTTTCTGGTTTATGTTTGTACCATTTGTCTGCATATTCGAAATTCAATTGTTTGCACAGTTCCCAGTGTATTACTTTCCCAACACAGTCATGTCTGTTCTTGTATTCTTTGTGGGCAAGTTTGCTACATTCACTTATGATATGATTTATTGTTTCGTCTCTTTGTCCACACAGTCTGCATTTATTGTTTTCCTGGGTTTTATCTATTTTAGCTTTAATGTAGTTTGTCCTAATCGCATTGTTCAGTAAAGATTCCGTTTCTCTGTTTCAGTTTCCTTTTCTTAGCCATGTCCATCTATTTGCGTTGGTTTCTTCTCTTGTGAGTCTTATGAAGCTTCCATGTAATTGTTTTCCTCCCATCTTTCTTTTCTTGTCTGTTTGTGTCCAGTTTCGATGCTTCCTGCGTTGTTCGTTGGGACGGTATCTCTTGCTGCGGTGATCAGCCTTTCTGTTTTCTGGTTTATGTATTTCTCCAGCTCTTTTTTAGTGTCGTCCACACAGTATTCTATACTTACCAGTCCTCTTCCCCCTTCGTTTCTCTTCACGTAGAGTCTGTCTGTATCGTCTTTTGGATGTAGTGCGTTGTGCATAGTCATTAATTTTCTAGTCCTCTGGTCAAGGTGCCTGAGTTCTTCTTTAGTCCAGCTTATGAATGGTCCAGAATATCTTATTAGTGATACTGCCCAGGTATTTATTCCTTTGATTAGGTTTCTGCTATATAATTTTGTTTCTAAGAGCTTTCTTGTTCTTCTCAGGTATTCTTTTCCAATCTTCTCTTTCATTTCTGTTGATTTGATTGTGTTTGCTTCCAAAACTCACAAATATTTATAGCTGTCTTGTTCATCTAGCGCCCTCATCTGTTCTTGGTTGGGTAGTTCCATGTCCTCAGTCGTCTCCATTTTTCTTTTTTTAATCTCTAGTAATGCACACTTTTCCATTCCGAATTCCATTTGAATGTCCTGACTGAAGATTCTGGTCGTATTTATCAGCTTTTCCAGTTCCTTTTTGCTTTTTGCAAATAGCTTCAGGTTGTCCATGTACATAAGATGGTTTATTCATTGTTCTCTGCCTGTGAACTTGTATCCGGCATCACACTTTCTGAGTATGTAGTTGAGTGGCATCATGGCTATGATAAACAGTAGTGGTGATAGGGAGTCTCCTTGGAAAATGCCTCTCTGTATTTTCATCTCCGTCAAGTATTGTCCTCCAGCTGTCAGTTCTAATCTCCATGGTTCCATTGCTTTCTTGATGAGATTAATAATCCTGTCGGGTATCTTGTACATTTTTAAACATTCAATTATCCATGCTTGAGGGATTCTGTCGTACGCTTTCTTGTAGTCAATCCATGCCATAGATATGTTCTTTTTCTTGCTTTTAACTTCTTTCAGGATCTCTTGATCTATGTATAACAGATCATGCGTCCCTCTTTTCCCTTTCTGGCATCCTTTTTGTTCCTCGGGAAGTAGTCCACGACTGTTCAGGGAATGGTAAATTTGCTCTCTCAGTTGTGCCATTAGGATTTTCCACATTGTCGGTAAACAGGTTATTGGTCTGTAATTGCTTGGGGTCGTTCCCTTCTTTGCATCTTTTTGTATGAGCGTTGTCCTTCCTTTGGTTATCCACTCTGGTACGTCTCTTTTATGGATACATCCTCTCAGTTTCTGTGCTAGCCTTTCATGTAGGGTCGTGAATTTTTTGAACCAGTATGCATGTATTGCATCGTGACCTGGTGCTTTCCAGTTTGCCATTTTCTTTAGTGTTGTCTTAATAGTTTCTTCATTAATTTCTGTTTCCGTTCCTTCTTCAATTTCTAGAAGTTTATCTTTCATGTCTTTCATCCATTTAGCATTTTTGTTGTGATCTTCAGCCTTTTCCCATATCTTGCTCCAGAAATGTTTTGTTTCTGTTGGGTCCGGTTGTTCTGCTGTTGTTCTTTCTCTGTTTACGTTTTTGTAAAACTGGCTTCCATTGTTTTCAAAGGTCCTGTTCTGTTTGTACTGTTCCGATTTGTATCTGTATCGTCTCAATCTTCCTTCTTTTGCTGCTATCTTTTGTTTTAGTTCTTCATGTTTCTTATTTAGTCTTTCCTTGCGATTTGGATGTCTGCTCTTCCATCGTTTACTGTTTTCCTTCATCCTATTTACGGTTTTAGCTTCCTTTTGAAGTTTGGTGATCTGGGTTTCCAGTCTGATCTCCCATCCAGATTTCGTCTGTCCATTCTTTTGGTCAGTCTTCTTTTCCCTTTTTAGTTTCATACTTATTGAGTTTGCCCCTGCATATATCAAGTTGTTTAGATCTGTGAGTACTCTGTTTATTTTCTCTGTTTCAACTTTTAACTTCTTCCAATTTTCGTTCCTTAGGGATAGGAGTTTTATTTTGTTCTCGGACATTAATCGTTTGATGTTTTCCACTTCTCTTGCTTCTTCCTCAGATAGTTCTATAGTTTCGTCGTCTTCGCCTTCTTCAGTTTCTGTGTTTATGTTTTTCCCGTCTTCTTCCTGGGAGTTTTCGTCAAGTGGTGTGTCTTGATCTGTCACGCCATTTATCTTTTATTTAATTTCCATTAATTCCATCTCCGAGAACCATCCTCTCTTGAGTATCTGTCTTGCTTGATCTGCTATCCTTTGTGCCGTTGTATGGTAGTCAGTAGAAATGTCCAATAGATCTTTCATTCGTTTCCGATATCCTCTTTCTGTGGAGTAGCGGCTTTTGTAGTAGCATTCCATTACCAGTCTGTTCTCTTTTGTGGTCCATTTCTTTCTATGGCTTTTTGGTCTGTTATTTTGATTCTTGAATTCTTGTGTTTGGTCAGTGTCCTTATCATATTTGGAATTTGATGGGTTACCTACCTGTTTTTTGTCCGTGGTCTTGTTCCTGAAATAAAAGGAGTCAACATTCGCAGGATGCGGACCGGGTCCCCCATGTTGGCCATCGAGGGAGCACCTGCCTTTCATGACACTCAGATCTTTCTTCTGAGTCCCATGGCGTTTATTTGTATTTATAGACATTTATCATGGTTTGGTGTTTGTGGCAACACCAGGCCCAGGCTTAATTTACCTGTGATCCTGTCACAGGGATAGTGTTTCTCTCATTTTCATGAGGTTCAAGGTGCACTATCACACATACATACAGAAACATTTACGAAAAAAAAATATATATATAAAAAAATGTTATGAAAATATATTTATGGCAATTAAGCTATACAGAGGTTTCCGTGTTTCATCTTCGTAGAGAATCGTCAAGCTAAAATGGCTGACGATTCTCTACAGGGATAAAATGTGGTAGCCTCTGTGTAGCTTAATTGCCATAAATATATTTTCATAACTTACTATATATATATGTTGTCACACACAGCCTTCGCCAGGACCACGGCGACAAGTGCATGACAATGATAAATATAAAAAAAAGGTAAAAGTGTCCGGAAGTGGCTCATAGGTCCCTAGGTCTCAATATTATCACCAGAATACAGGGGAAAGGGGATTCTCAATTCAAGGCATCACATAGAAAACAAGGAAAAATTATGAGCAGGTAAAAGACGACTCAAACACCAAGTTAAGATTCAAACAATATTTATTTATAACATAATAAGAGAAGGGATAAACACATATATAACAAACAACAAAAACAAAGTAACATTTTAGGGGAGAGGGATAATGTTTAACATTACCTAATGGCGAGCAAAATCTATGAACAAAATAGTGTCCCAAACAAATTACAGAAGAAAAAGGATTATTCAGTCACAGAATGTGGAAGGTTGTTACAAGACTCCACCACGCAAGTTGAAAAGTTCAATTATCCAGGAATGTCACAAGTTACACTCATCCAAGATCCACACTGACCTTTGGATGGAACAGTCATCAGCAGATATCAAGATACAAGTGTTCAGAAATCATGTATATACAAGTGTAATCATGGAAGTCTCAAATAGGTGCTATGTAATCTTTACATAGGATATGTATTCGTCATCTCAACAATAGTGTGATACCTTTACAATAACGGCCGGTTGGGTGATGCAATCTCGAAGAGCCTTTGTTTTCGTCAAATTGACTTTCGGCATAGAAGAAAATCTCGGGGCAATCAGCCGGTTGTGGAGTCAGATTCTTTCTCAGCATCGTTCTTCTTCTTCTTCTTCTTCCTTTTCATATCTCACAGTGCATACGCTGGTGCTAACCGGCAACAACTTACGGAAAGGAACTCTCTGGTCGATTCGCCAACTCCCTTTTTATATCTATTCTCTGCTGAGACGCGTGGGCGCGAAGGTAGTGTGTGAAGGTTTATTTGAGCTATCAGGTGGCTGTACTTTGCATTGTTTTGGAGTCACAGCATTTGTGAATGTTAAGAGATGAATACGAGATGTTTGGCCGACGTTTGTTTTCCTTCGGCTAAAAGTTTTGGGTGGGTGAGAGGGTGTCGCTAACCTGAAATAAGAGTTAAAAGGCGATGATAATTTGCCATTTGATGTGAGGTCACAACGTTCGTAAATGTTTTAAGAGGCGGCAGTCGGCCGGATGTATCGTTAAACTTTCTCTCGGCTAGGTTTAGGATGGATGTAGGGGTGTTGCTAATAGGACGAAAGATTTGCTTCTCCTAAGTGCAAGGATAGGGGTGGATTGGACGGTGTCGGTCCAGCAGGAATAATATTTCTTCCTTTATAACTTGTTTGGGTTCTAAAAGACAAATAGAAAAGACACAGTATAAGATAGATTTGGTTCGCCTCGGTTTAATGTTTATGAAATACATTTTATTTCTCTGATAATTTCGATTCAACTACCCTTTATTTGGTACAATATATATAAACTTTATATAATAATATTATGATGAATATTTTAAAAATTCTTATCCACATACACATGTGTTTCATCCTTTTTAGGGAACCATCAGTGTGGACGATGACTGTTCTGCCGGTCGCACAATTCGAACCCCAGTTTTATCATCTTTATATATATATATATATATATATATATATATATTATTTCATGGATCCACATATGATATTATAATCTGATATATTATGTATCGATTTTCAGTATTCCTATATTATATTGAAATAACTCAAAAGATCATTTCAGTCTTATGTTTCAGAATTTTTGAGAATGAGGATCGATAATTTGGATTATTTGGATTATTCGGACTACTGTTCGGAACACAAGTCCGAATAATCCAAATAACACACACCATTTCAGTCTGACGCGATAATTTATTTCC
Organism: Sepiola atlantica; assembly: GCA_963556195.1. Taxonomy (NCBI): domain Eukaryota; kingdom Metazoa; phylum Mollusca; class Cephalopoda; order Sepiida; family Sepiolidae; genus Sepiola; species Sepiola atlantica. The sequence goes on along the minus strand of OY744543.1, from coordinate 65,007,877 downwards.
AGGAAATAATTTAGTTCCAGAAAGTCGTTGCCGATTTTAAAATCGCCAACGACTTCCTGGAACAATGCGAAAAACGTTCTATGCATATTTCTCCACCGTCTCTTTGAAATTCTCTTCTTTCTCCAGCTTTTTTGTTCATTTGCTTTTGACACTTAAGGATTATTCGACGAAGAATTGAAAACGTTTGTGAAACCTATGAAACCTATGGAACATTTATTAATTTTTTTGATTTTAATACAAAAAAGACCATAAAAAAAATTGAAAAAATAAAAAAAGGTATAATTAAACAGACGAATTCTGTTATTTTTAACAATGTTTGCATATATATATATATATATATATATATATATATATATATATATATATATATGATAATTTTATTTACACAGACATGTACAAAATCTGCGACACTGGCATGTCGATGTTATCGATCAACAGTTACTATAAACTGAGATCTCATCAGGCAGAGTTAGAATCCGATCTTAACCTCAGATCATATTTGGAGAGAATGAAGTGGAGGAAGAGAAGAAGAAGGAAAGAAATTTAACATTTCAAAAATTAAGGCCGTTAAAAAATTAAAAAAACCCGGTTAAAATTCTCTGGATTACCATCCTGTGGATATTTTTCACCTGGATTATTACCATTATTATATATATATATATATATATATATATATATATGAGGGCTGTCTAAAAGAAATCCGACCTTTATTTTTTCCATGCGAAATAGAGACGATAGGGCGACGCTACTCTACACAGTGAACGAAGACACCTGTGTGAATTTTATCACCACCTTCATGTGCGTTAGTCACTGCCTGTCGGTCGCTGAATGAGGTGTTACATGTGTTCGTCAGATTACCAATTCTCTCAAGAGGACTGAACGTGTTGAGCAAAGGTACTGCATCAAATTTTGTCAAAAGCTTGGTGATTCTCAAAGCAAAACAATTCGTGAGATTCAGCAGGTGTTTGAAAATGATGTGATGGATGTAACACAAATCAAGGAGTGGTTCAACCGATTCAAAAATGGGCGCATATCAGTGGAGAGTGACCAGCATTCTGGCAGGCCCCAAACTGCTTGGAGTGCAAAATTTGGTGATGGAAGATCGTCGTTCAACCGAGAGGTCGGAGTGAGTAAAAATTCTGCACATGCAATTTTGCATGATGATTTGAACATGCACAGGCTGCAAAATTTGGTGATGGAAGATCGTCGTTCAACCGAGAGGTCGGAGTGAGTAAAAATTCTGCACATGCAATTTTGCATGATGATTTGAACATGCACAGGCTGCAAAATTTGTGCTCAAGTTGTTGTCACAGGAAAGAGAAGGACCTTCGTTTTCATGTTGCACAGGAACTGTGGAAACCGCCAACACTGATCCTGGGTTTCTGAACACCGTGATAATTGGAGATGACTCATGGGTGTATGGGTACGACTCAGACACAAAAAGACAGTTGTCGCAATGAAAGCATCCCGAGTCTCCAAGGTCATAAAAAGCGCGACAGTGAGAAAGCTGAGAATATTTACACCGTATTGTATACGGTTCACTCTTGACCACCCTGATGCCTCTGGGTCCCTATCACTTCTAGATTTTAACCTTAAGATTTCTGATGAGGCAGCTCTTATAACCAAATTCTCCTTCTAAGAGCCAAAATAGGATATGCGATGAATGAAATAGCACACATCCAGAACAAGTGTAGTGTATTAGCAGACAAAACCGCCTGCACTAGGAAATTCCATCAGGCGTTGGATTTGAATGGATACCCCACCATAAGGCACCTGGAGAACCCTAAAAAACGGAGTAGACGCCTTACATCCAACACCTGCTTCTTACAACTGCCTCATCTCAGTGATAAAATCACAACAGCAATCCTCAAGGCCATTAGAAGAAAGGGCTTGAATATACAGCTTGCCCATTTAGGTCCATCACTAAGGCAGCAGCTAGCTACATGCAAACACCAATATAACCCAACACTGTGCACTCTGATTAACTGTCCAATGAATACCACGGACATTTGTCACCGCACATATACGGTGTACAGATTAGAATGCGTCATCTGCAACAAATTTTACGTAGGTAGTACCATGAGACCTCTACACATCAAGATTAACGAACATACATAAACACAAGCATCATTATTCTTTAAGCACCTTAACACATGCAAAAAGTCTAACAGACTTATCAAAGTTAACATCTTGGCCACGGAGAGGGACATTGGAAATTTCCGAATTAAAGAAGCTCTAGTCATCTCTAGGTTACGCCCTGAACTATATAGGAGGCTTGAACTTAGTTCCTCATTTATAATATGATATATAGTATAGTATATATCATATTTTACCTCAGCCCACACACATCGCATTAATACAATTCTAAGCAAATTTGAATCGGTTTAAAAGATATAAATTAAAGAATCATTAATAGAACAACTCACTTGGTGTATGGATTTACAATTACCCCCTCCCCCCCCCAAAAAAAAATGAAAACAAGAAAAACAATTAAATAATGTATTATAAAAAAAGTAATAATAATAATAGTCAAAATAATAACCATGAATTTAATATACACACTACAAGCCACATTGATATTGTCTTGGCCTTTTGGCTAAGATCAAAGTGTAGTATCTGTTCCGATGGATACTACACCCTATAGACCGGTATTGTCTTGGCCTTCGGGGCTTGATTCCGCCTGTTTATGAGTTTGTCCTGTGCAGTTCTAGGAAGTCCACCCTCCCAGGCTTTGCCTCCCCTCTTTGGGGAGGAGTAAGTTTATAGCTTACTGCCTGAGGCGCCCCTACCGGGGAATGCCGACGGGGCTGCCCAGGCAATTGTTTAAACCCCACTTTCCCGACCCGACCTTGGGTCACATCTTACTTGTGGGAGTAAGATAAAAGCTGGCCTTGTGCCTAACTCCTGGAGAGGAGTAAATCAATACAAGCCACATTGATATTCACTGCTATATTGCAGCAATGCTGTTAAAATAGATAAATTATGTAAAAATATATAAAACACAATAAAATAAATAAAAATTAATATTTTTATATTGATAGTATAACGCACTTTCACCTTCTTAAAATTACCCCACAAAAATAAATTCTATAAAGAAAAATATTTTAAAAAATAAAAATCTTTAATCTTATAAAAAAAAATAATAATAAAAAAATAAATATATAAACAAATAAATTAATAAATAAAATAAGTTAGGAAAAATATAATAGAAAAATATAATAGAATAACAGACATAAAAAAAATTAAAAAATAAAAATCTTAAAAAAAAAATTTTTAATCTTAAAAAAAAAATAATAATAAAAAAATAAATATATAAACAAATAAATTAATAAATAAAATAAGTTAGGAAAAATATAATAGAAAACTATAATAGAATAACAGACTTAAAAAAAATTAAAAAATAAAAATCTTAAAAATTTTTTTTTTAATCTTATAAAAAAAAATAATAATAAAAAAATAAATATATAAACAAATAAATTAATAAATAAAATAAGTTAGGAAAAATATAATAGAAAAATATAATAGAATAACAGACTTAAAAAAAATTAAAAAATAAAAATCTTAAAAAAAAAAATTTTTAATCTTATAAAAAAAAATAATAATAAAAAAATAAATATATAAACAAATAAATTAATAAATAAAATAAGTTAGGAAAAATATAATAGAAAAATATAATAGAATAACAGACTTAAAAAAAATTAAGAAATAAAAATCTTTAAAAAAAAATGTTTTAATCTTATAAAAAAAAATAATAATAAAAAAATAAATATATAAACAAATAAATTAATAAATAAAATAAGTTGGCAAAAATATAATAGAAAAATATAATAGAATAACAGACTTAAAAAAAATTAAAAAATAAAAATCTTTAAAAAAAAATTTTTAATCTTAAAAAAAAAAATAATAAAAAAAAAAAATATATAAACAAATAAATTAATAAATAAAATAAGTTAGGAAAAATATAATAGAAAAATATAATAGAATAACAGACTTAGATTCACTATTACCTTCCAACAATTGAATAGATATATGTATACACATGTATATATGTGTGTAGGTATAGTTTTGTGTATGTTTGTTTATATGTATATTGTTGGAATTACAAACTTATATAGGGGTGACAAGTCACTATAAAAAGTTTCAAGTGATTTTATCCCCTTGTTACAAAAACAAAACAAAAACAAAACACAAATAAACAAAAAAAACAAAAAAACTAACCAGTTAGATGTTGGATTTTGATTATAATTGACTAAAACCTAAATATCTAAAAGCAAGGAAATAGATTTAAAAGTTTCAAATAAGTGTAGAAAATCCTTCTCAGCATTTAAAAAAATTATGTATTGAAAATTAAAATTTAGTGTTGTATTTGTATGTTTAAAAATTTTTTTTTTTTTTAAGATATTTCACCCCAAATAAGGCAGGTCGCCACTGTAGACGTAAAAGGCTACTGAGAATTAGGGAGTAGGTTTTGGGTGTCATCCTAAGTTGGGAGCTGTGCAGCGAGATATCTGTTTACATTAGTTTTAAACCTCTGCATATCGGTACAGTCGGGGAAACAGGGAGCAGAGAGGGAGTTCCAGAGGCCGGCAGCACGAGGAAAGAAACTGCTGGAGTAGAAGGCTCTCCAGTATCTGGGGACCTCCATAGTGAATGGATGGGACCTAGCTAACTGTCGGGTTGATCTAGTGGATTTACGTCGAGGGGGCACTAGAGCAGCTAGTTCATCGGAGCATAATCCATTGAAGTATTTGTAAAACAAGCACAAGGATGCAACATGGCGGCGATGGGACAGGGGCTGGAGCTTGGTGGATAGTGAGGGACCTATTAAGTTGGCGACTCTTTTTTGGACCTTGTCTAAGAGGGAGAGACTAGTGGATGATGCACGAGCCCAGATGTGACAACAATACTCCATACATGGGCGGATGGTGGCTTTGTAGAGATACAGGATAATGTCAGGTGTAAGGAGTTTACTAGCACAGTAGAGGGAGCCCACTTTCTTTGCAGCAGCCTTGGCAATGTCTTCAATGTATTTGTTCCAATTCATGTTACCTGTGAATGTTAGGCCGAGTAGTTTGAATGTTGAACTCTCAGGTAGGATGTTATTTGCCATGGCAATCGGTAGTTGAAGAGGTTTCTTGTAGTTACTGAAAGGAAGGAGCTTTGTCTTTGCGGCATTAAAAGTTACCAACCATTTATGACCCCAACCCACTACAGCCTGCAGGTCATTCTCTAAGGATTCGGCCATTGCCTCGGATATAATCGCATCCGTTTTGCCCACATGACGAGACTAAAGCGTGGTGTCGTCAGCAAATATACCAATCTCAGACTCAATGTCATCAGGGAGATCGTTTATGAAGATCAGGAACAATAAAGGTCCAAGAATGGATCCCTGGGGTACATCTGAATTTATGTCATGTTGCTTAGATGAACGACCATCGAAGACAACCTGGATCTTTTTTTTGGTTAGGAAGGATCTAATTATATTAAATATTTGTCCAGTAATATCATATGAGTAAATTTTTAGGAGGAGCCCCTTATGCCATACCTTGTCAAAGGCCTTGGATATATCAAGCGCTACTGCCCTAGCTTCACATGCCTTGTCCAGTGTATGATATATGCGTTCAGAGATGACCATTAAGATATCCTCAGTAGATCGTGCTTGTCTAAATCCATACTGGCGATCAGAAAAAAGTTTAACGTTAACTAGGTGCCGGACTATCGCTAGATTGATTAAGGATTACAAGGTTTTAGCAAAGATCTGGCGTAGACTGATTGGACGAGATAGTTCTAAGGATCTGTTCTATCCCCAGAATTCTTGAAAACTGGTACCACAGAGGCAATTTTCCAGCTATCAGGGAAGCAAGATGTATATATGTGTGTGTTTCTGTATGTGTATATATATATATATATATATATATATATATATATATATATATATATATATATATATATATATATATGTGTGTGTGTGTGTGTGTGTGTATATGTATGAATGTATCTATTGGTACACATTGTTATAAGGGAGATAATGTACAACGATTTTATGAGAGTTTCTTCCCTTTAAAAAAAAATACATTAAATTTAAATTTAAAGAAAACAATCGTTAATGAATTAAATTCTGAATTTTAATAATAACATTTTACTAAAATCATAACAGCATTAAATAATTTAAGAGTAAGTAGATAATGATAGCATTTACAGATAAATAAAACAAGAATTACTTTGTCATTTAAAAGAATTTATTTTGTTTGTTACATTTACTGCGGGCTATACCGCGGCCGTCGTAACGGTTACACACAATTTGGCCTTGGTATCAATCAGAACATATTTACCCGTTAATCATAAAAATAAATTAAAATAAAAAATTATTAGAAAAAACAAATAAATAAATACTGTTAGAATAAAATAAAATAACAATAATTAAAAAAAATATTAAATAGTATATAATTAAAAAAAAAAAATTAAATAGATAATATTAAGAAAAAAAAATTAATTGAACACTAGGGACCTCCAATTGGTTGTGAACTATTTACCCCCCCCCTATATATAACACGATGTAACTTTAATTTAGATTAAGATTATCAACAAAACTTTTTTACCATTCAAAAGAGGATACATTAAATAAACTGCTGATGATTTTTTAGAATTTTTTCCAGCATACGAAACTCATGAAAATGTGAAGTTAAAATGTTGTGTACTTTTTTTTACGTGATAAACTAACGTTCTTATGTATAAGCATTTATGTGCGCTGTGATAGGCACATTTTTAATAAATCTCGCATAAATCAAGTTATGGCCAGATCTTCACGAAATTTTCAATACTTATTCATTATAGGACTAATTTATCTTTAAAATGCTGTTTTCCTAAAATATATTAGGGAAAATATTTTTTTTACGTGATCCCCCCCCTCCCCCCCTGTTTCATTTTATGAAATATTGAACGAAATATATTGTCATCCGGCGATTTTTTTTTCTTATATAAAACTAAACTCTTTTAAAAAACACATTGGATTAATTTTATTAAATTTTACGTAAACTGTTTTAGTAAACTGGTCCGTGAATGCACAAATAAAAAGTGGAAATAAAAGCAATATTATTATGTTTTGAATTTTTTTTTACCTTTTCTCAATAAAATATACTGTGATTTATTGAAATGCAAAAAAAAAAAAAGTTTTACGAAATAATTTTTATTTTCAGAGACATTTATTCATTTGATCGTATTGATCGAGTTTATCGGTTTTAAACATCATTTTTGAATATATTCGTGTTCGAAATTTTTCAAAATATTTTAATATAATATAGCCCGAAGTATTATGAATCGTAAAAGACAAAAGTTGTGGCGGATGTCATATTATGTACTTGGAAAAAACTACTTAATTTGCTAGAAGTAAGAACATTTTTTTGCACTAACTGATTTTGCCGCAACTATGGAACGCAATACTAGCCATAATTAACACGTCAATTTTTAAAGTGAAATTGTCCCACGCGCATGCGCATACATTTTTAGAGTAAAATTGGTGCACGCCGCACGCTAATTTGTAAACAGTAACACTAATAAGAAAAGTAATAATCTGTCTCAAGGAAGAAAAAAATGGTTAAAACAAACCGTTAATTTTGTTTACACCATAGTAGTAAAGTAATTTGTTTCACTTCTGTTCATCCGTACATAGATAATATCTTGCCATGTCTCACGCGATGTTTAGTAAACACTACCCCGTGTGTCGTAAAACAAGAAAATTTCGTAGTTTCATCGGACAATGAAGAAGGGTTTCTTTCAGAATTTGATAATGTAACCTTTAACTAAACTATTTTACTTTAAAACAAGTATAACTTTATTTGAGAGAGTTTTTTTTGCAATCGGTAAAGCAAAACGAATGTATGACTTCTTAACGTACACATGAAATAGTGACGTCACCGTTCTTCACATGCAATTGGAGGTCCCTATTGAACACCACTCTCAGTTATTACCCCTACCCCTCTACAAAAAAAAAATATTTAAATAGTTAATTTTATTTAAACAAATATAACACTACATCAGTTAAGTCAAATATGAAATTTTGAGGAAAAAAACAGCATTTAGTTATAGTTTTATTCCATTTGCTGCGGATATTAATATTTACTGCATTATAAGCATATAACAATATTACAATTCCACACATGTTTTAGAGATTTGAAACACCAACCATTTGATAAAGAGGTCTTTCCTCGAAATATATTATGGAACACGGTCACACACATTACATCACAGTGTTAAAGTCTTGCCTAATCAAGTAAGATTTGCTATAAAAAATATTTTTAAATATATCACTTGTGTTTGTCTTGCTTCTCAATGCTGACATATTTCTATTTCTTGCATTGTGATAGCCTTCTAACACTTCTCTATATACGTATTACATGCAATGTTTTATATATATATATGATTATTTTCATTTACACAAACATGTACAAAATCTGCGACACTGGCATGTCGATGTTATCGATCAACAGCTGTTATAAACTGAGATTTCATCAGGCAGAGTTAAAATCTGATCTCCTTAGATCATATTTGGAAAGAATGAAATGGGAATAAGAGGAATTCAAAATTAAAATTTGAAGAGTCACGTGGTTGGGACCGTTAAAAATCAAAAATAATATAGAATATAAAATATGAATTCATCTAATTATCATTAATCAATCAATAAAATTATCAATAAATTCACCAACAAATTATGTAGTTTACACAATAATAATAATAATAATAATAATAATAATAATAATAATAATAATAATAATAATAATAATAATAATAATAGAGGTGGTTATGGTTATAATAAAGATAATGGTAGCCAAAGTAGTAATTATAATAAATAAATAAAATAATTATGATAATAATAAAAATGATAATAATAATAAGCTCCCTCCCATCTCTCCACACCCCACCTCACAAAAAATTTAAAAGAAATAATAAAAAAATAAATTAATTAAAAAAAAAAAATTAAAGATGTAATCATCTATCAGCCATGTTATTTCTTCCGGAAGTAGGGTTACGGCCGGACTGGAAGTGTTTAAGTTTTAGATAATAAAGGCCGGATACTTGGCGTCTGCATTTTAAACTTTAATTCAAGCCATTTATTAAAAACTAAAAAGTGGGTTCTTTGATATGACAGGGGCCATTTATTTATCTTAAAATTAAATCATTCCGGTCCGGTTATGGTTATAACCCTACTTTAGAGGGGCCTTATAATTTGTTGAGGGATTACGTGTGATTTTAGGACCCTGGCACTCGGACTTAGGGTTAGTGGTAAAAAAGTTGGTTAATTGCTCTAACAGCCTGGAAATTGCAAATTATTTTATGTTAAATTTATATACAAAACTGATCCCTTACTCTAAATTCTAAAATATTTTTTCCTTCTTTCTGCCTAGTTTTTCAGGGTGTTTACACATAATCACCTAAAAAAAGTAGAATCTCATCTCTTTTATTGGGAGGGGGCAGCAGGAGGTGTTAATCTACAAATTTACCAAATATTTACTTGTTTTTAACGCAAATACGTCACACATGAGTAAATAAATTGTTTTAGGCTAATTTCCGTAAAAAAATATATATAGTGTGAAATGTATATAGTGTGAAATGTTGATCAAATTGAGAACGAGTTTTATCTTAAAAAATAAACAAATAAAACAAAAAATGCTAATGTTAAGTGTACGGTGGCGTTGAATGAGATTATACTAGAGATTAATTTCCTAATGTAAGTAAAATAAATTTCAAGGGGGATAATTCTGTTTCTTTCCAAATCAATACGATTTGGATAAATCAGAGTTACTCCCCTTGAAATTGATTTTCATGGCAAAAGAAAGAGCATTTATGTTTCTGAAGATGTAGATAAAAGTTCAGTTATTCTGAAGCAGTGGTGAATTGCAACTTCTTTATTTTGACGTCTAAAAGAAAAAAAAATACTGAGCAGGAAAGACATATCAATGCCTCTGAAGTTCAGACTTTACAATGCATTGTGTAAAATAATCCCCCATCTCCGGGCCATTCTAACCTTTTAAGACAGTTATTTATATTTTTATCACTAACCCTAGGTCTAAGTTAAAGAGTCGTAAAACCACATGCAATCGCCTTAAACAAAAACGAAACGTACAGAATTTATCTCCCATAGCAAAAAAAAAAAAAAAAATCGTTAACTGCCGTAAAACGTCAGAATGGTCTGGGACTGACAGATCATTTTACGTTAAATTTATATGCGAAACTGATATCCCACTCTGAATTCTAAAATAATTGTTTTTTGTTTTATTCTTTCTGCCAAGTTTTTTAAGGTGTTCGCACGTAATTGCCTAAAATAAAGTAGAATCTTATTTTTATCGGGAGTGGGTGAGTGATTCAGCGGAGGGTGTAAATCTACAATGATACCAATAAACGCTAATTTTAAGTGTATCGTCGCGTTCAATGAAAGAATGAGCTTTCCCTCTGTTTATTGTCAGCAGTGAATTACACCAGAATTGAATATCCCAATAAAAAAGGAAAATAATTTCAAGGGGAGTAACTCTTATTTATCAAATCAATATGCTTTGGAGTTACTTCCCTTTAAATTGCTTTCCATGACTTAAAAGGGCGCTCGTGTCAAAAGGGTGGATAATTCAGGGTAGATAACTAGGTTTCACTAAGAAAATTAGCATAAAATTAAAAGAGAATTTAGGACGCTGAAAACGTACGCAAGACGAATGAATTGGACATATGTTTAGTTTTAATAATAAAAAAAAAACATGTATCATTTTAAAAGGTTTCTGGCTTGGGTTAGTGATAACATTTTTTTTAGATAACTGAGTTTGACTAATCAAATAACCATAAAAGCATAAGCATCGTTTGTCTCTTAAATATCAAAGATAAAGATATGTTTGAAATAAATTAACATTGAATTGGGACGCTGAAAAGGTATAATAAATACAAGAATAGTTGAACAAGGAAACAATTTCAATTGCAATTAATCAAGCAATATTAATTAACGAAGTGAAAAAACAAAAAAAAACAACAAAAAAACTTGTAAACGTACAAGAAAAAACAAATTAAATAAATGTCGAAATTTTGCTGTCGTTCACAAAATCCGACTTTTGGATAACACGGTGACAGAAACAGAATAAAGGAAAAATTTACTAGGGTAAAAATAAGTAAACCCTAACCCTAACCCGATCCGGCAGTGATTCGAACCACTTTTATTGGCATTAAAAAGAAGCTAGCTGCTTTTATTTTCCAAAGAACAGTCAACAAAGTTAACCAAAGTAACAACAACAACAACAACAACAATAATAACAATAATAATAATAATAATAATAACAACAACAATAATAATGATAATAATAATAATAATAATAACAATAATAATGATAATAATAATAATAACAATAACAATAATAACAATAACAATAATAATAATAACAACAACAACAATAATAATAATAATAATGATAATAATGTTGCATAACTACCGAAATTAAACGTCACGAGAAGCAAAGGGGGGGGGGAGAGAGCTTATTTATTACTACAGGCAGAAATCCTTCCGACTGAGGCAGTTCTCCAAAGCCACCTCACAGTTCGCTATTACATCCTCTCCGGCCGAAAACAACGCGAAATGTTCACGAGAGGATTAATAGTGATTTCAATCTTTTTTCTTAATACTTCTGATGATACAATTTTCATAGACATTCTCATAGTCATTCTTTAAGCAAACATGTTTCTCAGTAATTTTAACACATCCTGGAGAGTCATTTTTCAACAGTGACTTTAAACACACTTTTCTTAAGAGTCATTTAAACAGATTTCTAAACACATTTTTCAAGAGTCCAAGAGTCACCCTGAGACACAGTTCCCAGATATTTTACATTATAAGAAAGTTACCTTTGTAGTTCTCGTTCGTCGCTGGCCCTCGTCTTGTTGCTGGCTGTGATCGCCGTGCGGCACCTGTTTTTGTGGGCAAATTCTATCTTTAAGCAGAGGACAGAGACACTCGAAGTCGGATTTTCTGAGAGATTTCTTTTGTTCTTTTTATTTCATGCTTTCATTCGAGTGGAGGGGTTTCCATTATTGGTTCTTCATTCACATCTTCCTAAGTTCGTACTGTGTGGGACGTTAGACGCTGTCAGTAATTTCTTTAGTAGCTTTGGCCCATATCTCTTTAATTCACACCAAAACTCTTGCATTCGAGAGCTACCTCATCTGCGTGTGCTCACCGCAAGCTTCCATAATGATCTCTTAGAGGTACAGCCCTTATCGCGAGCGATTACATTCTTGGGAAAACTTTGCTCGCTTTTCCGAAACGACGTTGTCGCTTCGAGCTCCCATGGCAGACTGATCTCGACTCTCGCTCCGACAACAACAAGTGACGTCATAATCCTTTGTCTTGTCATGAACGAAAATCCCTACATTATATCTGACCTTTTACTAACCCCAAATCTTTTGAAGCAAGCCAGGTCCTGTCAACCTATTATGATTTACAAAACAAATCATTCGTGGGAACCGACTTACTCATCCAAAATAGAGGTCAGCTCAACCTGCACTGAACCCGACAAATTCACCTCAGGCACAATTAATACTAGTTGATCTACCTGCCTAAAATACAGGGCCCGTCATAATATAACAATAATAATAATAATAATAATAATAATAATAATAATAATAATAATAATAATAATAATAATAACAATAATAATAATAACAATAATAATAATAATAACAATAATAATAATAATAACAATAATAATAACAATAATAATAATAACAATAATAATGATAATAATAATAATAACAATAATAATAATAACAATAATAATAATTATAACAATAACAATAATAATCTATTAATAATGGAGTTTATGTATCTGTCTGTCTGTCTGAAGCCGAAACTCCATCAAAGTTGTATAACTATTTATTAAATCCCCTAGCTTCATTATATACTATCAAAAAAACCGGCATAAACACTATGGGCATTTCTCAATTTACATAAGCAATTGCTTTTGAACTTCTAATAAATTAGTATTCTCAAATATACACTCAGGATCGTTTCATTTAGATTTTATCATGTATTTACGTAATTTTGCTCGCTACTAATCTTACTTATAAATTATGATTAATGAATCAAATTGTTTAATTAAAATAATAATTGATTTAAAAATTAATCAGTTACGTAGTTATTTTATCTACGTCCAATTGATTAAACAGCGTGCGGAACGTAAATCCATTGAACAATCTCCCTCCGTCAATTCAGTTTGGACGCAATACAAGCGCGTAATTTGTAAACAAACGCTGGCATTTATCGTGTTACTTTAACTTACGCTGTTAAGCTTTAATTCACAAACTGTTATTATTCCATGTTTTATTTATTAAAATAAAAGATGTGATTTTATTTATTTTCTGTCAACAACAAAAATAATATAACTGATTTTAGAAACATATTGTGTAATTAAAAAAGTTAGTTAAAACACACACACACGCGCACACACACACACACACATAAAAGAGTACGGATTTTTTACATTGTTTCATTTTATAAACACTTTTCTTCTGATTCGAAAAATACTGTTCGCTGTATTTAGTTTTGTGTTAATTGTTGATTTTAACAATTTTATTGAATCAAATTGTTTAATTTACATAAAAATCGATTTAAAAATTACTACTAAGACACACACACACAAACACACACACATTCTAACAAATTTAATTAGGTAAACTTTCTTTCCGAGACCATTTACATAAGTAACCATGTTTAGTATATTCGATTTTTTTGTGCTTTTACACTTTAGGACCCGCGCTAACTTTGACTCCATCGTTAGGGTTAGGGTCAGAGTTAAAGTGGGTGTTAGGGTTAGTGTTTGGATCATCGTCAAAGTCAGCATAGATCCTACAGTAAAAGAATACAGATTTTTTTATTGTTTTATTTTATGTACGCCTTTCTTCCGATTCAAAAAATACTGTTTGCTGTATTCAGTTCTTTAAATTGTTGATTTTAACGATTTTACTGAATCAAATTTTTTAATTAAAATAAATATTGATTTAAAAATTATTAAAAATATTTCTATTTATGGAGAAGGTTAATACAAAAATCGGGGTGGGTCGAAATTTCTTTTGTCATTATTTACATCTATAACTATGTTTGGTCATAAATAAAGAATATCAAGAAATATGACTGAGGCTACATCAGTTTACACATTAGCGTTAATTTCTGACGCGGCAGCCTAGCAAAAATATGCGACCGGAGGGAGCATATATTTGCTAGTAATAATAATAATAATAATAATAATAATAATAATAATAATAATACTCACAGCACAACTGAGAGAACAAATCTACCAATCTCTGGACAAACGTGGACTGCTCCCCGAGGAACAAAAGGATGCCGGAAAGGACAAAGAGGGGCACATGATCTACTATACATTGATCAAAAGACTCTGAAGGAGGTGAAGAGCAGACAAAAGAACATAACCATGGCATGGATTGACTACAAGAAAGCCTACGACAGAATCCCCCAAACATGGATAATTGAATGCTTAAAGATATACAAGATACCAGACAGGATTATTAATCTCATCCAGAAAGCGATGGAAACATGGAGACTAAAACTGACAGCCGGAGGACAATACCTGTCTGAGATAAAAATACAGAGAGGCATTTTTCAAGGAGACTCTCTATCACCACTACTGTTTATAATAGCCATGATGCCACTCAACTACATACTCAGAAAGTGTGATGCCGGATACAGGTTTACGGATACAGAACAAAGAATAAACCACCTGATGTACATGGATGACCTTAAACTGTTTGCAAAAAACAAAAAAGAACTGGAAAAGCTGATAAACACAACCAGGATATTCAGCCAGGATATCCAAATGGAGTTTGGAATAGAAAAATGTGCACTACTAGAGATCAGAAGAGGAAAACTGGAGACGACAGAAGGTATAAAACTCCCCAACCAAGAGGAGATGAGGGCGCTAGGAGAACAAGAGAGTTATAAATACCTGGGAGTTCTGGAAGCAGATACAATCAAATATACAGAAATGAAAGAGAAGATTGGAAAAGAATATCTACGAAGAACAAGGAAACTCTTAGAAACTAAACTATATAGCAGAAACCTAGTAAAAGGGATAAACACATGGGCTGTATCACTAATAAGATACTCTGGCCCATTCATAGCCTGGACCAAAGAAGAACTCAGACACCTTGACCAAAGGACTAGAAAACTAATGACTATGCACAATGCATTGCACCCAAAAGACGATACGGACAGACTCTACATGAAAAGAAATGAAGGAGGTAGAGGACTGGTAAGTATAGAAGACTGTGTGGAAGACACCAAAAAAGAGCTGGAGAAATATGTAACCCAGAACACGGAAAGACTGATCACCACAGCAAGAGACACCAGCCCAACAAACAACTCCGGAAGCACTGAACCCAGAAACAAAAAGACAAGAAAGGAAAAGTGGGAAGAAAAACAACTACATGGACGATTTATAAGACTCACAAGCGATGAAGCCAATGAAAACAGCTGGGCATGGCTAAGAAAAGGACACTTGAACAGAGAAACGGAATCTCTGCTGACGGCTGCACAGAACAATGCGATTAGGACAAACTTTATTAAAGCAAAGATAGATAAAACCCAGGAAAACAGCAAATGCCGATTGTGTGGACAAAGAGACGAAACGATAAAT
>OY744543.1:64917203-64987203 GCA_963556195.1 Sepiola atlantica | reverse complement strand
TGAAAAATAGTGAGTATTGTGTTTAATTGAAATGTGTACTGTTCTTGTGCCATACTTATTGTATCGGATTCGCTAAAAGAAAATATTGAAGAAAAAGAGGAAGAAAAGAACTTTCTGACGGACGTTGATAAAATAAAAAAAGAGTTAATTTTATCATGGAAATTATGTTGGACTTCGGCACGGTTTGTTAATTTTATTTCTTTTGATTGTAACTTTGGTGAAAAGAAAAAAAGAGACTTTTGATTGATTTGTAAGAATACGGACTTTATAGTAAGTTCATGTTTAAAAGGATTTATTCCTTAATTTAGATTGTGTTAATTTTTGTTGTATCTACCTTAATGTTCAGAGATACTGATGTTGTATTTTTTTGATTCTTATTTTTTTTGCATGTTACCCAGGAATAATTTATTTATTCCAGCTTTGGAAAAAAAAGCAGTCCAGGCTATCTTTTTTTTGTAAATAAAACTATATTTTAACTTTTCGAACATCTTGTATTCCCTTTCTCCTCTCTTGTATTACTGCTTTCCTTATCTCTTGTTATAAGTTTTTTATGATAATTTTCCTAGATAACATGACCATCGTTTAGAGCGGTTTTTCGTTAACGACACGAAAATTCCGACATTCTGCTTTTTTTTATTATTAAAAGCGATTCTGCTTTTTTTTATGTTCCATTTTTGTTTTGGGTGGACTAACTTCAAAACGATATTCTGGAATAACTAATTTTCTTTCTATTAAAAGCATTCTGCTTTTTCTATCCTAGATTCGTTTGGGCGAACGTATTCAGATGATGTGCTGGGAATAATATAATTAATTTTCTTTCTATTAAAAGCATTTTACTTCTTGTTTCATATTTCGCGTGTTGGAAAAAATACTCGAAAATGTGCTACTAATTTGGAGGGGGTTTCTTCTATTGCTATTTTTTGGTACTAAGTCAATGAAGGAACTTACTTCAAGTTATAATCTCCTTTCTGTCTTTGGCGCCAAGTTACGTGTAACAGACGTGTTGCCCGGAATTCGGCAGCCCATCATTACAATTAAAACGTAGTCAAATGCGAGATGTTCAGGTTTTAATACTGTTTTAAGCTGACTGCTTTTTTTTCTTTTTCTTTTATGTATTTTATGTGAAAATTGCATTTTTAAAGGTTGATCGCCATTTTTGTCCGCCACGTGGAGTCATTTTTGTGAATTTCCCGCGTATTCTAAGTCGCCATTTTTGTGAACTGTTGAATGTTGGATATTGAATGATTTTTGTGTAATTATTTTTCCCTTGAGAATTTTGCTTTGACTGACAGGTGGAATTGTTAGAATTACATTTGAACGACTTTGGTTAACTATGGTACAGCCTTTTTCCATTTTTTTTTGTAGGAATCTTACTTAGATAATTTTACGTTGTCATTTTCCCGCCATTGAGAAGACGTTTGGCGCCTATTTTAGGTTAGCCCACACCTGATCGCCATATTGTATTTTGTTCATAATGGCGTCTACCCCCACTGTTAATCTCCTTGTAGAAAGGCGAGATATTGTAAAAATTAAAGTCGATACTATTATTGATGTTCTTGGGGGTGGCGAGGGGGAGAACCGGGAATTTGTTTCTTCCCAGAGGGATAGGGTTAAGGAACTCTTTGCGTCCATTGATTCGCTCAATGAGCAGATTACAAGTGCCTATATTGAGAGTGAGTCTCGCGAAGAGATGTCTGAGAACTGTCGGAGCGAAACGTTATATCGTATCCATGTGGATCGACGTTTCAGCGAATTGGAGAGCATGTGGAAGGATGAGGGCTCCCCACATAATGGAGAAGGGGAGAAGTCTAAAGCGTCCCTTTGTGGTGTGACACCAAAACTTGTCTGTCCTGTTTTCGACCCCATCAGTTTGGAACGTGACAGATTGGCGTATCTCAACTTCTCGAAGGAGTTCGAAAATTGCGTGTCAAATATACCCAGTGAGTCCACGAGGTTGATTATTCTGAAAAATCACCTCAGGGGCTATGCCCACCGAATAGTGGGACATCTTTCCATTTCGGATGCCAACTTTGAGGCAGCGATGGAGATCCTAGATAGAGAATTTTTAGATAAAAAGTTTATTGTAAACTCTATTTTTAAAGATCTCCATAGTGCTAAACCTCTTGGGGATTCAGATACTAACTCGGTGAAGAGCTTTCTAACTAAGGTGAAAGCTCAAATATACGAGCTGAAAAACTCCTTTGGTATGGATTTTCTAGAGGAGGAGGCCCCCGGCAATCTGTTGCTAAGTAGCATTATTTTTGAAAAACTTCCTATTTCTGTGAGACGGGAGCTGATTCATACCGTCAATGGTAATTACCCATCTCTGGGAGATATCCTTGATAATTATTCTGAGGTGTTGCGCACGTTGGATATCGTCAAACCCAGGATGGTTAAAACGGTAAAGCCCGTCGCCAAACCGCGTTCGTCTGGTTCCTTTAGATGCAGGTCCGCTAGTGCTGTTAAGAAGCCCTCCACTTTGGAGAACTTTTTTGTAAAAACTAAACCCAGTCGACATAAGTGCTTCCTTTGCAGTAGTGACTGCCATATTGCGTACTATTGTGGGAAGTATCCCTCTCTAAGGGATCGGTTACAACGATGCCAATTGGCTAAGTTGTGTACCCGTTGTACTAGCCCGTTCCATAACGCCGAGGCGTGCCCCGGTAAAAGTGGTCGTTTCCGCCCCTGTTGGAAATGTAAAAGTTGCGAACATGCAGGTGCGTTATGCCCTGACTTTGACAAGTCTCGGCTGGATACTAACCCCTGTCTCCAGGTGGGAGAAGTGAATCTTCTCCTGCCTATAATTAAAATTGACGTGGTCAATAATGGAGTTGTAAAATCTTTCAATTGTCTGTTGGATTCAGGAAGCCAGCGCTCCTATTTGTCTGATGTAGTTCTGGACATTTTGAATTGCCGTTCTATGCCTGTAAGGAGAAGGGACTTCTTTATTAAGACTTTTCTCGGAACGGCCAGAAGGAGCCTAAATGAACTCGAGTTGCGGGTCAAAGTGCCGAACTCTGAGTGTGTTATACCCTTTTTGGTGGACGAAGGCTTGGACCTTCAGTTTCACGTCAGGGGTCTGTCTACTGCTATTGAAAGTATTATTGCGGGTGGGGAGAAATTGGCTGCTGACTTTTCAAATGTTGAAAATGATTGTATTACTGTACATGGTTTGGTAGGTGTTGACCTACTGATGTATCTGGGACCCATGAAGTTGTCTCCCTTCATGAATGGGTCTGTTTTTGAGTTTCCTCAAGGAATTGTGCCTTTTGGAGATATGTCCAATTTTGTGAGTCCTGTTATGAAGAAAACGGATGCCTCCGTTGTTGGCGCGAATTACAGCCAAGTTGTGTCCGAACACTCACGGTGTCTTATGACACATGTTTATTTTGTGCTTGAGCCGAAGTCTCAATATTTCGACCCTTTCGATAGTTTTGTTGATTCTTCTGTGGAAAGAGCCGTGGACAAGCTCTTTAGTTTGGAAACACTAGGATTTACTGAGAACTCTGTAAGTGACTATGACAGGAATAAAATTGATGCCTTTCGCAATTCGATATCGTACCGAGACAGTTGCTACTATGTTAGTTTGCCATGGGACGAGGGAAAGTTGCCTTCTGTTCCTTCCAACCATCGAGTGTCGTTGAATGTGCTTGATAAGGTTGTCACTCGTTTGACGAGGCAGGGTCTATATGAGGACTACTGTCAGGTTTTCTTAGAGCAGGAGAGGGAGGATATTATTGAGAGAGTGGAAGTGAATCCAGAGGATTTCACTCATTATACTTGGATTCCTCACCGTCCGGTTATTAAGGCTAATGGTCAGAGTACCACAAAGATAAGGCCGGTGTTCAACTGTTCGTTGCGAACAGGTGGACATCCCTCTCTAAATGATTGTGTCTATCCGGGAATTAACCTTTTCACGGATATGCTAGAGTTATTGTTGAAGTTTCGTATGGACCGTTATGTCCTGTTGGCTGACGTCCGTAAGGCCTTTCTCATGATTCGGTTGGAAACCGAAAGAGATAAGAATCGGTTTTGCTTTTTTGTGAAATTGAATGACAAACTGGTATGTTATCGTTACAAAACCTTGATTTTTGGGTTTGTGGCCAGCCCATTTATTCTCAACTTCGTTATTAGACATCATGTTGAAAAATACCCTCATAGTTTATACAGGGATATGCTTATGGAAAATTTTTATGTGGATAGTCTTATAAAAACTCACAATTCACAGAAAACTTTGTTGGATCTATACCTGAATGCAATGAGTATCATGCAGGATGGTAAATTTTCATTGAGGTCCTGTAATTCCAATAGTGATGTTTTGACCACTCGAATGAAAGCTGACAAAAGTTTTGTCACCCATGATTCTCCTATGGAGAGGGTGTTGGGTTATGAGTATGATCCTGTGCAGGATAATTTGCATGTGGCGGTCAGTTCCTTGGATGTGCCGGCTGATACAAAAAGGGGCATCCTATCGCAGAACTCTTCCATATTCGACCCTTTGGGGCTTGTTTTGCCTGTGACTATCAAGGGAAGGGTAATACTCAGTGAGATATGGAAAACTCAGGTGTCTTGGGATCAGAAGATACCGGGGAGTTTGCAGTTCACTTGGAACAAGTTGTTTCCTGAGCTGATTAATCTGCATAGTGTGAGGATCCCCAGATGTGCTGTTGATTCCTCTGCACCTGCCACGTTAATAATCTTTTGTGATGCTTCACAACAAGCCTTTGGCTTTGCGGCTTACATTTTCCAGTATGGGGCTGCTAAATTAATATTTTCCAAGGCTAAGGTGGCACCTTTGGCAAAGAGAACTTTGCCGTCACTTGAGTTGATGTCCGTGTTTTTGGCGATGAAATGTATCCCTAATCTTTTGAAGGTGTTTCAAAAGGATGTGGTCAAGAAAATGGTGGTTGCGGTGGACGCACAAGTCGTGTTGTCCTGGATTCTGTCCGAGACAGTTGTGACAAAGAGTATATTTGTCCGAAATAGGTTAAAAGATATTCGAGTGGGAGTGGATAAATTGTGTGAACAAGGTTTGGAAGTGATGTTCAAGTATGTGAACACTTCTGACAACCCTGCCGACCTGATCACCAGGGGTATTTCCTTGGCAAAATTCAAATCTCTATTGCCCTTTTGGTTATCGGGGCCGCAGTGGCTGGTCGGTGAGAATTTTAACTGGCCAGTGTATGATTTGAACTGTTTGAGTTCTGACAGTCAGAGGTTAGTGCTGACTAATGCCATCTCTGTGGTTCCTGTGATTCAGGAATTGTCACCGGTAGTGGATTTTAAGAGATTTTCTTCTTTGGGAAAACTCATGAGAGTTTTGTCCTACGTGTTTAAGTTTGTATTGAAGTTGCGGAAATCCATGAAAGAACCAGGCCAAGTGGCCAAAATTTATTTGATTAAGTTGGAGCAGTCCTTGCTTTTTCCCAGGGAAAAGTCCTTTTTGTTGAACCCCTCCAACCGTGAGATTCCTCCGTTGGTGGCGAAGTTGGATCTTTACCTGGATGATAAAAGCTTGATAAGGTCTGGGGGAAGGATTGGTAAATCCAGCCTTTACCCTCCGGAAATTTTACATCCGATTTTGTTACCTCGAGGCAGTCATATAACTGATTTGATTGTTATGGACTGTCATCTCAAATGTAAGCATTTGGGTATTGCAGCTACCCTCAGCAAACTCCGTTTGTCAGGTTTCTGGATACATAAATCCAGGCAGGCAGTGAAGTCGGTTATCTCTGCCTGTGCTCTGTGTAAAAGATACAATGCCGTATCTTTCAAATACCCCAAGGTAACCAATTTACCTAAGCACAGAGTTAATTTTGTGAAGCCCTTCAACCATACCGGGATAGACTTTACTGGTCACTTGTGGGTTGAAGATGAAAGGGGACCGCAAAAAATGTATATATTACTTTTTACGTGCTTCAATGTGAGGGCGGTTCATTTGGAGTTGGTGGGTGACATGTCTACTCACTCAGTGATATTATCATTGGTGAGATTTTTTAATATTTATGGGGTGCCTTCCCATATATACTCAGACAATGCTAAATCATTCGTTGCTGGATGCGGTTTGATTAAGCAAGTGCTGGTGTCTGACGAGTTCGAAGAGAAGTTTAGTACCTTTGACATCAAGCACCAGACGATACCTTTATATTCTGCTTGGTTCGGCAGTGTTTGGGAGCGTCTTGTTAAGACGGTGAAGGTTTGTCTTTATAAGTTAGTGAGTCGGCAGAAGTTGGGTTATTTTGAACTTCTTTCTGTGCTGTCTGATATACAGAATGCCATTAACTCACGTCCTCTAACTTATAGATGTTCTGGAGATGATGGTTTGGATATTATATCTCCAAACGCGTTTATTCGCCCGTATTGTAATAGTACTGTTTTTATAAATTCTGAAGAATGTTTTCTTGAGAATTCTCCTCCTTCTAGGAGTGACCTTTTGGAGAAGCTGAAACAAAGGGATCTTCTCTTAAAGAAATTTAAGGTTTTATGGTACGAAGAATACCTGCTCGGCTTGAGAGAACTGAGTGGTGATCTGTACCAATCTGATTTTGGTGATGTCATCGCGATAGGCGATGTGGTTCTTGTTAAGAACCCAGCCAAAGCTCGCCCATATTGGTCCTTGGGTAGAGTGATAGGTTTGACTCCAGGTGATGATTCTCATATTAGATCTGCCCTGATTAAGAAGGCAGATGGTTCCTCTCAGGAACATTCTTTGAGACACCTTTTTCCGATGGAGTTGTCGGTTACACATTCCCATCAGGCCTCGGAGGTTCCTGATGTGGTCCAGCCGGATGTTGCTGGTGGAGATCATTCCTCGACTTCCAATTCTAGACCCATTCGAATTTGCAAGAAGGTGAGTGAACAGGATGATGATTATTTGTGGTATTGATGTGTGCATGGGACATGTATAGACATTGTACATTTTTTTTCTTTGTCGGGAGAGTGTGGAAATTTCTAGACGTTTTTCTAAGTAAGTCAACGGTTACTTCCCTTTGTTGAAGGGTAGGTAGGGGGCTTACGTGCAGGTCGAAGGTCATAAGGATATTGCGTAGGTGTTATGTGTGAAGGCCATGTGTCACGTGATTTCTATTTTTGGCAATGATGCAATTTGTTCGTGTCTGGATATATCGGCGCGAAATTTAATCAGAACAGAGCGAGTCGTTGAAGAGGACACATGTTAAAACTGTTTCTCCGTCCACAAGGGGACGTTAAATTCAAGAACAGATTTGAACGTTGGGCAGGAAAGAACTGCGTACTGTTTATCCGTCCACGAGGGGACGTTAAATTCATGAACAGAGTCGCACACCGGTATGACAGGACGTGTTAAAACGTTGTTTCAAGCCAGAGACTTGAAATAAGGAGAAGATGTTGAACAAGATGGCTCCGGGAACGAAATTGCCTATGTTGAAGAGATTAGCTCCCGAGAAGTGAAATACTTTGCTGTCGAGAAGATTCTAATCAGAGATTAAGAATCATAGAGATTGATCGTCTTTGCACACAGATCGATTTGAGATGATATTCAACTGTGCCAGTTGAATCAGTCACATACGCGCGTGTTCGCCATTCAAGACGAACGATGAAAAATAGTGAGTATTGTGTTTAATTGAAATGTGTACTGTTCTTGTGCCATACTTATTGTATCGGATTCGCTAAAAGAAAATATTGAAGAAAAAGAGGAAGAAAAGAACTTTCTGACGGACGTTGATAAAATAAAAAAAGAGTTAATTTTATCATGGAAATTATGTTGGACTTCGGCACGGTTTGTTAATTTTATTTCTTTTGATTGTAACTTTGGTGAAAAGAAAAAAAGAGACTTTTGATTGATTTGTAAGAATACGGACTTTATAGTAAGTTCATGTTTAAAAGGATTTATTCCTTAATTTAGATTGTGTTAATTTTTGTTGTATCTACCTTAATGTTCAGAGATACTGATGTTGTATTTTTTTGATTCTTATTTTTTTTGCATGTTACCCAGGAATAATTTATTTATTCCAGCTTTGGAAAAAAAAGCAGTCCAGGCTATCTTTTTTTTGTAAATAAAACTATATTTTAACTTTTCGAACATCTTGTATTCCCTTTCTCCTCTCTTGTATTACTGCTTTCCTTATCTCTTGTTATAAGTTTTTTATGATAATTTTCCTAGATAACATGACCATCGTTTAGAGCGGTTTTTCGTTAACGACACGAAAATTCCGACAAAAGGTGACTTAGCAAAAATATCGTTAGACACAACGATAACTAAAAAAAGGGTTACTATTTTAACAAAGGTACGATATTGTGCTCCAACTAAGAATAACCACGGGGTTTTTTTCTCAGAAAAAACAAACAAACGGGTTAAAATAGAAGAAACAATTAAACAATAAAAAATAGTTACATACAAAGTTTCTTTCCAGTTTGAAGCAAAGTCTTTTCTTCAAATTGTCCCGTTTTTCCCTCTCAAAACTTATCTTGGCTTTTTAAACACTTTCCTTTCACATAAAAAGGGGGTTCCTCTTTGAGAGTCTCTCTCTCTCTCTCTCTCTCTCTCTCTCTCTCTCGGAAACTTGTTCGGTTTAACCTCTTCTGGTTGCACCAACTTAAATATGTTTAGGGTCTTCTTCCCCTAATATCCTTTTTTTCGTGAAAATATCTGTTTTCCTTTTAGAGAAAGTCGCTCCGCAAACGGCGGTATACGACTAAAAAGTCCTGTTTAAAGGGTAGATTTTTTAAAAAAAATCTTCAAGTTGAATTTTACTCCTTTTAGAGATTGTGTTGTCTTGGTAAAAAAGTATTGCAGTATCCATATTTTGGGAGGCTCTTAGGAGGCTCTGCGCATGCGTCAGATTCATTCATAAAAAAGTCGTAGTGAGTGATTCAAACCAGCGCATGCGCACACAATTCAGTTTGTAGGAAAAAACGTGTTTCATTTTTTGTTTTAGATAAAAAAACACGTGTTTCTTTCGTGTTTGTTTTCATTTTCAGTTGTTTTTATTCTTAACACCTTTCGTTTTCTTCACTTTTAGCGTGTTTATTTTCAGCGATAGTAACTTAATTGTTAAAAATGCCTACTTTTTGTTTTAGCGTGTTTGTTTGTTCTCATTCTGTTTACATTTGAATTGTGCGCTTTCCTCTGCGCATGCGCTGGTTTGAATCACTCACTACGACTTTTTTTTATGAATGAATCTGACGCATGCGCAGAGCCTCCCAAGAGCCTCCCAAAATATGGATACTACAATACTTTTTTACCGTTTTCTTTACTTAAAAGGGGGTATTCGAAATTATAGGTTGATTTCTCAACGGAGTACAAAACACACGTCCCCACTCTAAGGACCTGCTTCTGGAACTGAGTTAAAATTGGCGCCAGCAACAGAGTTTGGCTGAAAAGGGGGAGGGGGGGGGCAACTTGGGTTACACCGGAGGTCCCTAGGTACATCATTGCCAAGGCCGACTGCTAAAAAAGGAAAACCCCACCCATCTCAGCATAGAAAAGAAAAAAGGACAGATACGATCAAGGTCATAGGGTTAAAATACAGGCAGGCCGACCGATGAGTCAGAAATGTCGACCCCCCCCCCCACCACCACCACCGCTTTCTGGGGAAAGAAATAAAATTTCCAAAGTAGTTCAGCATTCCCAGGAAGCACTGTAGCTCATCTTTGCTTTGTGGATTTGGCATCTTTTGTATGTCGCGTAATTTTGCTGGGTTTTGCTTGATGCCGGTGGATGTGTATATATTACCGAAGAACGTTATAGTGGGTTGTTTGATGATGCACTTTTCGCTGTTAAACACGAGGCCGGTTTCGGCTGCTCGTATCATCAGGTTGTGCAGATTCTTGTCGCGTTCCACATCATTTTCCCCGTATACTGCTACATGATCTGTGATGCTAGCCACACCATCTAAACCTTCAAGGATTTGGTCCATCCTTGCCTGGAATATATCCTGAGAGACGCTTAGACCAAATGGCAATTGTTTCCAACAAAGTCGCCCGAAAGGAGTTCTGCACGTTGTTAGGTGGACTGATCGAGTTTGCTGAACACTTTTGCCTTTGCAAATTTCGGATTCAGCTCTTCAACTGTTGGTATTTTGTAGGGGCATCTTTTAAGGCTGGAGTTTAGTTTCTGTGGGTCGATGCATATTCTAAGGGATCCATTCTTTTTCGTACTGAAGGCTGGAGCACCAGTCTTCTACCTTCTTTAGCACGTCTTGTTCGATCAGCTTTCCTATCTCTTGTTTCAGCTTGTCTTTGAGGTGGAAGGAAATAAAATTTCCAAATAAACTGTAACAATATTAATTAACAGACATATTTTTTCCGAATATATTGAAAAAAAGTTTTCCTAATTTAATTACAAGAAAAGAAAACAAAAAACTGTCGTGCTGCTCCCCCCCCCCCCCCGTTTTATTACTCCACTCACCTAACAAAAACCGGATGTTTAATAATGATTAAACATCCGGTTTAACTCGTGTGATAGAAATCAACACACTTTCTTTCTTTCTGCGCACATCGTCACTCGATCCAACCAATCAGATCTCATCAAAGCAGTCGCTCATACACTATATATCTCGTCATTAATCAACTCATGCAAGGGCCTCCGTCGCTGCTGACCTCACCTTGCCCCGCGGACCTTTGTAAGACATTATGACACCCTTTCTCCAGCTCCGACTCCTGTGCAACCCCTGTTCCAGCCTGCCTCTCCAGCTCATTCCATGCAGCGCCTGCTCTAACTCACTCCCTCCAGCCTACCTTTGTAGTTCTTGCTTCTGTCATTTCCAGTTCTCGTAGATGTCTTAACTCTCCTGTTGATCCAGCTTGTAGTTCTTGCTTCTGCAGGAACTGCTCCACCTATTCCCTGCAGCGCTTGCCTCAGTGCTTTCAGCGGTTCCTGCTCCAGCTCCTTCCTGCAGTGCCTCCTCCAGCTCCTTCCATCAGCTCCGGTTCCTATCATTTCCAGTTCTCGTAGATGTCCTAACTCTCCTGTTGATCCATATTTTGGCCACATCCGTACAGACCGGACCTATTTGAGGTATTTTATTACACCTCAGGGACGCCACTCCAATCTCCACCCTTTCCTGCTATCCAGGTTCTAGAATCGTCCTTCCTGTTGATCCAGCCTTTCCTACTATCCAGCTTCCAGAGAAGCCATTCCTGTCCTTCCAGCCTTTCCTGCTTCCAGTGGCGTCATTCCTGTCCTTCCACCCTTTCCTGCTTCCAGTGGCGTCATTCCTGTCATTCCAGCCTTCATGATTCCGGTGACGTACCAAACTATATTCCTTCAGTTCTTCTCTCGTTATTTTCTTTTTGGTGCAATAAATACAATCTCTGTTTTACACTGTTCATCTGCGTTTGTTCTTTCTTCTTTGCCATTTGCCGTAATGTTTACTTGTGTCTACTTTCTTAGTTGTGACACCGATCACCTCGGTGACTGGAGTAGCGGCATTGCCCAAAGCGTCGCATGGCGCTGCCCAATCGTCGGCTAAAACTCCCCAGGTAATTGGCCCCTGCAACAAAACTTCTTATAACTGAGTCTATTTATCATTTTCTTTTAAGTAAGATAAGTTCCTTAAAATTTTATTTTTATTTAAAATGAACATTCTCTATAATTTGTTTATATAAAATGATAAATTTGAAACCTTTAAAAATAATTAACATCGTAAATTTTACGTTTTTTAATTATTAAAGATAAAGATATGTTTGAAACTAATTAACCCTTTTTTCATTTTTAAATGAAGGTTCGTTAATTAACATTATTTCATTGTTCGATTGATTAATTATAATAAAAATTGTTTCATTATTCAAGTAATAGTGTATTCATTGTTCAAGTAATATTGTATTCATTGTTCAAGTAATATTGTATTCATTGTTCAAGTAATATTGTATTCATTGTTCAAGTAATATTGTATTCATTGTAATATTGTATTTATTGTTCAAGTAATATTGTATTCATTGTTCAAGTAATATTGTATTCATTGTAATATTATATTTATTGTTCAAGTAATATTGTATTCATTGTAATATTGTATTTATTGTTCAAGTAATATTGTATTCATTGTTCAAGTAATAGTGTATTCATTTTAATATTGTATTTATTGTTCAAGTAATATTGTATTCATTGTTCAAGTAATATTGTATTCATTGTTCAAGTAATATTGTATTTATTGTTCAAGTAATATTGTATTCATTGTTCAAGTAATAGTGTATTCATTGTTCAAGTAATATTGTATTCATTATTCAAGTAATATTGTATTCATTGTTCAAGTAATATTGTATTCATTGTTCAAGTAATATTGTATTCATTGTAATATTGTATTTATTGTTCAAGTAATATTGTATTCATTGTTCAAGTAATATTGTATTCATTGTAATATTGTATTTATTGTTCAAGTAATATTGTATTCATTGTAATATTGTATTTATTGTTCAAGTAATATTGTATTCATTGTTCAAGTAATAGTGTATTCATTGTAATATTGTATTTATTGTTCAAGTAATATTGTATTCATTGTTCAAGTAATATTGTATTCATTGATCAAGTAATATTGTATTTATTGTTCAAGTAATATTGTATTCATTGTTCAAGTAATATTGTATTTATTGTTCAAGTAATATTGTATTCATTGTTCAAGTAATATTGTATTTATTGTTCAAGTAATATTGTATTCATTGTTCAAGTAATATTGTATTTATTGTTCAAGTAATATTGTATTCATTGTTCAAGTAATATTGTATTCATTGTTCAAGTAATATTGTATTCATTGTTCAAGTAATATTGTATTCATTGTTCAAGTAATATTGTATTTATTGTTCAAGTAATATTGTATTCATTGTTCAAGTAATATTGTATCTATTTTTCAAGTAATATTGCATTCATTGTTCAAGTAATATTGTATTCATTGTTCAAGTAATCTTGTATTCATTGTTCAAGTAATATTGTATTTTTTATAAAAAATCATTTTATTTTCTGGTGATTCACTAAAAGTGTTACTGCTACGTGTTCCAAAAGTTTATTGTAAAAATTACAAATAACTTTTGAAAGATGCACTCGAAATTGAATATTTAAAAGCATTCATTTTTTTTAGTATGAAAAATGGTTACTTTCCCTTTTTCCCCTCTATAATTATAACGCTTTGTCCTGTACGATGATAAATTACCTCCTTTGAATTCCAAAATAGTCCCATTTGATTGGTCAAGACAATTCTCCTTAACCAATCAATAGACACTTAATTTTGTTTGCACGTTTTAGAGTCGTGGATTGTGTAGCATCGGATCCAGTGAATTCAAAATGTTTTTTCAGTCGTTTCTATGGAACACATCACAAATCGCGCCGTATCATGCAAGAAGCAACGGTCAAGCTGAGAGATTTGTTGATACTTTTAAAAGAGCGAGGGGTACTCCCACGAAGAAACGCATACAGGATTTTCTACAAGTGTATAGAATGACCCCGAATGATAACGTTCCATCTAGCGGAAGCTATGTTCGCAAGAAAGATCGAGATGATTTTTTACAGATAGTTACTGACTTATAAGAAACCGGAACAAAAAATAAATGTAAAAAAAGACGCTTCAAAATCTGAGAAAAGGTTTTTTCCGAATATTTAAAAATAACAGATCATTTTGGGAAATCGGGATTGCGGAGAAAAGAATTGGTAATATGCTCTATATGGTGAAAGTGCCAAAATTTACTCATAGTAGACATTTAAACCAACCCACGCAAAGATATTCCAATACGGTAGAGGAAAATACTACAGATGAAAAATTGATGGACGTCGCGTCTGAAACGTTCGAGTTACCAATTCCACAAGTAATTTCTCAAAGGTGAACGTCTAAAAGAAAAAGAAAAATACCGACTTCATGGAAGTGAACCCCAAAATTGACTCCTTACGGAACGTAGGCTTAAAAAGAGGATGTTATAGTGTAAGCTGATCTACCTATTTCAGGAATAAATGGATTTACCCAAACACAATAAACACAATTAGGACTAAACGTTGTGGCAGCAATTAGTGGCAGTTATGCCCCCAGAATCATGACACGTACATCTGTAACTTTCGTTAATACACTTTTATTAATTATATCACTATGTTTTTCTTCATTATTACCGGCCTGCAAGGCCACAAAAAATGACTAAATTCACACCAGCATTGAAAAATTATAACACAACACACACGAACACACAGCATACGAAGTACATACATATATATGTGTGTAGACACAAACATATATATGCACAAATACATATAAACACCCACGACATAAACCAGAAAAGATACACTGACATAAACATACAAAGACATCATAATACACAGTCGCACACACACACACACACACACACACACACACACACACACACACACACACACACACATATATATATATATATATATATATATATATATATATATATATATATGTGTGTGTGTGTGTGTGTGTGTGTGTTTGAAAAGTATGTTTAAAGAATAAGTATATATATAAAACGGAATGAGGGAAATAAACAAAGACAGAATACATAGAATAAAATAAATAGGTTCGATTTCGATATTTCGTTTCATTTTTGGGAACTATCAAATAGAATATAGTTAACATAATTCGATCTGTATATTGATTTTAGGGTTGAATTGAGAATGTTTTAGCCTCAATTTTTAGTCACTCCCCCTCCCCCTTGCTAATGCTTTTTATGACCAGTGAAAAATGCTCTGTATCTCTCTACCGCAAATGCCCACGAATCACAATTTTAAATACCTTTTTTCACTCAATTCTCGCAGGGTCGATAATACTATTGCCTAAAACTTTATTCAATTTAAATCGTATTATTACGAACTCGGAATGAGTTGTCACGATGTTAACATCTAGTAGGACTGCGATTGTCAACTGTCATATTCTATTCAGTAATTTTTTGCCGAGAAACACTTCAGCCCGACGTTCCTTATTCAGTTTTAAAAACTAAAATTAGACGTTTCTCCATTCAATATGTTCAGTGCTTCGTATTAAATAAGGCAAGGGGGAAGAAGAAACACTTAGAAGATAAACTGACCCAAGATATTCTTTTTTCTGTATTCATCGACGTTTTATCATAGTTTCCTTCTTCCATCTTCTTTCCCCAGCCTCTCAAAATCCATTCCACACCTCACCACGACAAAAATATCAGCCCCCGTTAATCTCTCCCACTCTAAGGCAAATTCACTAATATTCTCACCCCTCCCTATTTCACGGCTGCCTTAATGGTACCCACCCAAAGTTTTCCATATTCATTTCATTCTTCGCAGCCTGGACTCTCCCCCAGTGCTCACAGTAGCCACGGCTACTACTTTTCCCTTATCAATATCATGTCAAACCAAAATTCCGATGTACTTGCATGACGTTTTTCTTCAAATATCATTCTGAGGAAGTCTTACAATGAAGACGAAACGTTGATGACTATATTAAAAAATATATATATCTTTTGTTTTTTTCCTTTTTCATTTCCCATATATATATATTATATAATGCAACCTTAATTCCTATATAATTTTATTTCTAGCTACCATATCGCAGAATGATTCGTAGGTGTAGTGTTTAGATAGTATTTTATTATTATTATTATTATTATTATTATTATTATTATTATTATTATTATTATTATTATTATTATTATTATTATTATTACTAGTATTACTATTGTTATAAAGAATTTTATTTGATATGCAAATTACCATATCACACGGTAGTCTTAAGGGTAGTATATTATTATTATTATTATTATTATTATTATTATTATTATTATTATTATTATTATTATTATTATTTATTTATGTATATATAAGTAACATTTTAAGCTGAATTATTTCGACACTTGATTATTGGGGAAATGGTAGTTTTATCTGTACCATTGGAGAGCCAAGCATATAACTGTCCTGTTTTTAAATCTCCGAAACAGTTACATGGTAAACAGCTGATGATCCCCGTGTTAATATTAGATGCTTACGTTAAGGTCTCCTGCTTTTGTTTCACTGTTAGATACTTAATCCCCCTTTTTATTTTATTTACTTACTATTATATATTATTTATTTATGAATTTTCCAACAAATGTTAAGTCTACACTATTTTGGATTTAGTTAGTTTCTCTGGGAATTTAAACTGCATTTTCCTTTTTTGTCTTTTTGTTTAAAATAAATCAAAGCTTCTTAAGACTATATATATATATATATATATATATATATATATATATATATATATATATATATATATATATATATATATATATATATATATATAAGCCACATAAAGTGTTAAAATTATCACCGTTTATTCGCTGACCAAAGAACTAGTTAAGGGGAAGCTGATGTGTAAGGCTAACGAGTTTTATCAGAGCCAAATAGTTACGGGTAGGTTAAAGGAAATATCCAAAGAAAAAACCCGGCATAGAGATATCTTGGTGTCATCTCAGGAGATTTGAAGGAATTTCAGGACCACCTCACAGAGTGCTTCATCCATAAGTTTAACAACTATTTGGTCTACTTTCTTCACCTTGATGCGGCTAGAACGGTCACTTATGATGGCAAGGTTATGGAGGGTGAAGTAAGTTGGCTGCGTTGAAGCAAGTTGGTTGTAACAAATTGCCCGGACTTGGTTGACTGCCCTATAAATTGTTCTTGAATTGATTAAACCAGTAGGGGGAGATTGATTCAAAACAATTTGCATTTGGTTATGGCCCCGGAATCATGACGTGTACATCTGTAACAATTTTTTTGATTCACTTTATTAATTATACCGCTGTGTTTCTTTTGATGATTTCCGGCCTTCAATTGATGGCAGTTATGGCCCAAGAATCACGACGCGTACATCTGAAACATACTTTTGTTAATATAGTTTTATTAATTATACCACTGTGTTTGTTTTGATTATTACCGGCCTGCATTTGGTGGCAGTTATGACCCTAAAATCATGACGCGTACATCTGTAACATACTTTTGTTAATAGAGTTTTATTAATTATACCACTGTGTTTATTTTTATTTTTGCCGGCCTGCAATCGGTGGCAGTTATGACCCCAGAATCACGACGCGTACATCTGAAACATACTTTTGTTAATAGAGTTTTATTAATTATACCACTGTGTTTATTTTTATTTTTGCCGGCCTGCAATCGGAGGCAGTTATGGCCCCAGAATCATGACGCATACATCTGTAACATACTTTCGTTATAACACTTTTATTAATTATGCCACTGTGTTTATTTTGATTATTGCCGGCCTGCAATTGGTGGCAGTTATGACCCCAGAATGATGACGCATACATCTGTAACATACTTTTGTAAATACACTTTTATTAATTATACCACTGTGTTTGTTTTGATTATTACCGGCCTGCAATTGGTGGCAGTTATGAGCCCAGAATCATGACGCGTACATCTGTAACATACTTTTGTTAATAGAGTTTTTTTAATTATACCACTGTGTTTATTTTGATTATTACCGGCCTGCAATTGGTGGCAGTTATGCTCTCAGAATCATGACGCGTACATCTGTAACATACTTTTGTTAATACACTTTTATAAATAATACCACTGTGTTTATTTTTATTTTTGCCGGCCTGCAATCGGTGGCAGTTATGGCCCCAGAATCATGACGCGTACATCTGTAACATACTTTCGTTAATAAACTTTTATTAATTATGCCACTGTGTTTATTTTGATCATAGCCGGCCTGCAATTGGTGGCAGTTGTGACCCAAGAATCATGACGCGTACATCTGTAAACTACTTTTGTTAATAAACTTTTGTTAATTATACCACTGTGTTTATTTTGATTATTACCGGCCTGCAATTGGTGGCAGTTATGACCCCAGAATCATGACGCGTACATCTGTAAACTACTTTTGTTAATAAAGTTTTGTTAATTATACCACTGTGTTTATTTTGATTATTACCGGCCAGCAATTGGTGGCAGTTATAAGCCCAGAATCCTGATGCGTACATCTGTAACATACTTTTGTTTATGGAGTTTTATTAATTATACCACTGTGTTTATTTTGATTATTACCGGCCTGCAATTGGTGGCAGTTGTGACCCCAGAATCACGACGCGTACATCTGTAAACCTCTTTTGTTAATAAACTTTTGTTAATTATACCACTGTGTTTATTTTGATTATTACCGGCGTGCAATTGGTGGCAGTTATGACCCCAGAATCATGACGCGTACATCTGTAAACTACTTTTGTTAATAAAGTTTTGTTAATTATACCACTGTGTTTATTTTGATTATTACCGGCCAGCAATTGGTGGCAGTTATAAGACCAGAATCATGACGCGTACATCTGTAACATACTTTTGTTAATGGAGTTTTATTAATTATACCACTGTGTTTATTTTGATTATTACCGGCCTGCAATTGGTGGCAGTTATGAGCCCAGAATCATGACGCGTACATCTGTAACATACTTTTGTTAATAGAGTTTTATTAATTATACCACTGTGTTTATTTTTATTTTTGCCGGCCTGCAATCGGTGGCAGTTATGACTCCAGAATCACGACGCGTACATCTGAAATATACTTTTTTTAATAGAGTTTTATTAATTATACCACTGTGTTTATTTTATTTTTGCCGGCCTGCAATCGGTGGCAGTTATGGCCCCAGAATCATGACGCGTACATCTGTAACATACTTTCGTTATAACACTTTTATTAATTATGCCACTGTGTTTATTTTGATTATTGCCGGCCTGCAATTGGTGGCAGTTATTACCCCAGAATAATGACGCATACATCTGTAACATACTTTTGTAAATACACTTTTATTAATTATACCACTGTGTTTGTTTTGATTATTACCGGCCTGCAATTGGTGGCAGTTATGACCCCAGAATCATGACGCGTACATCTGTAACATACTTTTGTTAATAGAGTTTTATTAATTATACCACTGTGTTTATTTTTATTTTTGCCGGCCTGCAATCGGTGGCAGTTATGACTCCAGAATCACGACGCGTACATCTGAAATATACTTTTTTTAATAGAGTTTTATTAATTATACCACTGTGTTTATTTTATTTTTGCCGGCCTGCAATCGGTGGCAGTTATGGCCCCAGAATCATGACGCGTACATCTGTAACATACTTTCGTTATAACACTTTTATTAATTATGCCACTGTGTTTATTTTGATCATAGCCGGCCTGCAATTGGTGGCAGTTGTGACCCCAGAATCATGACGCGTAAATCTGTAAACTACTTTTGTTAATAAACTTTTGTTAATTATACCACTGTGTTTATTTTGATTATTACCGGCCTGCAATTGGTGGCAGTTATGACCCCAGAATCATTACGCGTACATCTGTAAACTACTTTTGTTAATAAAGTTTTGTTAATTATACCACTGTGTTTATTTTGATTATTACCGGCCAGCAATTGGTGGCAGTTATAAGCCCAGAATCATGACGCGTACATCTGTAACATACTTTTGTTAATGGAGTTTTATTAATTATACCACTGTGTTTATTTTGTTTATTACCGGCCTGTAATTGGTGGCAGTTATGAGCCCAGTATCATGACGCGTACATCTGTAACATACTTTTGTTAATACACTTTTATTAATTATACCACTGTGTTTATTTTGATTATTGCCGGCCTGCAATTGGTGGCAGTTATGACCCCAGAATCATGACGCGTACATCTGTAACATACTTTTGTTAATACAGTTTTATTAATTATACCACTGTGTTTATTTTGATTATTACCGGCCTGCAATTGGTGGCAGTTATGACCCCAGAATCATGACGCGTACATCTGTTACATACTTTTGTTAATAGAGTTTTATTAATTATACCACTGTGTTTATTTTGATTATTACCGGCCTGCAATTGGTGGCAGTTATGACCCCAGAATCATGACGCGTACATCTGTAACATACTTTTGTTAATAGAGTTTTATTAATTATACCACTGTGTTTATTTTGATTATTACCGACCTGCAATTGGTGGCAGTTATGACCCCAGAATCATGACGCGTACATCTGTAACATACTTTTGTTAATAGAGTTTTATTAATTATACCACTGTGTTTATTTTGATAATTACCGGCCTGCAATTGGTGGCAGTTATGACCCCAGAATCATGACGCGTACATCTGTAACATACTTTTGTTAATAGAGTTTTATTAATTATACCACTGTGTTTATTTTTATTTTTGCCGGCCTGCAATCGGTGGCAGTTATGGCCCCAGAATCATGACGCGTACATCTGTAACATACTTTCGTTATAACACTTTTATTAATTATGCCACTGTGTTTATTTTGATTATTGCCGGCCTGCAATTGGTGGCAGTTATTACCCCAGAATAATGACGCATACATCTGTAACATACTTTTGTAAATACACTTTTATTAATTATACCACTGTGTTTGTTTTGATTATTACCGGCCTGCAATTGGTGGCAGTTATGACCCCAGAATCATGACGCGTACATCTGTTACATACTTTTGTTAATAGAGTTTTATTAATTATACCACTGTGTTTATTTTGATTATTACCGGCCTGCAATTGGTGGCAGTTATGACCCCAGAATCATGACGCGTACATCTGTAACATACTTTTGTTAATAGAGTTTTATTAATTATACCACTGTGTTTATTTTGATTATTACCGACCTGCAATTGGTGGCAGTTATGACCCCAGAATCATGACGCGTACATCTGTAACATACTTTTGTTAATAGAGTTTTATTAATTATACCACTGTGTTTATTTTGATAATTACCGGCCTGCAATTGGTGGCAGTTATGACCCCAGAATCATGACGCGTACATCTGTAACATACTTTTGTTAATAGAGTTTTATTAATTATACCACTGTGTTTATTTTTATTTTTGCCGGCCTGCAATCGGTGGCAGTTATGGCCCCAGAATCATGACGCGTACATCTGTAACATACTTTCGTTATAACACTTTTATTAATTATGCCACTGTGTTTATTTTGATTATTGCCGGCCTGCAATTGGTGGCAGTTATTACCCCAGAATAATGACGCATACATCTGTAACATACTTTTGTAAATACACTTTTATTAATTATACCACTGTGTTTGTTTTGATTATTACCGGCCTGCAATTGGTGGCAGTTATGACCCCAGAATCATGACGCGTACATCTGTAACATACTTTTGTTAATAGAGTTTTATTAATTATACCACTGTGTTTATTTTTATTTTTGCCGGCCTGCA
The DNA here is from genome assembly GCA_963556195.1 of Sepiola atlantica. Taxonomy (NCBI): domain Eukaryota; kingdom Metazoa; phylum Mollusca; class Cephalopoda; order Sepiida; family Sepiolidae; genus Sepiola; species Sepiola atlantica. The sequence continues at coordinate 64,966,052 of OY744543.1, read as the reverse complement.
ATCGGTGGCAGTTATGACTCCAGAATCACGACGCGTACATCTGAAATATACTTTTTTTAATAGAGTTTTATTAATTATACCACTGTGTTTATTTTAGTTTTGCCGGCCTGCAATCGGTGGCAGTTATGGCCCCAGAATCATGACGCGTACATCTGTAACATACTTTCGTTATAACACTTTTATTAATTATGCCACTGTGTTTATTTTGATCATAGCCGGCCTGCAATTGGTGGCAGTTGTGACCCCAGAATCATGACGCGTAAATCTGTAAACTACTTTTGTTAATAAACTTTTGTTAATTATACCACTGTGTTTATTTTGATTATTACCGGCCTGCAATTGGTGGCAGTTATGACCCCAGAATCATTACGCGTACATCTGTAAACTACTTTTGTTAATAAAGTTTTGTTAATTATACCACTGTGTTTATTTTGATTATTACCGGCCAGCAATTGGTGGCAGTTATAAGCCCAGAATCATGACGCGTACATCTGTAACATACTTTTGTTAATGGAGTTTTATTAATTATACCACTGTGTTTATTTTGTTTATTACCGGCCTGTAATTGGTGGCAGTTATGAGCCCAGTATCATGACGCGTACATCTGTAACATACTTTTGTTAATACACTTTTATTAATTATACCACTGTGTTTATTTTGATTATTGCCGGCCTGCAATTGGTGGCAGTTATGACCCCAGAATCATGACGCGAATATCTGTAACATACTTTTGTTAATACAGTTTTATTAATTATACCACTGTGTTTATTTTGATTATTACCGGCCTGCAATTGGTGGCAGTTATGACCCCAGAATCATGACGCGTACATCTGTTACATACTTTTGTTAATAGAGTTTTATTAATTATACCACTGTGTTTATTTTGATTATTACCGGCCTGCAATTGGTGGCAGTTATGACCCCAGAATCATGACGCGTACATCTGTAACATACTTTTGTTAATAGAGTTTTATTAATTATACCACTGTGTTTATTTTGATTATTACCGGCCTGCAATTGGTGGCAGTTATGACCCCAGAATCATGACGCGTACATCTGTAACATACTTTTGTTAATAGAGTTTTATTATTTATACCACTGTGTTTATTTTGTTTATTACTGGCCTGTAATTTGTGGCAGTTATGAGCCCAGAATCATGACGCGTACATCTGTAACATACTTTTGTTAATACACTTTTATTAATTATACCACTGTGTTGATTTTGATTATTACCGGCCTGCAATTGGTGGCAGTTATGACCCCAGAATCATGACGCGTACATCTGTAACATACTTTTGTTAATAGAGTTTTAATAATTATACCACTGTGTTTATTTTGATTATTACCGGCCTGCAATTGGTGGCAGTTATGACCCCAGAATCATGACGCGTACATCTGTAACATACTTTCGTTAATAAACTTTTATTAATTATGCCACTGTGTTTATTTTGATCATAGCCGGCCTGCAATTGGTGACAGTTGTGACCCCAGAATCATGACGCGTACATCTGTAACATACTTTCGTTAATAAACTTTTATTAATTATACCACTGTGTTTATTTTGATTATTACCGGCCTGCAATTGGTGGCAGTTATGACCCCAGAATCATGACAGGTACATCTGTAAACTACTTTTGTTAATAAAGTTTTGTTAATTATACCACTGTGTTTATTTTGATTATTACCGGCCAGCAATTGGTGGCAGTTATAAGCCCAGAATCATAAAGCGTACATCTGTAACATACTTTTGTTAATGGAGTTTTATTAATTATACCACAGTGTTTATTTTGATTATTACCGGCCTGCAATTGGTGGCAGTTATGAGCCCAGAATCATGACGCGTACATCTGTAACATACTTTTGTTAATAGAGTTTTTTTAATTATACCACTGTGTTTATTTTGATTATTACCGGCCTGCAATTGGTGGCAGTTATGCTCTCAGAATCATGACGCGTACACTTGTAACATACTTTTGTTAATACACTTTTATAAATTATACCACTGTGTTTATTTTTATTTTTGCCGGCCTGTAATCGGTGGCAGTTATGGCCCCAGAATCATGACGCGTACATCTGTAACATAATTTCGTTAATAAACTTTTATTAATTATGCCACTGTGTTTATTTTGATCATAGCCGGCCTGCAATTGGTGGCAGTTGTGACCCCAGAATCATGACGCGTACATCTGTAAACTACTTTTGTTAATAAACTTTTGTTAATTATACCACTGTGTTTATTTTGATTATTACCGGCCTGCAATTGGTGGTAGTTATGACCCCAGAATCATGACGCGTACATCTGTAAACTACTTTTGTTAATAAAGTTTTGTTAATTATACCACTGTGTTTATTTTGATTATTACCGGCCAGCAATTGGTGACAGTTATAAGCCCAGAATCATGACGCGTACATCTGTAACATACTTTTGTTAATGGAGTTTTATTAATTATACCACTGTGTTTATTTTGATTATTGCCGGCCTGCAATTGGTGGCAGTTATGAGCCCAGAATCATGACGCGTACATCTGTAACATACTTTTGTTAATACAGTTTTATTAATTATACCACTGTGTTTATTTTGATTATTACCGGCCTGCAATTGGTGGCAGTTATGACCCCAGAATCATGACGCGTACATCTCTAACACACTTTTGTTAATACAGTTTTATTAATTATACCACTGTGTTTGTTTTGATTATTACCGGCCTGCAATTGGTGGCAGTTATGAGCCCAGAATCATGACGCGTACATCTGTAACATACTTTTGTTAATAGAGTTTTATTAATTATCCTACTGTGTTTATTTTGATTATTGCCGGCCTGAAATTGGTTGCAGTTATGAGCCCAGAATCATGACGCGTACATCTGTAACATACTTTTGTTAATACACTTTTATAAATTATACCACTGTGTTTATTTTGATTATTACCGGCCTGCAATTGGTGGCAGTTATGACCCCAGAATCATGACGCGTACATCTGTAACATACTTTTGTTAATAGAGTTTTATTAATTATACCACTGTGTTTATTTTGATTATTACCGGCCTGCAATTGGTGGCAGTTATGAGCCCAGAATCATGACGCGTACATCTGTAACATACTTTTGTTAATACACTTTTATTTATTATACCACTGTGTTTATTTTGATCATTCCCGGCCTGCAATTAGTGGCAGTTGTGAGCCCAGAATCCTGACGCGTACATCTCTAACACACTTTTGTTAATAGAGTTTTATTAATTATACCACTGTGTTTGTTTTGATTATTACCGGCCTGCAATTGGTGGCAGTTATGAGCCCAGAATCATGACGCGTACATCTGTAACATACTTTTGTTAATAGAGTTTTATTAATCATACCACTGTGTTTATTTTGATTATTGCCAGCCTGCAATTGGTGGCAGTTATGAGCCCAGAATCATGACGCGTACATCTGTAACATACTTTTGTTAATTGAGTTTTATTAATTATACCACTGTGTTTGTTTTGATTATTGCCGGCCTGCAATTGGTGGCAGTTATGAGCCCAGAATCATGCCGCGTACATCTGTAACATACTTTTGTTAATAGAGTTTTATTAATTATACCACTGTGTTTATTTTTTATTATTGCCGGCCTGCAATTGGTGGCAGTTATGAGCCCAGAATAATGACGCGTACATCTGTAACATACTTTTGTTAATAGAGTTTTATTAATTATACCACTGTGTTTATTTTGATTATTGCCGGCCTGCAGTTGGTGGCAGTTATGAGCCCAGAATCATGACGCGTACATCTGTAACATACTTTTGTTAATTGAGTTTTATTAATTATACCACTGTGTTTGTTTTGATTATTACCGGCCTGCAATTGGTGGCAGTTATGAGCCCAGAATCATGACGCGTACATCTGTAACATACTTTTGTTAATAGAGTTTTATTAATTATACCACTGTGTTTATTTTGATTATTGCCGGCCTGCAATTGGTTGCAGTTATGAGCCCAGAATCATGACGCGTACATCTGTAACATACTTTTGTTAATAGAGTTTTATTAATTATACCACTGTGTTTATTTTGATTATTGCCAGCCTGCAATTGGTGGCAGTTATGAGCCGAGAATCATGACGCGTACATCTGTAACATACTTTGTTAATACACTTTTATTTATTATACCACTGTGTTTATTTTGATCATTGCTGGCCTGCAATTGGTGGCAGTTATGAGCCCAGAATCATGACGCGTACATCTCTAACACACTTTTGTTAATAGAGTTTTATTAATTATACCACTGTGTTTATTTTGATTATTGCCGGCCTGCAATTGGTGGCAGTTATGAGCCCAGAATCATGACGCGTACATCTGTAACATACTTTTGTTAATTGAGTTTTATTAATTATACCACTGTGTTTGTTTTGATTATTACCGGCCTGCAATTGGTGGCAGTTATGAGCCCAGAATCATGACGCGTACATCTGTAACATACTTTTGTTAATAGAGTTTTATTAATTATACCACTGTGTTTATTTTGATTATTGCCGGCCTGCAATTGGTTGCAGTTATGAGCCCAGAATCATGACGCGTACATCTGTAACATACTTTTGTTAATAGAGTTTTATTAATTATACCACTGTGTTTATTTTGATTATTGCCAGCCTGCAATTGGTGGCAGTTATGAGCCGAGAATCATGACGCGTACATCTGTAACATACTTTGTTAATACACTTTTATTTATTATACCACTGTGTTTATTTTGATCATTGCTGGCCTGCAATTGGTGGCAGTTATGAGCCCAGAATCATGACGCGTACATCTCTAACACACTTTTGTTAATACAGTGTTATTAATTATACCACTGTGTTTGTTTTGATTATTACCAGCCTGCAATTGGTGGCAGTTATGAGCCCAGAATAATGACGCGTACATCTGTAACATACTTTTGTTAATAGAGTTTTATTAATTATACCACTGTGTTTATTTTGATTATTGCCGGCCTGCAATTGGTGGCAGTTATGAGCCCAGAATAATGACGCGTACATCTGTAACATACTTTTGTTAATAGAGTTTTATTAATTATACCACTGTGTTTATTTTGATTATTGCCGGCCTGCAATTGGTGGCAGTTATGAGCCCAGAATAATGACGCGTACATCTGTAACATACTTTTGTTAATTGAGTTTTATTAATTATACCACTGTGTTTGTTTTGATTATTACCGGCCTGCAATTGGTGGCAGTTATGAGCCCAGAATCATGACGCGTACATCTGTAACATACTTTTGTTAATTGAGTTTTATTAATTATACCACTGTGTTTATTTTGATTATTGCCGGCCTGCAATTGGTTGCAGTTATGAGCCCAGAATCATGACGCGTACATCTGTAACATACTTTTGTTAATAGAGTTTTATTAATTATACCACTGTGTTTATTTTGATTATTGCCGGCCTGCAATTGGTGGCAGTTATGAGCCCAGAATAATGACGCGTACATCTGTAACATACTTTTGTTAATAGAGTTTTATTAATTATACCACTGTGTTTATTTTGATTATTGCCGGTCTGCAATTGGTGGCAGTTATGAGCCCAGAATAATGACGCGTACATCTGTAACATACTTTTGTTAATTGAGTTTTATTAATTATACCACTGTGTTTGTTTTGATTATTACCGGCCTGCAATTGGTGGCAGTTATGAGCCCAGAATCATGACGCGTACATCTGTAACATACTTTTGTTAATAGAGTTTTATTAATTATACCACTGTGTTTATTTTGATTATTGCCGGCCTGCAATTGGTTGCAGTTATGAGCCCAGAATCATGACGCGTACATCTGTGACATACTTTTGTTAATAGAGTTTTATTAATTATACCACTGTGTTTATTTTGATCATTGCTGGGCTGCAATTGGTGGCAGTTATGAGCCCAGAATCATGACGCGTACATCTCTAACACACTTTTGTTAATACAGTTTTATTAATTATACCACTGTGTTTGTTTTGATTATTACCGGCCTGCAATTGGTGGCAGTTATGAGCCCAGAATAATGACGCGTACATCTGTAACATACTTTTGTTAATAGAGTTTTATTAATTATACCACTGTGTTTATTTTGATTATTGCCGGCCTGCAATTGGTGGCAGTTATGAGCCCAGAATCATGACGCGTACATCTGTAACATACTTTTGTTAATTGAGTTTTATTAATTATACCACTGTGTTTGTTTTGATTATTACCGGCCTGCAATTGGTGGCAGTTATGAGCCCAGAATCATGACGCGTACATCTGTAACATACTTTTGTTAATAGAGTTTTATTAATTATACCACTGTGTTTATTTTGATTATTGCCGGCCTGCAATTGGTTGCAGTTATGAGCTCAGAATCATGACGCGTACATCTGTAACATACTTTTGTTCATAGAGTTTTATTAATTATACCACTGTGTTTGTTTTGATCATTGCCGGCCTGCAATTGGTGGCAGTTATGAGCCCAGAATCATGACGCGTACATCTGTAACATACTTTTGTTAATAGAGTTTTATTAATTATACCACTGTGTTTATTTTGATAATTACCGGACTGCAATCGGTGGCAGTTATGGCTCCAGAATTATGACGCGTACATCTGTAACATATTTTTGTTAATAGAGTTTTATTAATAATACCACTGTGTTTATTTTGATCATTGCCAGCCTGCAATTGGTGGCAGTTATGAGCCCAGAATCATGACGCGTACATCTGTAACATACTTTTGTTAATAGAGTTTTATTAATTATACCACTGTGTTTATTTTGATTATTGCCGGCCTGCAATTGGTGGCAGTTATGAGCCCAGAATCATGACGCGTACATCTGTAACATACTTTTGTTAATTGAGTTTTATTAATTATACCACTGTGTTTGTTTTGATTATTACCGGCTTGCAATTGGTGGCAGTTATGAGCCCAGAATCATGACGCGTACATCTGTAACATACTTTTGTTAATAGAGTTTTATTAATTATACCACTGTGTTTATTTTGATTATTGCCGGCCTGCAATTGGTTGCAGTTATGAGCTCAGAATCATGACGCGTACATCTGTAACATACTTTTGTTCATAGAGTTTTATTAATTATACCACTGTGTTTGTTTTGATCATTGCCGGCCTGCAATTGGTGGCACTTATGAGCCCAGAATCATGACGCGTACATCTGTAACATACTTTTGTTAATAGAGTTTTATTAATTATACCACTGTGTTTATTTTGATAATTACCGGCCTGCAATCGGTGGCAGTTATGGCTCCAGAATCATGACGCGTACATCTGTAACATATTTTTGTTAATAGAGTTTTATTAAATATACCACTGTGTTTATTTTGATCATTGCCAGCCTGCAATTGGTGGCAGTTATGAGCCCAGAATCATGACGCGTACATCTGTAACATACTTTTGTTAATAAGGTTTTATTAATTATACCACTGTGTTTATTTTGATTATTGCCGGCCTGCAATTAGTGGCAGTTATGACCCCAGAATCATGACGCATACATCTGTAACATACTTTTGTTAATGGAGTTTTATTAATTATACCACTGTGTTTATTTTGATTATTACCGGCCTGCAATCGGTGGCAGTTATGGCTCCAGAATCATGACGCATACATCTGTAACATACTTTTGTAAATACACTTTTATTAATTATACCACTGTGTTTATTTTGATTATTACCGGCCTGCAATCGGTGGCAGTTATGGCTCCAGAATCATGACGCGTACATCTGTAACATACTTTCGTTAATACACTTTTATTAACTATACCACTGTGTTTATTTTGATTATTACCGGCCTGCAATCGGTGGCAGTTATGGCCTCAGAATCATGACGCGTACATCTGTAACATACTTTTGTTAATACACTTTTATTAATTATACCACTGTGTTTATTTTGATTATTACCGGCCTGCAATTGGTGGCAGTTATGAACCCAGAATCATGACGCGTACATCTGTAACATACTTTTGTTAACACACTTTTGTTTATTATACCACTGTGTTTGTTTTGATTATTACCGGCCTGCAATCGGTGGCAGTTATGGCCTCAGAATCATGACGCGTACATCTGTAACATACTTTTGTTAATACACTTTTATTAATTATACCACTGTGTTTATTTTGATTATTACCGGCCTGCAATTGGTGGCAGTTATGAGCCCAGAATCATGACGCGTACATCTGTAACATACTTTTGTTAATAGAGTTTTATTAATTATACCACTGTGTTTATTTTGATTATTGCCGGCCTGCAATTGGTTGCAGTTATGAGCCCAGAATCATGACGCGTACATCTGTAACATACTTTTGTTAATAGAGTTTTATTAATTATACCACTGTGTTTATTTTGATTATTGCCAGCCTGCAATTGGTGGCAGTTATGAGCCGAGAATCATGACGCGTACATCTGTAACATACTTTGTTAATACACTTTTATTTATTATACCACTGTGTTTATTTTGATCATTGCTGGCCTGCAATTGGTGGCAGTTATGAGCCCAGAATCATGACGCGTACATCTCTAACACACTTTTGTTAATAGAGTTTTATTAATTATACCACTGTGTTTGTTTTGATTATTACCGGCCTGCAATTGGTGGCAGTTATGAGCCCAGAATAATGACGCGTACATCTATAACATACGTTTGTTAATAGAGTTTTATTAATTATACCACTGTGTTTATTTTGATTATTGCCGGCCTGCAATTGGTGGCAGTTATGAGCCCAGAATCATGACGCGTACATCTGTAACATACTTTTGTTAATTGAGTTTTATTAATTATACCACTGTGTTTGTTTTGATTATTACCGGCCTGCAGTTGGTGGCAGTTATGAGCCCAGAATCATGACGCGTACATCTGTAACATACTTTTGTTAATAGAGTTTTATTAATTATACCACTGTGTTTATTTTGATTATTGCCGGCCTGCAATTGGTTGCAGTTATGAGCCCAGAATCATGACGCGTACATCTGTAACATACTTTTGTTAATAGAGTTTTATTAATTATACCACTGTGTTTATTTTGATCATTGCTGGCCTGCAATTGGTGGCAGTTATGAGCCCAGAATCATGACGCGTACATCTGTAACACACTTTTGTTAATTGAGTTTTATTAATTATACCACTGTGTTTGTTTTGATTATTACCAGCCTGCAATTGGTGGCAGTAATGAGCCCAGAATCATGACGCGTACATCTGTAACATACTTTTGTTAATAGAGTTTTATTAATTATACCACTGTGTTTATTTTGATTATTGCCGGCCTGCAATTGGTTGCAGTTATGAGCTCAGAATCATGACGCGTACATCTGTAACATACTTTTGTTCATAGAGTTTTATTAATTATACCACTGTGTTTGTTTTGATCATTGCCGGACTGCAATTGGTGGCAGTTATGAGCCCAGAATCATGACGCGTACATCTGTAACATACTTTTGTTAATAGAGTTTTATTAATTATACCACTGTGTTTATTTTGATTATTGCCAGCCTGCAATTGGTGGCAGTTATGACCCCAGAATCATGACGCGTACATCTGTAACATACTTTTGTTAATACACTTTTATTTATTATACCACTGTGTTTATTTTGATTATTACCGGCGTGCAATTGGTGACAGTTATGAGCCCAGAATCATGACGCGTACATCTGTAACATACTTTTGTTAATAAACTTTTGTTAATTATACCACTGTGTTTATTTTGATTATTACCGGCGTGCAATTGGTGGCAGTTATGACCCCAGAATCATGACGCGTACATCTGTAACATACTTTTCTTAATAAACTTTTGTTAATTATACCACTGTGTTTATTTTGATTATTACCGGCGTGCAATTGGTGGCAGTTATGAGCCCAGAATCATGACGCGTACATCTGTAACATACTTTTGTTAATACACTTTTGTTAATTATACCACTGTGTTTATTTTGATTATTACCGGCGTGCAATTGGTGACAGTTATGAGCCCAGAATCATGACGCGTACATCTGTAACATACTTTTGTTAATAAACTTTTGTTAATTATACCACTGTGTTTATTTTGATTATTACCGGCGTGCAATTGGTGGCAGTTATGACCCCAGAATCATGACGCGTACATCTGTAACATACTTTTCTTAATAAACTTTTGTTAATTATACCACTGTGTTTATTTTGATTATTACCGGCGTGCAATTGGTGGCAGTTATGACCCCAGAATCATGACGCGTACATCTGTAACATACTTTTGTTAATAAACTTTTGTTAATTATACCACTGTGTTTATTTTGATTATTACCGGCGTGCAATTGGTGGCAGTTTTGAGCCCAGAATCATGACGCGTACATCTGTAACATACTTTTGTTAATAGAGTTTTATTAATTATACCACTGTGTTTATTTTGATTATTACCGGCGTGCAATTGGTGGCAGTTATGACCCCAGAATCATGACGCGTACATCTGTAACATACTTTTGTTATTAAACTTTTGTTAATTATACCACTGTGTTTATTTTGATTATTACCGGCGTGCAATTGGTGGCAGTTATGAGCCCAGAATCATGACGCGTACATCTGTAACATACTTTTGTTAATAAACTTTTGTTAATTATACCACTGTGTTTATTTTGATTATTACCGGCGTCCAATTTAGTGGCAGTTATGACCCCAGAATCATGACGCGTACATCTGTAACATACTTTTGTTAATAAACTTTTGTTAATTATACCACTGTGTTTATTTTGATTATTACCGGCCTGCAATTGGTGGCAGTTATGAGCCCAGAATCATGACGCGTACATCTGTAACATACTTTTGTTAATAAACTTTTGTTAATTATACCACTGTGTTTATTTTGATTATTACCGGCGTGCAATTGGTGGCAGTTATGACCCCAGAATCATGACGTGTACATCTGTAACATACTTTGTTAATAGAGTTTTATTAATTATACCACTGTGTTTATTTTGATTATTGCCGGCCTGCAATTGGTGGCAGTTATGAGCCCAGAATCATGACGCGTACATCTGTAACATACTTTTGTTAATAAACTTTTTTTAATTATACCACTGCGTTTATTTTGATTATTACCGGCGTGCAATTGGTGGCAGTTATGACACAGAATAATGACGCGTACATCTGTAACATACTTTTGTTAATACACTTTTGTTAATTATACCACTGTGTTTATTTTGATTATTACCGGCGTGCAATTGGTGGCAGTTATGACCCAGAATAATGACGCGTACATCTGTAACATACTTTGTTAATAGAGTTTTATTAATTATACCACTGTGTTTATTTTGATTATTACCGGCGTGCAATTGGTGGCAGTTATGAGCCCAGAATCATGACGCGTACATCTGTAACATACTTTTGTTAATAAACTTTTGTTAATTATACCACTGTGTTTCTTTTGATTATTGCCGGCCTGCAATTGGTGGCAGTTATGACCCCAGAATCATGACGCGTACATCTGTAACATACTTTTGTTAATAAACTTTTGTTAATTATACCACTGTGTTTATTTTGATTATTACCGGCGTGCAATTGGTGGCAGTTATGACCCAGAATAATGACGCGTACATCTGTAACATACTTTTGTTAATAAACTTTTGTTAATTATACCACTGTGTTTATTTTGATTATTACCGGCGTGCAATTGGTGGCAGTTATGACCCAGAATAATGACGCGTACATCTGTAACATACTTTTGTTAATAAACTTTTGTTAATTATACCACTGTGTTTATTTTGATTATTACCGGCGTGCAATTGGTGGCAGTTATGACCCCAGAATCATGACGCGTACATCTGTAACATACTTTTGTTAATAGAGTTTTATTAATTATACCACTGTGTTTATTTTGATTATTACCGGCGTGCAATTGGTGGCAGTTATGACCCAGAATAATGACGCGTACATCTGTAACATACTTTGTTAATAGAGTTTTATTAATTATACCACTGTGTTTATTTTGATTATTACCGGCGTGCAATTGGTGGCAGTTATGAGCCCAGAATCATGACGCGTACATCTGTAACATACTTTTGTTAATACACTTTTATAAATTATACCACTGTGTTTATTTTGATTATTACCGGCGTGCAATTGGTGGCAGTTATGACCCAGAATAATGACGCGTACATCTGTAACATACTTTGTTAATAGAGTTTTATTAATTATACCACTGTGTTTATTTTGATTATTACCGGCGTGCAATTGGTGGCAGTTATGAGCCCAGAATCATGACGCGTACATCTGTAACATACTTTTGTTAATAAACTTTTGTTAATTATACCACTGTGTTTATTTTGATTATTGCCGGCCTGCATTTGGTGGCAGTTATGAGCCCAGAATCATGACGCGTACATCTGTAACATACTTTTGTTAATAAACTTTTGTTAATTATACCACTGTGTTTCTTTTGATTATTGCCGGCCTGCATTTGGTGGCAGTTATGAGCCCAGAATCATGACGCGTACATCTGTAACATACTTTTGTTAATAAACTTTTGTTAATTATACCACTGTGTTTATTTTGATTATTACCGGCGTGCAATTGGTGGCAGTTATGAGCCCAGAATCATGACGCGTACATCTGTAACATACTTTTGTTAATACACTTTTATAAATTATACCACTGTGTTTATTTTGATTATTACCGGCGTGCAATTGGTGGCAGTTATGACCCAGAATAATGACGCGTACATCTGTAACATACTTTGTTAATAGAGTTTTATTAATTATACCACTGTGTTTATTTTGATTATTACCGGCGTGCAATTGGTGGCAGTTATGAGCCCAGAATCATGACGCGTACATCTGTAACATAATTTTGTTAATAAACTTTTGTTAATTATACCACTGTGTTTCTTTTGATTATTGCCGGCCTGCATTTGGTGGCAGTTATGAGCCCAGAATCATGACGCGTACATCTGTAACATACTTTTGTTAATAAACTTTTGTTAATTATACCACTGTGTTTATTTTGATTATTACCGGCGTGCAATTGGTGGCAGTTATGACCCCAGAATCATGACGCGTACATCTGTAACATACTTTTGTTAATAAACTTTTGTTAATTATACCACTGTGTTTATTTTGATTATTACCGGCGTGCAATTGGTGGCAGTTATGACCCAGAATAATGACGCGTACATCTGTAACATACTTTGTTAATAGAGTTTTATTAATTATACCACTGTGTTTATTTTGATTATTACCGGCGTGCAATTGGTGGCAGTTATGAGCCCAGAATCATGACGCGTACATCTGTAACATACTTTTGTTAATAAACTTTTGTTAATTATACCACTGTGTTTCTTTTGATTATTGCCGGCCTGCATTTGGTGGCAGTTATGAGCCCAGAATCATGACGCGTACATCTGTAACATACTTTTGTTAATAAACTTTTGTTAATTATACCACTGTGTTTATTTTGATTATTACCGGCGTGCAATTGGTGGCAGTTATGACCCCAGAATCATGACGCGTACATCTGTAACATACTTTTGTTAATAAACTTTTGTTAATTATACCACTGTGTTTATTTTGATTATTACCGGCGTGCAATTGGTCGCAGTTATGAGCCCAGAATCATGACGCGTACATCTGTAACATACTTTTGTTAACATACTTTTGTTAATTATACCACTGTGTTTGTTTTGATTATTACCGGCCTGCAATTGGTGGCAGTTATGAGCCCAGAATCATGACGCGTACATCTGTAACATACTTTTGTTAATAAACTTTTTTTAATTATACCACTGTGTTTATTTTGATTATTACCGGCGTGCAATTGGTGGCAGTTATGACACAGAATAATGACGCGTACATCTGTAACATACTTTGTTAATGGAGTTTTATTAATTATACCACTGTGTTTATTTTGATTATTGCCGGCCTGCAATTGGTGGCAGTTATGAGCCCAGAATCATGACGCGTACATCTGTAACATACTTTTGTTAATACACTTTTATAAATTATACCACTGTGTTTATTTGGATTATTGCCGGCGTGCAATTGGTGGCAGTTATGAGCCCAGAATCATGACGCGTACATCTGTAACATACTTTTGTTAATAGAGTTTTATTAATTATACCACTGTGTTTATTTTGATTATTGCCGGGGTGCAATTGGTGGCAGTTATGAGCCCAGAATCATGACGCGTACATCTGTAACATACTTTTGTTAATAGAGTTTTATTAATTATACCACTGTGTTTATTTTGATTATTGCCGGCCTGCAATTGGTGGCAGTTATGACCCCAGAATCATGACGCGTACATCTGTAACATACTTTTGTTAATAGAGTTTTATTAATTATACCACTGTGTTTATTTTGATTATTGCCAGCCTGCAATTGGTGGCAGTTATGACCCCAGAATCATGACGCGTACATCTGTAACATACTTTTGTTAATACACTTTTATTTATTTAAACACCTGTGTTTATTTTGATTATCACCGGCGTGCAATCGGTGGCAGTTATGAGCCCAGAATCATGACGCGTACATCTGTAACATACTTTTGTTAATAGAGTTTTATTAATTATACCACTGTGTGAATTTTGATTATTACCGGCCTGCAATTGGTGGCAGTTATGACCCCAGAATCATGACCCGTACATCTGTAACATACTTTTGTTAATACTCTTTTATTTATTATACCACTGTGTTTATTTTGATCATTGCCGGCCTGCAATTGGTGGCAGTTATGAGCCTAGAATCATGACGCGTACATCTCTAACACACTTTTGTTAATACAGTTTTATTAATTATACCACTGTGTTTGTTTTGATTATTACCGGCCTGCAATTGGTGGCAGTTATGAGCCCAGAATCATGACGCGTACATCTGTAACATACTTTTGTTAATAGAGTTTTATTAATTATCCTACTGTGTTTATTTTTATTATTGACGGCCTGCAATTGGTTGCAGTTATGAGCCCAGAATCATGACGCGTACATCTGTAACATACTTTTGTTAATACACTTTTATAAATTATACCACTGTGTTTATTTTGATTATTACCGGCCTGCAATTGGTGGCAGTTATGACCCCAGAATCATGACGCGTACATCTGTAACATACTTTTGTTAATAGAGTTTTATTAATTATACCACTGTGTATATTTTGATTATTACCGGCCTGCAATTGGTGGCAGTTATGACCCCAGAATCATGACGCGTACATCTGTAACATACTTTTGTTAATACACTTGTATTTATTATACCACTGTGTTTATTTTGATCATTCCCGGCCTGCAATTGGTGGCAGTTGTGAGCCCAGAATCATGACGCGTACATCTCTAACACACTTTTGTTAATAGAGTTTTATTAATTATACCACTGTGTTTGTTTTGATTATTACCGGCCTGCAATTGGTGGCAGTTATGAGCCCAGAATCATGACGCGTACATCTGTAACATACTTTTGTTAATAGAGTTTTATTAATTATACCACTGTGTTTATTTTGATTATTGCCAGCCTGCAATTTATGGCAGTTATGAGCCCAGAATCATGACGCGTACATCTGTAACATACTTTTGTTAATTGAGTTTTATTAATTATACCACTGTGTTTGTTTTGATTATTGCCGGCCTGCAATTGGTGGCAGTTATGAGCCCAGAATCATGACGCGTACATCTGTAACATACTTTTGTTAATAGAGTTTTATTAATTATACCACTGTGTTTATTTTGATTATTACCGGCCTGCAATTGGTGGCAGTTATGACCCCAGAATCATGACGCGTACATCTGTAACATACTTTTGTTAATACACTTTTATTAATTATACCACTGTGTTTGTTTTGATTATTACCGGCCTGCAATTGGTGGCAGTTATGAGCCCAGAATCATGACGCGTACATCTGTAACATACTTTTGTTAATAGAGTTTTATTAATTATACCACTGTGTTTATTTTGATTATTGCCAGCCTGCAATTGGTGGCAGTTATGAGCCCAGAATCATGACGCGTACATCTGTAACATACTTTTGTTAATTGAGTTTTATTAATTATACCACTGTGTTTGTTTTGATTATTGCCGGCCTGCAATTGGTGGCAGTTATGAGCCCAGAATCATGACGCGTACATCTGTAACATACTTTTGTTAATAGAGTTTTATTAATTATACCACTGTGTTTATTTTGATTATTGCCGGCCTGCAATTGGTGGCAGTTATGAGCCCAAAATAATGACGCGTACATCTGTAACATACTTTTGTTAATAAACTTTTTTTAATTATACCACTGTGTTTATTTTGATTATTACCGGCGTCCAATTTAGTGGCAGTTATGACCCCAGAATCATGACGCGTACATCTGTAACATACTTTTGTTAATAAACTTTTGTTAATTATACCACTGTGTTTATTTTGATTATTACCGGCGTGCAATTGGTCGCAGTTATGAGCCCAGAATCATGACGCGTACATCTGTAACATACTTTTGTTAACATACTTTTGTTAATTATACCACTGTGTTTGTTTTGATTATTACCGGCCTGCAATTGGTGGCAGTTATGAGCCCAGAATCATGACGCGTACATCTGTAACATACTTTTGTTAATAGAGTTTTATTAATTATACCACTGTGTTTATTTTGATTATTACCGGCGTGCAATTGGTGGCAGTTATGACACAGAATAATGACGCGTACATCTGTAACATACTTTGTTAATAGAGTTTTATTAATTATACCACTGTGTTTATTTTGATTATTGCCGGCCTGCAATTGGTGGCAGTTATGACCCCAGAATCATGACGCGTACATCTGTAACATACTTTTGTTAATAGAGTTTTATTAATTATACCACTGTGTTTATTTTGATTATTGCCAGCCTGCAATTGGTGGCAGTTATGACCCCAGAATCATGACGCGTACATCTGTAACATACTTTTGTTAATACACTTTTATTTATTTAAACACCTGTGTTTATTTTGATTATCACCGGCGTGCAATCGGTGGCAGTTATGAGCCCAGAATCATGACGCGTACATCTGTAACATACTTTTGTTAATAGAGTTTTATTAATTATACCACTGTGTGAATTTTGATTATTACCGGCCTGCAATTGGTGGCAGTTATGACCCCAGAATCATGACCCGTACATCTGTAACATACTTTTGTTAATACTCTTTTATTTATTATACCACTGTGTTTATTTTGATCATTGCCGGCCTGCAATTGGTGGCAGTTATGAGCCTAGAATCATGACGCGTACATCTCTAACACACTTTTGTTAATACAGTTTTATTAATTATACCACTGTGTTTGTTTTGATTATTACCGGCCTGCAATTGGGGGCAGTTATGAGCCCAGAATCATGACGCGTACATCTGTAACATACTTTTGTTAATAGAGTTTTATTAATTATCCTACTGTGTTTATTTTTATTATTGCCGGCCTGCAATTGGTTGCAGTTATGAGCCCAGAATCATGACGCGTACATCTGTAACATACTTTTGTTAATACACTTTTATAAATTATACCACTGTGTTTATTTTGATTATTACCGGCCTGCAATTGGTGGCAGTTATGACCCCAGAATCATGACGCGTACATCTGTAACATACTTTTGTTAATAGAGTTTTATTAATTATACCACTGTGTATATTTTGATTATTACCGGCCTGCAATTGGTGGCAGTTATGACCCCAGAATCATGACGCGTACATCTGTAACATACTTTTGTTAATACACTTGTATTTATTATACCACTGTGTTTATTTTGATCATTCCCGGCCTGCAATTGGTGGCAGTTGTGAGCCCAGAATCATGACGCGTACATCTCTAACACACTTTTGTTAATAGAGTTTTATTAATTATACCACTGTGTTTGTTTTGATTATTACCGGCCTGCAATTGGTGGCAGTTATGAGCCCAGAATCATGACGCGTACATCTGTAACATACTTTTGTTAATTGAGTTTTATTAATTATACCACTGTGTTTATTTTGATTATTGCCAGCCTGCAATTGGTGGCAGTTATGAGCCCAGAATCATGACGCGTACATCTGTAACATACTTTTGTTAATTGAGTTTTATTAATTATACCACTGTGTTTGTTTTGATTATTGCCGGCCTGCAATTGGTGGCAGTTATGAGCCCAGAATCATGACGCGTACATCTGTAACATACTTTTGTTAATAGAGTTTTATTAATTATACCACTGTGTTTATTTTGATTATTGCCGGCCTGCAATTGGTGGCAGTTATGAGCCCAAAATAATGACGCGTACATCTGTAACATACTTTTGTTAATAGAGTTTTATTAATTATACCACTGTGTTTATTTTGATTATTGCCGGCCTGCAATTGGTGGCAGTTATGAGCCCAGAATCATGACGCGTACATCTGTAACATACTTTTGTTAATTGAGTTTTATTAATTATACCACTGTGGTGGTTTTGATTATTACCGGCCTGCAATTGGTGGCAGTTATGAGCCCAGAATCATGACGCGTACATCTGTAACATACTTTTGTTAATAGAGTTTTATTAATTATACCACTGTGTTTATTGTGATTATTGCCGGCCTGCAATTGGTTGCAGTTATGAGCCCAGAACTATGACGCGTACATCTGTAACATACTTTTGTTAATAGAGTTTTATTAATAATACCACTGTGTTTATTTTGATTATTGCCAGCCTGCAATTGGTGGCAGTTATGAGCCGAGAATCATGACGCGTACATCTCTAACATACTTTGTTAATACACTTTTATTTATTATACCACTGTGTTTATTTTGATCATTGCTGGCCTGCAATTGGTGGCAGTTATGAGCCCAGAATCATGACGCGTACATCTGTAACATACTTTTGTTAATAGAGTTTTATTAATTATACCACTGTGTTTATTTTGATTATTGCCGGCCTGCAATTGGTTGCAGTTATGAGCCCAGAATCATGACGCGTACATCTGTAACATACTTTTGTTAATAGAATTTTATTAATTATACCACTGTGTTTATTTTGATCATTGCTGGCCTGCAATTGGTGGCAGTTATGAGCCCAGAATCATGACGCGTACATCTCTAACACACTTTTGTTAATACAGTTTTATTAATTATACCACTGTGTTTGTTTTGATTATTACCGGCCTGCAATTGGTGGCAGTTATGAGCCTAGAATAATGACGCGTACATCTGTAACATACTTTTGTTAATAGAGTTTTATTAATTATACCACTGTGTTTATTTTGATTATTGCCGGCCTGCAATTGGTGGCAGTTATGAGCCCAGAATCATGACGCGTACATCTGTAACATACTTTTGTTAATTGAGTTTTATTAATTATACCACTGTGTTTGTTTTGATTATTACCGGCCTGCAATTGGTGGCAGTTATGAGCCCAGAATCATGACGCGTACATCTGTAACATACTTTTGTTAATACACTTTTATTTATTATACCACTGTGTTTATTTTGATTATTCCCGGCCTGCAATTGGTGGCAGTTGTGAGCCCAGAATCATGACGCGTACATCTCTAACACACTTTTGTTAATAGAGTTTTATTAATTATACCACTGTGTTTGTTTTGATTATTACCGGCCTGCAATTGGTGGCAGTTGTGAGCCCAGAATCATGACGCGTACATCTCTAACACACTTTTGTTAATAGAGTTTTATTAATTATACAACTGTGTTTATTTTGATTATTGCCGGCCTGCAATTGGTGGCAGTTATGAGCCCAAAATAATGACGCGTACATCTGTAACATACTTTTGTTAATAGAGTTTTATTAATTATACCACTGTGTTTATTTTGATTATTGCCGGCCTGCAATTGGTGGCAGTTATGAGCCCAGAATCATGACGCGTACATCTGTAACATACTTTTGTTAATTGAGTTTTATTAATTATACCACTGTGTTTGTTTTGATTATTACCGGCCTGCAATTGGTGGCAGTTATGAGCCCAGAATCATGACGCGTACATCTGTAACATACTTTTGTTAATAGAGTTTTATTAATTATACCACTGTGTTTATTTTGATTATTGCCGGCCTGCAATTGGTTGCAGTTATGAGCCCAGAATCATGACGCGTACATTTGTAACATACTTTTGTTAATAGAGTTTTATTAATTATACCACTGTGTTTATTTTGATTATTGCCAGCCTGCAATTGGTGGCAGTTATGAGCCGAGAATCATGACGCGTACATCTCTAACATACTTTGTTAATACACTTTTATTTATTATACCACTGTGTTTATTTTGATCATTGCTGGCCTGCAATTGGTGGCAGTTATGAGCCCAGAATCATGACGCGTACATCTGTAACATACTTTTGTTAATAGAGTTTTATTAATTATACCACTGTGTTTATTTTGATTATTGCCGGTCTGCAATTGGTTGCAGTTATGAGCCCAGAATCATGACGCGTACATCTGTAACATACTTTTGTTAATAGAATTTTATTAATTATACCACTGTGTTTATTTTGATCATTGCTGGCCTGCAATTGGTGGCAGTTATGAGCCCAGAATCATGACGCGTACATCTCTAACACACTTTTGTTAATACAGTTTTATTAATTATACCACTGTGTTTGTTTTGATTATTACCGGCCTGCAATTGATGGCAGTTATGAGCCCAGAATAATGACGCGTACATCTGTAACATACTTTTGTTAATAGAGTTTTATTAATTATACCACTGTGTTTATTTTGATTATTGCCGGCCTGCAATTGGTGGCAGTTATGAGCCCAGAATCATGACGCGTACATCTGTAACATACTTTTGTTAATTGAGTTTTATTAATTATACCACTGTGTTTGTTTTGATTATTACCGGCCTGCAATTGGTGGCAGTTATGAGCCCAGAATCATGACGCGTACATCTGTAACATACTTTTGTTAATACACTTTTATTTATTATACCACTGTGTTTATTTTGATCATTCCCGGCCTGCAATTGGTGGCAGTTGTGAGCCCAGAATCATGACGCGTACATCTCTAACACACTTTTGTTAATAGAGTTTTATTAATTATACAACTGTGTTTGTTTTGATTATTACCGGCCTGCAATTGGTGGCAGTTATGAGCCCAGAATCATGACGCGTACATCTGTAACATACTTTTGTTAATAGAGTTTTATTAATTATACCACTGTGTTTATTTTGATTATTGCCAGCCTGCAATTGGTGGCAGTTATGAGCCCAGAATCATGACGCGTACATCTGTAACATACTTTTGTTAATTGAGTTTTATTAATTATACCACTGTGTTTGTTTTGATTATTGCCGGCCTGCAATTGGTGGCAGTTATGAGCCCAGAATCATGACGCGTACATCTGTAACATACTTTTGTTAATAGAGTTTTATTAATTATACCACTGTGTTTATTTTGATTATTGCCAGCCTGCAATTGGTGGCAGTTATGAGCCCAAAATAATGACGCGTACATCTGTAACATACTTTTGTTAATAGAGTTTTATTAATTATACCACTGTGTTTATTTTGATTATTGCCGGCCTGCAATTGGTGGCAGTTATGAGCCCAGAATCATGACGCGTACATCTGTAACATACTTTTGTTTATTGAGTTTTATTAATTATACCACTCTGTTTGTTTTGATTATTACCGGCCTGCAATTGGTGGCAGTTATGAGCCCAGAATCATGACGCGTACATCTGTAACATACTTTTGTTAATAGAGTTTTATTAATTATAACACTGTGTTTATTTTGATTATTGCCAGCCTGCAATTGGTGGCAGTTATGAGCCGAGAATCATGACGCGTACATCTGTAACATACTTTTGTTAATAGAGTTTTATTAATTATACCACTGTGTTTATTTTGATTATTGCCAGCCTGCAATTGGTGGCAGTTATGAGCCCAGAATCATGACGCGTACATCTGTAACATACTTTTGTTAATAGAGTTTTATTAATTATACCACTGTGTTTATTTTGATTATTGCCGGCCTGCAATTGGTGGCAGTTATGAGCCCAGAATAATGACGCGTACATCTGTAACATACTTTTGTTAATAGAGTTTTATTAATTATACCACTGTGTTTATTTTGATTATTGCCAGCCTGCAATTGGTGGCAGTTATGAGCCGAGAATCATGACGCGTACATCTGTAACATACTTTGTTAATACACTTTTATTTATTATACCACTGTGTTTATTTTGATCATTGCTGGCCTGCAATTGGTGGCAGTTATGAGCCCAGAATCATGACGCGTACATCTGTAACATACTTTTGTTAATAGAGTTTTATTAATTATACAACTGTGTTTATTTTGATTATTGCCGGCCTGCAATTGGTTGCAGTTATGAGCCCAGAATCATGACCCGTACATCTGTAACATACTTTTGTTAATAGAATTTTATTAATTATAACACTGTGTTTATTTTGATCATTGCTGGCCTGCAATTGGTGGCAGTTATGAGCCCAGAATCATGACGCGTACATCTCTAACACACTTTTGTTAATACAGTTTTATTAATTATACCACTGTGTTTGTTTTGATTATTACCGGCCTGCAATTGGTGGCAGTTATGAGCCCAGAATAATGACGCGTACATCTGTAACATACTTTTGTTAATAGAGTTTTATTAATTATACCACTGTGTTTATTTTGATTATTGCCGGCCTGCAATTGGTGGCAGTTATGAGCCCAGAATCATGACGCGTACATCTGTAACATACTTTTGTTAATAGAGTTTTATTAATTATACCACTGTGTTTATTTTGATAATTACCGGCCTGCAATCGGTGGCAGTTATGGCTCCAGAATCATGACGCGTACATCTGTAACATATTTTTGTTAATAGAGTTTTATTAATTATACCACTGTGTTTATTTGGATCATTGCCAGCCTGCAATTGGTGGCAGTTATGAGCCCAGAATCATGACGCGTACATCTGTAACATACTTTTGTTAATAGAGTTTTATTAATTATACCACTGTGTTTATTTTGATTATTGCCGGCCTGCAATTGGTGGCAGTTATGACCCCAGAATCATGACGCATACATCTGTAACATACTTTTGTTAATGGAGTTTTATTAATTATACCACTGTGTTTATTTTGATTATTACCGGCCTGCAATCGGTGGCAGTTATGGCTCCAGAATCATGACGCATACATCTGTAACATACTTTTGTAAATACACTTTTATTAATTATACCACTGTGTTTATTTTGATTATTACCGGCCTGCAATCGGTGGCAGTTATGGCTCCAGAATCATGACGCGTACATCTGTAACATACTTTCGTTAATACACTTTTATTAACTATACCACTGTGTTTATTTTGATTATTACCGGCCTGCAATCGGTGGCAGTTATGGCCTCAGAATCATGACGCGTACATCTGTAACATACTTTTGTTAATACACTTTTATTAATTATACCACTGTGTTTATTTTGATTATTACCGGCCTGCAATTGGTGGCAGTTATGAACCCAGAATCATGACGCGTACATCTGTAACATACTTTTGTTAACACACTTTTGTTTATTATACCACTGTGTTTATTTTGATTATTGCCGGCCTGCAATCGGTGGCAGTTATGGCCCCACAATCATGACGCGTACATCTGTAACATACTTTTGTTTATACTCTTTTATTAATTATTCCACTGTGTTTATTTTGATTATTACCGCCCTGTAATTGGTGGCAGTTATGAACCTAGAATCATGACGCGTACATCTGTAATATACTTTTGTTAATACTCTTTTATTAATTTAACCACTATGTTTATTTTGATTATTACCGGCCTGTAATTGGTGGCAGTTATGAACCTAGAATCATAACATGTAATCTGTAATATACTGTTGTTAATACACTTTTATTAATTATACCACTATGTTTTCTTTTATTATTACCGGCCTGCAAGGCCACAAAAATGACTAAATTCACACCAGCATTGAAATATTATAACAAAACACACACGAACACAAAGCATACGAAGTACATACATAAGTATGTATGTAGACACAAACATATATATGCACAAATACATATAAACACCCACGACATAAACCAGAAAAGATTTACTGACTTAAACATACAAAGACATCATAATACACACATGCACATATATACATACAGACACACACACACACACATATATATATATATATATAAATATATATATATATATATATATATATATATATATACATAAAAGACAATTATGACAGAAAATAAATAACAATTTCCAACACCCTAAATCATATCCACAAATTCCTTAAATTCTCAGAAACAAATTAACCCTAAAAAAATAACCAAAAAACTAACTAAATAAACTAAGCAAAAAAATAATAATATTAAAAAATTAACCCAAAAAGATAATAAAAACTGACCAAAAAAACTAACAAATAAAAACTAACAAGAAAAACCCTACCCCACCCCCCAAAAAACTAACTAAACAATTGCACGCTTCAGTAAACTCTAATAATATGCCTCTTAAATGACTCAGAGAAGGACATGGAAAGAAGAAACGTACATAGACACTAAATCTTAAATAAACAAAAGTCACATTTTCAAATCAACAAATGCCCTTTGCAATAGTGTTGTACTCTGCAAGATCTTTCAAGCTACACCTGAAGAGAGCAAACATGCTTGAAATACGTGTTGCATGGAAACGGCAAACTTAAACACGAAATACGAGAAATGTGAACAAAAAACTAAAAAAAAATTAAATAACAAATTAAAAAAAAATAATACATATTTGTGATCTCACTTTTTTAATTATACATTTTTATCTCTCGTTAAACTAACATTACTCTCTACTTGGCCGTTGGGAAGTAGCTTCCTGCACTGAAGATTGCGTTAGGATGAAACATCGATGTCTGTAGGTAATAAATAATTAATATTTATTTATAAATATTTTTATAAGCTCCCTTCACCAAAGGCCAGGCACTCTGAGTGACTTTAATAACAAGCAGTACAAATAGCTGCATGCACGATCCGAATACGTTTGTTGATCACTTTAAACTGCTTGTGTAAATTTAGTCGCCGATTCGCTATTTACAAAGTTAAATTCCTCCCTAATTATTAACTAATTCTCTATGGCCGAGACTCTTGACTACAGATCAGTGGCGATTTGTGATCAGGGTTCGCGCCCGCCGACCGTTGGGAATTAGCTTCCCGCACTGAAGATTGCGTTAGCATGAAACATCGATGTCTGTAGGTAATAAATAATTAATATATATATATATATATATATATATATATATATATATATATATATATATATATATATATATATATATATATGTGTGTGTGTGTGTGTGTGTGTGTGTGTGAAAAGTATGTTTAAAAGATAAGTATATATATAAAACGGAATGAGGGAAATAAAGACAGAATACATAGAATAAAATAAATAGGTTCGATTTCGATATTTCGTTTCATTTTTGGGAACTATCAAATAGAATATAGTTAACATAATTCGATCTGTATATTGATTTTAGGGTTGAATTGAGAATGTTTTAGCCTCAATTTTTAGTCACTCCCCCTTGCTAATGCTTTTTATGACCAGTGAAAAATGCCCTGTATCTCTCTACCGCAAATGCCCACGAATCACAATTTTAAACACCTTTTTTCACTCAATTCCCGCACGGTCGATAATACTATTGCCTAAAACTTTATTCAATTTAAATCGTATTATTACGAACTCGGAATGAGTTGTCACGATGTTAACATCTAGTAGGACTGCGACTGTCAACTGTCATATTCTATTCAGTAATTTTTTGCCGAGAAACACTTCAGCCCGACGTTCCTTATGCAGCAGGCTCTAGTTGTGGCAGTTATTAAGAGTAAGTGGTGGCTATTAAGAGTAAGTGGTGGTTATTAAGAGTAAGTGGTGGTGGGTTGCTCTAAAAACTAAAATTAGACGTTTCTCCATTCAATATGTTCAGTGCTTCGTATTAAATAAGGCTAGGGGGAAAAAGAACACTTAGAAGATAAACTGACCCAAGATATTTTTTTATATATTCATCGACGTTTTATCAGAGTTTCCCCTTTCCCTCCTCTTTCCCCAGCCTCTCAAAATCCATGCCACACCTAACCACGACAAAAATCGCAGCCCCCTTTTCATATCTCTCACCCTAAGGCAAATTCACTAATATTCTCACCCCTCCCTATTTCACGGCTGCCTTAATGGTACCCACTCAAAGCTTTCCATATTCATTTCATTCTTTGCCACCACTGACTCCTTGCAGCCTGAACCCTCCTCCAGCGATCACAGTAGCCACAACTACTACTTTTCCTTTATCACTATCATGTCACCCCAAAATTCCGATGTACTTGCATGACATTTTTCTTCAAATTATCATCCTGAGGAAGTCTTACAATAAAGAAGAAACGTTGATGAATATACTAAAATAATATATATATCTTTTGTTTTTTTTCCTTTTTCATTTCCCATATATATATATATATATATATATATATATATATATATATATATATATATATATATAGTGAATGCTTTTATTCAAACATGTACAAGGTCTTGAATAAAAGCATTCACAATACAGCTCTATATTTTATTGAGCACTCTTTTATAACCCCGGTTTGATTCCCTTTGGATTTCTACCCTGTGGATTTTTACCCTACCTGGATTACTATATATATATATATATATATATATATATATATATATATATATATATATATATATATATATATATATATATATATATATAAACAAGCCGCCACATAAAGTATTCAAATTATCACCGTTTATTCGCTGACCAAAGAACTAGTTAAGGGGAAGCTGAAGTGTAAGGCTAACGAGTTTTATCAGAGCCAAATAGTTAAGGGTAGGTTAAAGGAAATATCCAAAGAAGCTATGAACTTCAATGCAGATGAGTGTAAAGAGAAAATTCGCCATGATACGGATGAATATATTAGGAAGATTAAACCCGGCATAGAGATATCTTGGTGTCATCTCAGGAGATTTGCAGGAATTTCAGAACCACCTCACAGAGTGCTTCATCCATAAGTTTAACAACTATTTGGTCTACTTTCTTCACCTTGATGCGGCTGGAACGGTTGGTTATGATGGCAAGGTTATGGAGGGTGAAGTAAGTTGGCTGCGTTGAAGCAAGTTGGTTGTAACAAATTGCCCGGACTTGATGTTCTTCACTATAAATTGTTCCTGGGGTTATTGCACATGTTTGTACTCCTTCTGAAGGATGTGTTCAACCATTGGCTTGATCAGAGATCTATTCCTGTTCAAATCACGAAGGGGGTGATCATATTGCTGAGGAAAAGGGACAGGTATTGCGGAAAAGATTTAAATGACTATAGGCTCATAATTATGCTAAACAAAGTTAAAGATTTTGGCATGGATCCTATTGAACCGTTTGCAGGTTGTCATTCGGGAATTGATTTAACCGGTGCAAAACAATGCTGTGAATGAGAGATTGATTCAGAACAATTTGCATTTGGCTTTGATGGTCATAGAGGGGATAAAAGACGACACGGAGCCAATCAATTTAGATCAGTTCAAAGCTTTTAACAGGGTCGACCATCGCTTTTTGTCATCTGTTCTAGAGACTGTTGGTTTTAATCCGGACTTCCACAAATGTATCCCATTCGCTGATGGCAGTGGTTAAGGTAAATGGAAAGCCCTCAGAGTCGTTCGCTGTTTCCTGATTGTACGTCATGGTTGTCTGCTGTCGTCACTACTTTATGTGCTTGTGTTGGAGCAGGTACTTCGGAAGCTTAACGACAGAGTAGCAAAGCTGGGCAGACACGGAATCGCCTTAGCGGGAATGATACAAACCAGAGTTTCTGTGTTCGTCGATGATGTTACTTTTTTTTGTATCAAGCTGAGAAGCATCAGAGCAGCGATGAAGACACCCTTACGTTACACAAAGATTACGGGTGCCATAATCAACCACAGCAAGTCGAATGGCCTGCAGTTGGATAGCTGGAGTTATAACGTTTCGAATCAAATGTCGAAGCATCGGTTCGGACTTGGCCTCAAAGGAAAATGTGTTTAAAGGATAGAGCTGAGGCATGCACTATATATTTCTTTCCCCTCATCCTTTATTTCCTCTGCCTGCAGACCGTGAAACAGCTCTCCAGCACCTTCTGTCCAGGCTTCTTTGGACGGAAAGTAAGTCGTGGTTTCACAGGTCAGTCTGTATTCAACATCCTTGCGATGGAGATGTGGAGGTGCCTGACTTAGCAAGTCATCAACATAGCCAGAGACTGGGCTTTCCTGAGTAGAACCTTAATAAAGGAGTGTGCGTGGGGAACTGCAATTGGTAACACTTTTCCTGATCGCCTTAGCTTTTCAGTTGAAGGACGTCATAGACCAATGGGCAAGTCACAATTCTTCAATGAGTGCCAAGTGTCAATCTAAAAAGCTGTTTTATAAGAGTTAAGTGGAAGGTTAGGGTTAGGGTTAAGGTTAAATGGAAGGTTAGAGTTAGGGTTAAGTGGAAGGTTAGGGTTAGGGTTAAGTGGAAGGTTCTACTTCGGTTTCGCTTGTAGAGTGGCTGGAATAATCGGTAAAGGAGATCCACTCTCAGTGGAGTTAGACACAAGGTCGAGGATATCTCAACATTTCTGAGTCCTCTCTGACATGGCAATTGATCTAGATTCGCTACTCCAGACTAAGGATGATGGACACACTCTTTTGCCTGCACTGTGACACCAATGAGGAGCACACCTTCTTCACCTTTGGCACTATATCAATGAGGTGGCGGCTCGCATCGTCCCTGATCAATGTGTATGCCTGGATGGAGCATACATTATTGACAACATACACCCATTGTGGAAGAAGAAATGGTGTTTCTCACGATCTTAGCTCATGTGTTTGTTCCTTGCCTGAGCATGGTGCATGTGGGTCTGGGTCCCTCCTTTAGAACTAATCACAGTTAAGATAGCCACTCAGCTAGTTGAGTGAATGAGTCATGTCTCCTTTTAATTCTATTGGTAATAAGGATCTTTCAAGATCCCCACTTTATTTTTTGCCCTTGACCTTTCAAAAACTGTTTTAAGTACACGATTCATTCTCTAATTCTACCCAACTTTTCTTTTTCCTGCTCCCACTTAGAATTCCCCTCCCACTTAGAGATCAACTAGCTTGTCTTCGGTTTTAAACAAACTGGAAAACAATGTGCAGTCTACACTTAGAAAAGATTAGGTCTTGCCCATTTTCTTGGGGGGGGGGGGGGTGTTTATGTTGGCCATGCACCCTTCATGTACAATGTTTGAAAGTTTCATATTTCTTTTTCTACAAAGATTATTCCTTTTTTTCTGCAATTTAATAGAACCATACAATTAAATGTTCCTTTTTTAAGTTCAATCAAATGGTGGTTATTTTTTATATTAAGGCCTCAATTTTTTCCAATTTCGTGCACTTTTTAATTCTATGAAGTTAATAGATAGAGATGTGTTAGGGTTATGGTTTCTAATTCTATGAAGTTAATAGATAAAGATGTGTTAGGGTTAGTGTTAGGGTTTCTAATTCGATGAAGTTAATAGATAAAGATGTGTTAGTGTTAGGGTTAGGGTTTCTAATTCGATGAAGTTAATAGATAAAGATGTGTTAGTGTTAGGGTTAGGGTTTCTAATTCGATGAAGTTAATAGATAAAGATGTGTTAGTGTTAGAGTTAGGGTTTCTAATTCGATGAAGTTTATAGATAGAGATGTGTTAGGGTTAGTGTTAGGGTTTCTAATTCGATGAAGTTAATAGATAGAGATGTGTTAGGGTTAGTGTTAGGGTTTCTAATTCTATGAAGTTAATAGATAAAGATGTGTTAGGGTTAGTGTTAGGGTTTCTAATTCGATGAAGTTAATAGATAAAGATGTGTTAGGGTTAGTGTTAGGGTTTCTAATTCGATGAAGTTAATAGATAAAGATGTGTTAGTGTTGGGGTTAGGGTTTCTAATTCGATGAAGTTTATAGATAGAGATGTGTTAGGGTTAGTGTTAGGGTTTCTAATTCGATGAAGTTAATAGATAGAGATGTGTTAGGGTTAGTGTTAGGGTTTCTAATTCTATGAAGTTAATAGATAAAGATGTGTTAGGGTTAGTGTTAGGGTTTCTAATTCGATGAAGTTAATAGATAAAGATGTGTTAGGGTTAGTGTTAGGGTTTCTAATTCGATGAAGTTAATAGATAAAGATGTGTTAGTGTTGGGGTTAGGGTTTCTAATTCGATGAAGTTTATAGATAGAGATGTGTTAGGGTTAGTGTTAGGGTTTCTAATTCGATGAAGTTAATAGATAGAGATGTGTTAGGGTTAGTGTTAGGGTTTCTAATTCTATGAAGTTAATAGATAGAGATGTGTTAGGGTTAGTGTTAGGGTTTCTAATTCTATGAAGTTAATAGATAGAGATGTGTTAGGGTTAGTGTTAGGGTTTCTAATTCGATGAAGTTAATAGATAAAGATGTGTTAGTGTTGGGGTTAGGGTTTCTAATTCGATGAAGTTTATAGATAGAGATGTGTTAGGGTTAGTGTTAGGGTTTCTAATTCGATGAAGTTAATAGATAGAGATGTGTTAGGGTTAGTGTTAGGGTTTCTAATTCTATGAAGTTAATAGATAAAGATGTGTTAGGGTTAGTGTTAGGGTTTCTAATTCGATGAAGTTAATAGATAAAGATGTGTTAGGGTTAGTGTTAGGGTTTCTAATTCGATGAAGTTAATAGATAGAGATGTGTTAGGGTTAGTGTTAGGGTTTCTAATTCGATGAAGTTAATAGATAGAGATGTGTTAGGGTTAGGGTTTCTAATTCGATGAAGTTAATAGATAAAGATGTGTTAGGGTTAGTGTTAGGGTTTCTAATTCGATGAAGTTAATAGATAGAGATGTGTTAGGGTTAGTGTTAGGGTTTCTAATTCTATGAAGTTAATAGATAAAGATGTGTTAGGGTTAGTGTTAGGGTTTCTAATTCGATGAAGTTAATAGATAAAGATGTGTTAGGGTTAGTGTTAGGGTTTCTAATTCGATGAAGTTAATAGATAGAGATGTGTTAGGGTTATGGTTTCTAATTCGATGAAGTTAATAGATAGAGATGTGTTAGGGTTAGGGTTTCTAATTCGATGAAGTTAATAGATAGAGATGTGTTAGGGTTAGGGTTTCTAATTCAATGAAGTTAATAGATAGAGATGTGTTAGGGTTAGGGTTTCTAATTCGATGAAGTTAATAGATGGAGATGTGTTAGGGTTATGGTTTCTAATTCGATGAAGTTAATAGATAAAGATGTGTTAGGGTTAGTGTTAGGGTTTCTAATTCGATGAAGTTAATAGATAGAGATGTGTTAGGGTTAGGGTTTCTAATTCGATGAAGTTAATAGATAGAGATGTGTTAGGGTTATGGTTTCTAATTCAATGAAGTTAATAGATAGAGATGTGTTAGGGTTAGTGTTAGGGTTTCTAATTCGATGAAGTTAATAGATAGAGATGTGTTAGGGTTAGTGTTAGGGTTTCTAATTCGATGAAGTTAATAGATAGAGATGTGTTAGGGTTAGGGTTATGGTTTCTAATTCGATGAAGTTAATAGATAGAGATGTGTTAGGGTTAGTGTTAGGGTTTCTAATTCGATGAAGTTAATAGATAGAGATGTGTTAGGGTTAGGGTTTCTAATTCGATGAAGTTAATAGATAAAGATGTGTTAGGGTTATGGTTTCTAATTCAATGAAGTTAATAGATAAAGATGTGTTAGGGTTAGTGTTAGGGTTTCTAATTCGATGAAGTTAATAGATAAAGATGTGTTAGGGTTAGTGTTAGGGTTTCTAATTCGATGAAGTTAATAGATAGAGATGTGTTAGGGTTAGTGTTAGGGTTTCTAATTCGATGAAGTTAATAGATAGAGATGTGTTAGGGTTAGGGTTATGGTTTCTAATTCTATGAAGTTAATAGATAAAGATGTGTTAGGGTTAGTGTTAGGGTTTCTAATTCGATGAAGTTAATAGATAGAGATGTGTTAGGGTTAGGGTTATGGTTTCTAATTCGATGAAGTTAATAGATAGAGATGTGTTAGGGTTAGTGTTAGGGTTTCTAATTCTATGAAGTTAATAGATAAAGATGTGTTAGGGTTAGGGTTATGGTTTCTAATTCTATGAAGTTAATAGATAAAGATGTGTTAGGGTTAGTGTTAGGGTTTCTAATTCGATGAAGTTAATAGATAGAGATGTGTTAGGGTTAGGGTTATGGTTTCTAATTCTATGAAGTTAATAGATAAAGATGTGTTAGGGTTAGTGTTAGGGTTTCTAATTCGATGAAGTTAATAGATAGAGATGTGTTAGGGTTAGGGTTATGGTTTCTAATTCGATGAAGTTAATAGATAGAGATGTGTTAGGGTTAGGGTTATGGTTTCTAATTCTATGAAGTTAATAGATAAAGATGTGTTAGGGTTAGTGTTAGGGTTTCTAATTCGATGAAGTTAATAGATAGAGATGTGTTAGGGTTAGTGTTAGGGTTTCTAATTCGATGAAGTTAATAGATAGAGATGTGTTAGGGTTAGGGTTATGGTTTCTAATTCTATGAAGTTAATAGATAGAGATGTGTTAGGGTTAGTGTTAGGGTTTCTAATTCGATGAAGTTAATAGATAGAGATGTGTTAGGGTTAGGGTTATGGTTTCTAATTCTATGAAGTTAATAGATAAAGATGTGTTAGGGTTAGTGTTAGGGTTTCTAATTCAATGAAGTTAATAGATAGAGATGTGTTAGGGTTAGGGTTATGGTTTCTAATTCTATGAAGTTAATAGATAAAGATGTGTTAGGGTTAGTGTTAGGGTTTCTAATTCGATGAAGTTAATAGATAGAGATGTGTTAGGGTTAGGGTTATGGTTTCTAATTCTATGAAGTTAATAGATAAAGATGTGTTAGGGTTAGTGTTAGGGTTTCTAATTCAATGAAGTTAATAGATAGAGATGTGTTAGGGTTAGTGTTAGGGTTTCTAATTCGATGAAGTTAATAGATAGAGATGTGTTAGGGTTAGGGTTATGGTTTCTAATTCTATGAAGTTAATAGATAAAGATGTGTTAGGGTTAGTGTTAGGGTTTCTAATTCGATGAAGTTAATAGATAGAGATGTGTTAGGGTTAGGGTTATGGTTTCTAATTCTATGAAGTTAATAGATAAAGATGTGTTAGGGTTAGTGTTAGGGTTTCTAATTCAATGAAGTTAATAGATAGAGATGTGTTAGGGTTAGGGTTATGGTTTCTAATTCTATGAAGTTAATAGATAAAGATGTGTTAGGGTTAGTGTTAGGGTTTCTAATTCGATGAAGTTAATAGATAAAGATGTGTTAGGGTTAGTGTTAGGGTTTCTAATTCGATGAAGTTAATAGATAGAGATGTGTTAGGGTTAGGGTTTCTAATTCGATGAAGTTAATAGATAGAGATGTGTTAGGGTTATGGTTTCTAATTCGATGAAGTTAATAGATAAAGATGTGTTAGGGTTAGTGTTAGGGTTTCTAATTCGATGAAGTTAATAGATAAAGATGTGTTAGGGTTAGTGTTAGGGTTTCTAATTCGATGAAGTTAATAGATAGAGATGTGTTAGGGTTAGTGTTAGGGTTTCTAATTCGATGAAGTTAATAGATAAAGATGTGTTAGGGTTAGTGTTAGGGTTTCTAATTCGATGAAGTTAATAGATAGAGATGTGTTAGGGTTAGTGTTAGGGTTTCTAATTCGATGAAGTTAATAGATAGAGATGTGTTAGGGTTATGGTTTCTAATTCTATGAAGTTAATAGATAAAGATGTGTTAGGGTTAGTGTTAGGGTTTCTAATTCGATGAAGTTAATAGATAAAGATGTGTTAGGGTTAGTGTTAGGGTTTCTAATTCGATGAAGTTAATAGATAGAGATGTGTTAGTGTTAGGGTTAGGGTTTCTAATTCGATGAAGTTAATAGATAAAGATGTGTTAGGGTTAGTGTTAGGGTTTCTAATTCTATGAAGTTAATAGATAGAGATGTGTTAGGGTTAGTGTAAGGGTTTCTAATTCGATGAAGTTAATAGATAGAGATGTGTTAGTGTTAGGGTTAGGGTTTCTAATTCTATGAAGTTAATAGATAGAGATATGTTAGGGTTAGTGTTAGGGTTTCTAATTCTATGAAGTTAATAGATAAAGATGTGTTAGGGTTAGTGTTAGGGTTTCTAATTCGATGAAGTTAATAGATAAAGATGTGTTAGGGTTAGTGTTAGGGTTTCTAATTCGATGAAGTTAATAGATAGAGATGTGTTAGGGTTAGGGTTATGGTTTCTAATTCTATGAAGTTAATAGATAAAGATGTGTTAGTGTTAGGGTTAGGGTTTCTAATTCAATGAAGTTAATAGATAGAGATGTGTTAGGGTTAGGGTTATGGTTTCTAATTCTATGAAGTTAATAGATAAAGATGTGTTAGGGTTAGTGTTAGGGTTTCTAATTCTATGAAGTTAATAGATAAAGATGTGTTAGGGTTAGTGTTAGGGTTTCTAATTCAATGAAGTTAATAGATAGAGATGTGTTAGGGTTAGGGTTATGGTTTCTAATTCTATGAAGTTAATAGATAAAGATGTGTTAGTGTTAGGGTTAGGGTTTCTAATTCAATGAAGTTAATAGATAGAGATGTGTTAGGGTTAGGGTTATGGTTTCTAATTCTATGAAGTTAATAGATAAAGATGTGTTAGGGTTAGTGTTAGGGTTTCTAATTCGATGAAGTTAATAGATAGAGATGTGTTAGGGTTAGTGTTAGGGTTTCTAATTCAATGAAGTTAATAGATAGAGATGTGTTAGGGTTAGGGTTATGGTTTCTAATTCTATGAAGTTAATAGATAAAGATGTGTTAGTGTTAGGGTTAGGGTTTCTAATTCAATGAAGTTAATAGATAGAGATGTGTTAGGGTTAGGGTTATGGTTTCTAATTCTATGAAGTTAATAGATAAAGATGTGTTAGGGTTAGTGTTAGGGTTTCTAATTCGATGAAGTTAATAGATAGAGATGTGTTAGGGTTAGGGTTATGGTTTCTAATTCTATGAAGTTAATAGATAAAGATGTGTTAGGGTTAGTGTTAGGGTTTCTAATTCTATGAAGTTAATAGATAGAGATGTGTTAGGGTTAGGGTTATGGTTTCTAATTCGATGAAGTTAATAGATAGAGATGTGTTAGGGTTAGGGTTATGGTTTCTAATTCTATGAAGTTAATAGATAAAGATGTGTTAGGGTTAGTGTTAGGGTTTCTAATTCGATGAAGTTAATAGATAGAGATGTGTTAGGGTTAGTGTTAGGGTTTCTAATTCGATGAAGTTAATAGATAGAGATGTGTTAGGGTTAGTGTTAGGGTTTCTAATTCAATGAAGTTAATAGATAGAGATGTGTTAGGGTTAGGGTTATGGTTTCTAATTCTATGAAGTTAATAGATAAAGATGTGTTAGTGTTAGGGTTAGGGTTTCTAATTCAATGAAGTTAATAGATAGAGATGTGTTAGGGTTAGGGTTATGGTTTCTAATTCTATGAAGTTAATAGATAAAGATGTGTTAGGGTTAGTGTTAGGGTTTCTAATTCGATGAAGTTAATAGATAGAGATGTGTTAGGGTTAGGGTTATGGTTTCTAATTCTATGAAGTTAATAGATAAAGATGTGTTAGTGTTAGGGTTAGGGTTTCTAATTCAATGAAGTTAATAGATAGAGATGTGTTAGGGTTAGGGTTATGGTTTCTAATTCTATGAAGTTAATAGATAAAGATGTGTTAGGGTTAGTGTTAGGGTTTCTAATTCGATGAAGTTAATAGATAGAGATGTGTTAGGGTTAGGGTTATGGTTTCTAATTCTATGAAGTTAATAGATAAAGATGTGTTAGGGTTAGTGTTAGGGTTTCTAATTCGATGAAGTTAATAGATAGAGATGTGTTAGGGTTAGGGTTATGGTTTCTAATTCGATGAAGTTAATAGATAGAGATGTGTTAGGGTTAGGGTTATGGTTTCTAATTCTATGAAGTTAATAGATAAAGATGTGTTAGGGTTAGTGTTAGGGTTTCTAATTCGATGAAGTTAATAGATAGAGATGTGTTAGGGTTAGTGTTAGGGTTTCTAATTCGATGAAGTTAATAGATAGAGATGTGTTAGGGTTAGGGTTATGGTTTCTAATTCTATGAAGTTAATAGATAGAGATGTGTTAGGGTTAGTGTTAGGGTTTCTAATTCGATGAAGTTAATAGATAGAGATGTGTTAGGGTTAGGGTTATGGTTTCTAATTCTATGAAGTTAATAGATAAAGATGTGTTAGGGTTAGTGTTAGGGTTTCTAATTCAATGAAGTTAATAGATAGAGATGTGTTAGGGTTAGGGTTATGGTTTCTAATTCTATGAAGTTAATAGATAAAGATGTGTTAGGGTTAGTGTTAGGGTTTCTAATTCGATGAAGTTAATAGATAGAGATGTGTTAGGGTTAGGGTTTCTAATTCGATGAAGTTAATAGATAGAGATGTGTTAGGGTTATGGTTTCTAATTCGATGAAGTTAATAGATAAAGATGTGTTAGGGTTAGTGTTAGGGTTTCTAATTCGATGAAGTTAATAGATAAAGATGTGTTAGGGTTAGTGTTAGGGTTTCTAATTCGATGAAGTTAATAGATAGAGATGTGTTAGTGTTAGGGTTAGGGTTTCTAATTCGATGAAGTTAATAGATAGAGATGTGTTAGGGTTAGGGTTATGGTTTCTAATTCTATGAAGTTAATAGATAAAGATGTGTTAGGGTTAGGGTTATGGTTTCTAATTCGATGAAGTTAATAGATAAAGATGTGTTAGGGTTAGTGTTAGGGTTTCTAATTCGATGAAGTTAATAGATAGAGATGTGTTAGGGTTAGGGTTTCT
The DNA here is from genome assembly GCA_963556195.1 of Sepiola atlantica. Lineage (NCBI taxonomy): Eukaryota > Metazoa > Mollusca > Cephalopoda > Sepiida > Sepiolidae > Sepiola > Sepiola atlantica. The sequence goes on along the minus strand of OY744543.1, from coordinate 64,929,311 downwards.
AATTCGATGAAGTTAATAGATAGAGATGTGTTAGGGTTATGGTTTCTAATTCGATGAAGTTAATAGATAAAGATGTGTTAGGGTTAGTGTTAGGGTTTCTAATTCGATGAAGTTAATAGATAAAGATGTGTTAGGGTTAGTGTTAGGGTTTCTAATTCGATGAAGTTAATAGATAGAGATGTGTTAGTGTTAGGGTTAGGGTTTCTAATTCGATGAAGTTAATAGATAGAGATGTGTTAGGGTTAGGGTTATGGTTTCTAATTCTATGAAGTTAATAGATAAAGATGTGTTAGGGTTAGGGTTATGGTTTCTAATTCGATGAAGTTAATAGATAAAGATGTGTTAGGGTTAGTGTTAGGGTTTCTAATTCGATGAAGTTAATAGATAGAGATGTGTTAGGGTTAGGGTTTCTAATTCGATGAAGTTAATAGATAGAGATGTGTTAGGGTTATGGTTTCTAATTCGATGAAGTTAATAGATAAAGATGTGTTAGGGTTAGTGTTAGGGTTTCTAATTCGATGAAGTTAATAGATAAAGATGTGTTAGGGTTAGTGTTAGGGTTTCTAATTCGATGAAGTTAATAGATAGAGATGTGTTAGTGTTAGGGTTAGGGTTTCTAATTCGATGAAGTTAATAGATAAAGATGTGTTAGGGTTAGTGTTAGGGTTTCTAATTCTATGAAGTTAATAGATAGAGATGTGTTAGGGTTAGTGTAAGGGTTTCTAATTCGATGAAGTTAATAGATAGAGATGTGTTAGTGTTAGGGTTAGGGTTTCTAATTCTATGAAGTTAATAGATAGAGATATGTTAGGGTTAGTGTTAGGGTTTCTAATTCTATGAAGTTAATAGATAGAGATGTGTTAGGGTTAGTGTTAGGGTTTCTAATTCGATGAAGTTAATAGATAAAGATGTGTTAGGGTTAGTGTTAGGGTTTCTAATTCGATGAAGTTAATAGATAAAGATGTGTTAGGGTTAGTGTTAGGGTTTCTAATTCGATGAAGTTAATAGATAAAGATGTGTTAGGGTTAGTGTTAGGGTTTCTAATTCGATGAAGTTAATAGATAAAGATGTGTTAGGGTTAGTGTTAGGGTTTCTAATTCTATGAAGTTAATAGATAGAGATGTGTTAGGGTTAGGGTTTCTAATTCGATGAAGTTAATAGATAAAGATGTGTTAGTGTTAGGGTTAGGGTTTCTAATTCTATGAAGTTAATAGATAGAGATGTGTTAGGGTTAGTGTTAGGGTTTCTAATTCGATGAAGTTAATAGATAAAGATGCGTAGAAATAGATAATTTGTCAAAAGGTAAATAAAAAGACAAAGTCTTCTCACATTTTATCAAATTTATTTCACGTCTTTTCTCAACCAATAGAAAAAGTGGTTATGAAAAAATTTGAAATCCAATCTTTGGAAAGGGTTCCATGCTGCCGGTAAGTTGGATGAGCGCACCGAACGTCAGCTTGGGTTGATATCTTAAATCCAACTGCCCTGGTTGAAAAGCAGGAAAAACTGTGTAAGTAGTTCAGTGGAAGTACATCACATGCAATGTGTTTTCATTAGATAATTGATGAATCACTCCGCATAGAAACATCAGTTAACATCGAAAGAAAATAGTCCATCAAAATGCAACTGCTACACCTGCAAAATAAAAGAGAATCTTTCTCATTTAGAGATAAAAATTATCGGATCAGTTATTTTTTTCTTTTTTTCTTTTTCAAATTCCAATTAAAAATTACAGGATTGATCCTTTTTTTTAATCAATTCACTCAGATTTACCAATTTCATGCATTTATAATTATGTAAAGTTTTTCTTTTCTTTTTTTCTTTTTCAAATTCAAATTAAAAATTACAAGATTGATCCTTTTTTTAATCAATTCACTCAGATTTACCAATTTCATGCATTTATAATTACGTAAAGTTTTTTTTCTTTTTCAAATTCAAATTAAAAATTACAGGATTGATCCTTTTTTTTAATCAATTCACTCAGATTTACCAATTTCATGCATTTATAATTACGTACATTTTTCTATTCTTTTTTTCTTTTTCAAATTCAAATTAAAAATTACAAGATTGATCCTTTTTTTAATCAATTCACTCAGATTTACCAATTTCATGCATTTATAATTACGTAAAGTTTTTTTTCTTTTTCAAATTCAAATTAAAAATTACAGGATTGATCCTTTTTTGTAATCAATTCACTCAGATTTACCAATTTCATGCATTTATAATTACGTACATTTTCTTTTTTTCTTTTTCTTTTTCAAATTCAAATTAAAAATTACAGGATTGATCCTTTTTTTTAATCAATTCACTCAGATTTACCAATTTCATGCATTTATAATTACGTACATTTTCTTTTTTTCTTTTTCTTTTTCAAATTCAAATTAAAAATTACAAGATTGATCCTTTTTTTTAATCAATTCACTCAGATTTACCAATTTCATGCATTTATAATTACGTACATTTTCTTTTTTTCTTTTTCTTTTTCAAATTCAAATTAAAAATTACAGGATTGATCCTTTTTTTTAATCAATTCACTCAGATTTACCAATTTCATGCATTTATAATTACGTACATTTTTCTATTCTTTTTTTCTTTTTCAAATTCAAATTAAAAATTACAAGATTGATCCTTTTTTTAATCAATTCACTCAGATTTACCAATTTCATGCATTTATAATTACGTAAAGTTTTTTTTCTTTTTCAAATTCAAATTAAAAATTACAGGATTGATCCTTTTTTTTAATCAATTCACTCAGATTTACCAATTTTATGCATTTATAATTACGTACATTTTTCTATTCTTTTTTTCTTTTTCAAATTCAAATTAAAAATTACAAGATTGATCCTTTTTTTAATCAATTCACTCAGATTTACCAATTTCATGCATTTATAATTACGTAAAGTTTTTTTTCTTTTTCAAATTCAAATTAAAAATTACAGGATTGATCCTTTTTTGTAATCAATTCACTCAGATTTACCAATTTCATGCATTTATAATTACGTACATTTTCTTTTTTTCTTTTTCTTTTTCAAATTCAAATTAAAAATTACAGGATTGATCCTTTTTTTTAATCAATTCACTCAGATTTACCAATTTCATGCATTTATAATTACGTACATTTTCTTTTTTTCTTTTTCAAATTCAAATTCAAATTAAAAATTACAAGATTGATCCTTTTTTTTAATCAATTCACTCAGATTTACCAATTTCATGCATTTATAATTACGTACATTTTCTTTTTTTCTTTTTCTTTTTCAAATTCAAATTAAAAATTACAGGATTGATCCTTTTTTTTAATCAATTCACTCAGATTTACCAATTTCATGCATTTATAATTACGTACATTTTTCTATTCTTTTTTTCTTTTTCAAATTCAAATTAAAAATTACAAGATTGATCCTTTTTTTAATCAATTCACTCAGATTTACCAATTTCATGCATTTATAATTACGTACATTTTCTTTTTTTCTTTTTCTTTTTCAAATTCAAATTAAAAATTACAGGATTGATCCTTTTTTTTAATCAATTCACTCAGATTTACCAATTTCATGCATTTATAATTACGTACATTTTCTTTTTTTCTTTTTCTTTTTCAAATTCAAATTAAAAATTACAGGATTGATCCTTTTTTTTAATCAATTCACTCAGATTTACCAATTTCATGCATTTATAATTACGTACATTTTCTTTTTTTCTTTTTCTTTTTCAAATTCAAATTAAAAATTACAAGATTGATCCTTTTTTTTAATCAATTCACTCAGATTTACCAATTTCATGCATTTATAATTACGTACATTTTCTTTTTTTCTTTTTCAAATTCAAATTAAAAATTACAAGATTGATCCTTTTTTTTAATCAATTCACTCAGATTTACCAATTTCATGCATTTATAATTACGTACATTTTCTTTTTTTCTTTTTCTTTTTCAAATTCAAATTAAAAATTACAGGATTGATCCTTTTTTTTAATCAATTCACTCAGATTTACCAATTTCATGCATTTATAATTACGTACATTTTTCTATTCTTTTTTTCTTTTTCTTTTTCAAATTCAAATTAAAAATTACAGGATTGATCCTTTTTTTTAATCAATTCACTCAGATTTACCAATTTCATGCATTTATAATTACGTACATTTTCTTTTTTTCTTTTTCTTTTTCAAATTCAAATTAAAAATTACAAGATTGATCCTTTTTTTAATCAATTCACTCAGATTTACCAATTTAATGCATTTATAATTACGTACATATTCTTTTTTTCTTTTTCTTTTTCAAATTCAAATTAAAAATTACAAGATTGATCCTTTTTTTAATCAATTCACTCAGATTTACCAATTTCATGCATTTATAATTACGTACATTTTCTTTTTTTCTTTTTCTTTTTCAAATTCAAATTAAAATTACAGGATTGATCCTTTTTTTAATCAATTAACTCAGATTTACCAATTTCATGCATTTATAATTACGTACATTTTCTTTTTTTCTTTTTCTTTTTCAAATTCAAATTAAAAATTACAGGATTGATCCTTTTTTTTAATCAATTCACTCAGATTTACCAATTTCATGCATTTATAATTACGTACATTTTCTTTTTTTCTTTTTCTTTTTCAAATTCAAATTAAAAATTACAAGATTGATCCTTTTTTTTAATCAATTCACTCAGATTTACCAATTTCATGCATTTATAATTACGTACATTTTCTTTTTTTCTTTTTCTTTTTCAAATTCAAATTAAAAATTACAGGATTGATCCTTTTTTTTAATCAATTCACTCAGATTTACCAATTTCATGCATTTATAATTACGTACATTTTTCTATTCTTTTTTTCTTTTTCAAATTCAAATTAAAAATTACAAGATTGATCCTTTTTTTAATCAATTCACTCAGATTTACCAATTTCATGCATTTATAATTACGTAAAGTTTTTTTTCTTTTTCAAATTCAAATTAAAAATTACAGGATTGATCCTTTTTTTTAATCAATTCACTCAGATTTACCAATTTTATGCATTTATAATTACGTACATTTTTCTATTCTTTTTTTCTTTTTCAAATTCAAATTAAAAATTACAAGATTGATCCTTTTTTTTAATCAATTCACTCAGATTTACCAATTTCATGCATTTATAATAACGTAAAGTTTTTTTTCTTTTTCAAATTCAAATTAAAAATTACAGGATTGATCCTTTTTTGTAATCAATTCACTCAGATTTACCAATTTCATGCATTTATAATTACGTACATTTTCTTTTTTTCTTTTTCTTTTTCAAATTCAAATTAAAAATTACAGGATTGATCCTTTTTTTTAATCAATTCACTCAGATTTACCAATTTCATGCATTTATAATTACGTACATTTTCTTTTTTTCTTTTTCAAATTCAAATTCAAATTAAAAATTACAAGATTGATCCTTTTTTTTAATCAATTCACTCAGATTTACCAATTTCATGCATTTATAATTACGTACATTTTCTTTTTTTCTTTTTCTTTTTCAAATTCAAATTAAAAATTACAGGATTGATCCTTTTTTTTAATCAATTCACTCAGATTTACCAATTTCATGCATTTATAATTACGTACATTTTTCTATTCTTTTTTTCTTTTTCTTTTTCAAATTCAAATTAAAAATTACAAGATTGATCCTTTTTTTAATCAATTCACTCAGATTTACCAATTTCATGCATTTATAATTACGTACATTTTCTTTTTTTCTTTTTCTTTTTCAAATTCAAATTAAAATTACAGGATTGATCCTTTTTTTAATCAATTAACTCAGATTTACCAATTTCATGCATTTATAATTACGTACATTTTTCTATTCTTTTTTTCTTTTTCAAATTCAAATTAAAAATTACAAGATTGATCCTTTTTTTTAATCAATTCACTCAGATTTACTAATTTCATGCATTTATAATTACGTAAAGTTTTTTTTCTTTTTCAAATTCAAATTAAAAATTACAAGATTGATCCTTTTTTTTAATCAATTCACTCAGATTTACCAATTTCATGCATTTATAATTACGTACATTTTCTTTTTTTCTTTTTCTTTTTCAAATTCAAATTAAAAATTACAAGATTGATCCTTTTTTTAATCAATTCACTCAGATTTACCAATTTAATGCATTTATAATTACGTACATTTTCTTTTTTTCTTTTTCTTTTTCAAATTCAAATTAAAAATTACAAGATTGATCCTTTTTTTAATCAATTCACTCAGATTTACCAATTTAATGCATTTATAATTACGTACATTTTCTTTTTTTCTTTTTCTTTTTCAAATTCAAATTAAAAATTACAGGATTGATCCTTTTTTTAATCAATTCACTCAGATTTACCAATTTCATGCATTTATAATTACGTACATTTTTCTATTCTTTTTTTCTTTTTCAAATTCAAATTAAAAATTACAAGATTGATCCTTTTTTTAATCAATTCACTCAGATTTACCAATTTAATGCATTTATAATTACGTACATTTTCTTTTTTTCTTTTTCTTTTTCAAATTCAAATTAAAAATTACAGGATTGATCCTTTTTTTTAATCAATTCACTCAGATTTACCAATTTCATGCATTTATAATTACGTACATTTTCTTTTTTTCTTTTTCTTTTTCAAATTCAAATTAAAAATTACAGGATTGATCCTTTTTTTAATCAATTCACTCAGATTTACCAATTTAATGCATTTATAATTACGTACATTTTCTTTTTTTCTTTTTCTTTTTCAAATTCAAATTAAAAATTACAGGATTGATCCTTTTTTTAATCAATTCACTCAGATTTACCAATTTCATGCATTTATAATTACGTACATTTTCTTTTTTTCTTTTTCTTTTTCAAATTCAAATTAAAAATTACAGGATTGATCCTTTTTTTTAATCAATTCACTCAGATTTACCAATTTCATGCATTTATAATTACGTACATTTTTCTATTCTTTTTTTCTTTTTCAAATTCAAATTAAAAATTACAAGATTGATCCTTTTTTTTAATCAATTCACTCAGATTTACTAATTTCATGCATTTATAATTACGTAAAGTTTTTTTTCTATTTACTCAAAATTCAAAATCAAGGGTATTTTAAAAATGGAAATCGCTCCAGACAAGGCATGAAGCCACTTGATGTAAGGAGCTAACAATAACAAATATGGTTATCGCAAAGACAGGAGATGTCCGTTGGCCTTAGTCTTGAAAAGACAAGAGCTATAGGTAGGAGGAAAACAGTCAGCAGGAAGAGGGTTCCACATGCCTGCGGTTCTTGGAAAGAAGCTACTGGAATATGAAGCTGTATTACAATGAAGTATCAAAACAGCGAATTGGTGAAGACCACTAGATCAACGAGCCAAACGAGTTGGAACAAAGGAAGCAGGGAATAGATCACATAATTCTGAAGTACACATGCCATAATAGTATTTATAGAAAAAGACTGAGACTAGCAAAATCCCGTCTATAAGAGGGAGAGACGGTGCAGAGAAGAAGAAAGGGTTGGGCCAATCAAATTACAGACACGTTTCTGCACCTTATCAAGAACCCTCAAATGGGACAGAGATTCACCAGCCCAAATATGACAACAGTACTCCATACATGGTCTGATTGTAGATTTGTAGAGATAGAGAAAAGCCTCAGGTGTTACAAAGTGTTTGGAGTGATTGAACCTATTTTACGAGAAGCAGAAAGAGCAATGGATCTAATGTATGAACTCAAGGTTTGCCCTTTTTTCAATCTGTCTATTTTGCTCGCTTTCAGTTTCTCTGGGGTTTTTAATCACCCTCAGCTTGTTTCGAGGTCTTGTCGGCTGCTACTAATTCTACCCTTACCTCAGCCACGGGATCTAAATCTGGCTCTTTCGATCCGCTTTGGTGAAGACCACTAAATCGTAGTCTCATACACCTCTGCCAATATGCCTGATTTCGCTAACTACTTTTTATACTTTCTCAGCAGCTATAGTGCCATGGTTACTACTGGTATTACTTTTAATGTTCCTAATATCACTGACTAAGTAATTATAGTTTCAGAATTATCTAACCAGGGTGAGCTTGTCTCCTTGATTATATTCAACCTATCCTTTAACTGCTCGAAATTTATTTTCTCAATAACTCAGGTATTTTGTCCAATGCTCTTTCAGGGAATTCCTTTACTATGGGTTCTCATTTACTTAGATTAGCCTCAATCAACTTCGAGAATAAGTTCTTCTTTTCAAACTTCTTTTCTACAAAGAGAGCGTGATGGACACTCTAATGACTAACAAACCTAGGGAAACTCTATCATGGATAGAGGGGTTATTATTTTTATTGTCTTAGTGGGTATCCCCTCGCATACCTTTGAGAATTCCATCACCTACTGGGTAGTCATTTACTAGACTCCATCAGATACACTGATGGCCTGACGCAGTATGGTATTCATAGTTCCTCCTAATTCCATCCTTAATCTTCCCGAAATAACTCGACCACACACCACTGGATGCTCCCTGTCACATAAATGCATGCTCATGAGATTACATTAGTCAACAACATAAACTTCATTCTAGATTCAAGGTTATGAATTCCATTTCGATCTTATACCTTACTATTGCAACCCAGCTTCTGCTTGACCCTGGGATAGGGAATGGGAAAGTTTATTAGCTGATATATCTTGAAGGTACCATCTTCGTCCAATACTGGGACATCAATACCAACAACTTATCATTTTGTAACAAGGTAACACAACCTAATACACTAGCAATGTGCAAAGTGGGTATAGCTTATACGATCAGACATTTTAAGAGAGTTAAGAAAATGGCCACCGAGATTTAAACTAGTATGGAAGACTATAAGTGCAATAATATTTCATTTTATTATTTTCAATTTTATATCGAACATATGGTTTTGTAATAGATCCGTTCAGTTAATTATATCTAACATGTTTTGTTTGATATCGTCTGTTATCTTTAATTTGTTTTTTTTTTTCGTTGCTTGACGTTGTCTGCATTCTTCAAATTTTCTTTCCTGCCTTTTTTATTGTTTAAATACTTAATTTTCTGTAAACCAGTTACTGGTTTACAGAAAACTAAGTATTTAAACAATAAAAAAGAATTGAGCAATTATGTTAAGAAGGGGGACGTTGTCCTTCTCTTAGGTTTCAGGCACGAAATGAATTAACAAAACCTCTTTATAACAACAACGAAAGGGGTTTATTCACAAAGGTTACCTAAACTGTTTGGTATAGGTAGAAAGAAACTTGGACAGTGTCCGAGAGAGGAAAAGGAAATTAAGAGTTCTTAGGAGAAGATAGTATTTGCTGTGAGCGTCCAGTGAACAGGGGCAGGAGAGACAGTGAAAAAAGTGTTTCCTCATTGCTGGCCGGGGTCTCTCTGAGGACCGCCTGTGATTCCCAAAGGGGCTGAAGTAGTTCTTCAGCCGACAGAAGGAATCAATGTGCCATGCAGGCTGATTGGTCAGTGTGTGACTCGATCACTCAATGGGGACATTTTTCGGAGGGAGAAAATAGGTTTATGTTTTGACCGCTACAATTACATTATCTGAATTATATTTAAACGTATCGTATTGATAATTAATTCTCTTTCATTTGAAACTAAAAGCGCATTCTAAGCATGAAAAACTAAATTAAATTCGATGATCAAAAAAGTGTTTTTGTAACAGTATATCAAGAAGTTGAAAGAGTATTAGTTTAAGTAAGATTCTTAACGCGTTTTCTGTTCGAATCGCAGTCTCATCTTTTGACTGTATTTATATGTTATTTAATGCTGTTTAATGTTATTTAATGTTGTTTAATGTTATTTGATGTTATTTAATGTTATTTAATGTTGTTTAATGTTGTTTAATGTTATCTAAATTAAGTAATTAATAGTTTCCCAACGTCATTCTAAGGTATACCATATTATAAACGCTGACTTGAAAAAAATTAATTAATTAAATAGTAATTACCCCCCCCCCCCAATACGTTTACAAAAATTCTCGCCGACGGACAGAGAGACAGAGAGACAGACAGCCAGACAGACAGACGGAGAACCTGCTCGTTATATTATAAAAAAGAGATGAAGCAACTATTTATTAACTATTAAATAGAATGCAAATTTGAAAGTTAATGATTATTTATTAATGAAAAATTTACAAAAATACAAACTTACATTTTATTCTTCCAAATTATGTAGATTTATCTGTTGAAAATGAAACAGGCGCGTTTGTTGAATCTCTGAAAATAAGTAATGACGTCGAGTGCAGTTACCGTCTCTTTATATACCAATGTCCTTCCGCAGAATTTGAAATAAATCGTTTGTAGAATTGAGTATAAAATTTAATATATTTTTCGGAACTGCCCATTGTCTCAATTTTATCAATTTTATCAATTTTATCATGTTTTCATGTTTAAAAAAATTACGCTGATGGGGGCACTTGCATATGCAAAAGGGAATCATTGTAAATTCGCATCGTAAAATTACAAGTAAAAATTTTATTATAAAGTAAATGTTATTATAAAATTATAATAATATTTATGAGACACTTTTATTTTTTGGGTAAAAATATTACATAAACAATTCTTTATTAAAGTTAATTCGATAAATGATGTTTTCTTTGAGTGATATTGATTTTATTAACACGGAATTTAGCAGCTTTCTTTCGTAATATATAATCACTAAACCGGCCTTTTGGCCAAGATCAAAGTGTAGTATCTATTCCGACGGATACTGCACCCCATAGACTGGTATTGTCTTGGCCTTCGGTGCCTGATTTACGCCGGTCTATGGGTCTGTCCTGTGCAGTTCTAGGTGGTCCACCCTCCTAGTCTTTGCCTCCCCTCTTTGGGGAGGAGTAAGTTTATTGCTTACTGCCTGGGGCGCCCCTACCGAGGAATGCCGACGGGGCTGCCCAGGCATTTTTTGTAGGCCAGAGTGCTCACCTTCTCGGGCGCTGGCTTTTCAAATCCCACTTTCCCGACCTTGTGTCACATCTTACCACTGTGGGGGGAAGATAAATAAAATAATCACTATATTTAAAAAAGATGTTTTTATTGTTAACATCTACGGTGCTTTATTTTCATAAAAATAAAACAAAAATGAATTTATATTTTTAGTACCCGTATACATAACTTTAGTAGAGGTATTTTTTCTTTACACGAAATAATACATTTTACTAAGTTTCCTAATAAAATAATGAATTCATTACATTCCGTGATCATTAATTTATAAATACTAAAAATCTGATTAAAATTGGTTGATTTCCTGAATATTGGTGAATCTTTTAAATGAAGAGAGAAGTCATTTTTTTTTTGGGGGGGGGGGGCATTCACTTTGCCCATACCTATAATGCGATATAGCACTTCTAAAATTCTTCTGTGGGGGTCCACCGCCAGTGTAAAATGATGGGATAATTTAGTCTGCATTGTCAGTAGGAATTCCGTTAAGTGGCCTAGGGTCACTATACTCGGGCCCAAATGCCCCAGTGACAACATATCTAGTTGTGCCCTAAAATGCTCTAATAGTGCTATCAAGGGTTGGATCGCAACATTATTCCTAGCAACATGTGACAACACCCTATCGTCATTCTCTACTTCCTTCAATGTTCTTCTTATAAACGTCATGGCGTCTTTATACACCGGATTGAACACTTAACGCCCTTTCTTACTATGAGGACTATAGCTCTCTTTTGCCTGCTGTCTTCTTCTTCTTCTTCTTCTTCATCTTCTTCTTCTTCTTCTTCTTCTTCTTTTTGCCCTTCTCCTTCGCTTCTTCTTTTTCTGCTCTTCCTTTCCTTCTTTCCTTTTCTCCTCCTCCTCTTCGTCTTTTGCTCCTCCTTCTCTCTCCCTTTCTTCTTCTTCTTCTTCTTCTTCTTCTTCTTCTTCTTCTTCTTCTTCTTCTTTTAATATTCAATATTACTTAATAAATCATTTCTTTCAATGTTTGATTGATTTGTTCGAAAAGTGAAACATTTATAATAGGAGGGAAGATGTCCATTCTCTATTATAATTAAAGTACAGGACCGGCGGGACAGTTATAAAAAATATATGGGATCGCCTAAAAAGTGTGGGGGGGCGGTTAAACACATGCATATCAACTTAATTATTGATGACCGTAAAGTGAGGAGGCCAAGTCAAAAAGTAGGGGGGACTTGAGC
>OY744543.1:64812203-64914703 GCA_963556195.1 Sepiola atlantica | reverse complement strand
TTCAGTCGTCTCTTGAAGGTGGCATCCTCCAGATGTAGTGGTATTCAGCATAGGATCCTCTAAGACAGGGGCGGGCAACCTCCGGCCCGCAGGCCACATCCGGCCCACGGGCCACATCCAGCCCGTGAAGGCTTAGCGTCCGGCCCGCCACCCTGTTATTATTGCAATCTGGCCTACGGGCCTCCTAGTAAAACTCATATTATTTTGTGACATAGACGTAAAAGTAGGTTTCAATTAAGATTTACAGTGGGATAAAAATGTATGAATAGCAGCCAGCGATGATGCATGTATATTTCATTTTTCTTTAACTATTAATTTCAAATCCTTGGCCTGAGATAAAAATAGAAAAAGAGAAAGAGAGAGAGAGCCAAAGAGGAAACGAGAGACGAGGAAAAGGCATGAAACAGAGAACCTATGTAAGGTGTGTCAAAACGAATGCTGGATCAACTTGCTACTTCCCCCCGTCATTATTTTTTATGATTCCAAAATGGCTCTTCGCCGGTCAACAGGAAGAAGGAAACAGGGGGGGGATAGAACTGGCCCACTGGGCATGACAGGAAGTTGGAGGTTTGCTGGGAGAGCTGGCAGGCGGGGCAGTTGAAGCTTGGGTGCCGACCAGGCAGAATGGCTTATCTGGGTCTCTTATCTAAAGGGCTGTGCTGGGCTTATGTTCTATTTCATCGAGATAGAGAGATCTAATTTTGCAAGTCTGCCATTCAACCGAGGAACACGAGTTTCATTTGTAACCTCTAACAAATAAATTTGTTACTTGTTTAGAGACAAGATCGCACAGTTTATGTATAAATGAACACAAAAAATACTACTCGCATGACTCTAAAATTTTCATCCATTACGTCCCACCCCTAATAACAGAATCTTGCTGAAGTCATCGATAGAAATTGATGGGACGATTCCAGATTCACATACAGAAAAAAAACAAGTCAGGTTTGTTCCCTTGTAAGTGGATTTCAACCCCTGGAAGGTCGGAACGCAGAGCCCTAATGTTGGAAAATGAATATACTAGATCTAGCATAAAAAGTTCTGGTTGACAATATCACCTTTATTATGATATGTATTGGTCAATGTTTGGGCCAAGCGAAACCTATGTTTTATAGTTCATACAGAATTTGGTACTCAAACTCATCTCAACTCGACCATATTAGTTTATTTTTGTATTAAGGTTTATGTACATATGAGTTTGATGTTTCACTTTATAGTTTGCAGGCATGTGTAAACAGTGTGGTGCGGTATGGATGATGAAAGAGAGAAGTGGTGCTGTATGGATATTGTAAGCAAGAAGTGGTGCTGTATAGATGTTGTAAGAAAGAAGTGGTGCTGTATAGATGTTGTTAATAAGAAGTGGTGCTGTATGGATGTTTTAAGGAAAAAGTGGTGCTGTATGGATGTTGTAAGAAAGAAGTGGTGCTGTATGGATGTTTTAAGGAAGAAGTGGTGCTGTATGGATGTTGTAAGTAAGAAGTGGTGCTGTATGGATGTTGTAAGAAAGACGTGGCGCTGTATGGATGTTGTAAGGAAGACGTGGTGCTGTACGGATGTTGTAATGAAAAGGTGGTGCTATATGGATGTTGTAAGTAAGAAGTGGTGCTGTATGGATGTTGTAAGGAAGAAGTGGTGCTGTATGGATGTTGTAATGAAAAAGTGGTGCTGTATGGATGTTGTAAGTAAGAAGTGGTGCTGTATGGATGTTGTAAAGAAGAAGAGCTTCTGTATAGATGTTGTAAGGAAGAAGTGGTGCTGTATGGATGTTGTATAGAAAAAGTGGTGCTGTATGGATGTTGTAAAGAAGAAGTAGTGCTGTATGGATGTTTTAAGGAAGAAGTGGTGCCGTATGGATGTTGTAAGGAAGAAGTGGTGCTGTATGGATTTTGTAAGTAAAAAGTGGTGCTGTATGGATGTTGTAAGGAAGAGGACTGCTGTATGGATGTTTAAGGCTAGGAGTGGTGCTGTATGGATGTTTTAAGTAAGACGTTCTGCTGTATGGATGTTTTAAGGGAGAGGTGGTGCTGTATGAATGTTGTAAGTAAAAAGTGGTGCTGTATGGATATTGTAAGGGAGAAGTGGTGCTGTATGGATGTTGTAAAGAAGAAGTGGTGCTGTATGGATGTTGTAAAGAAGAAGTGGTGCTGTATGGATGTTTTAATAGGGAAGTAGTGCTGTATGGAGGCTGTAAGGAGGAAGTGGTGCTGTATGGATGTTGTAATGAAAGAGTGGTGCTGTATGGATGTTTTAAGGAAGAAGTGGTGCTGTATGGATATTGTAAGGAAGAAGTGGTGCTGTATTGATGTTGTAAGGAAAAAGTGGTGCTGTATGGATGTTAAAAGGAAAAAGTGGTGCTGTATGGATGTGGTATAGAAGAAGTGGTGCTGTATGGATGTTTTAAGAAAGAAGTAGTGCCATATGGATGTTGTAAGGAAGAAGTGGTGCTGTATAGATGTTGTAAGGAAGAAATGGTGCTGTATGGAATTTTTACGGAATGAATGGTGCTGTATGGATGTTGTATGGAAGACGTTGTGCTGTATGGATGTTGTAAGGAAGAAGTGGTGCTGTATTGATGTTGTAAGGAAGAGGTGGTGCTGTATGGATGTTGTAAGGAAGAAGTGGTGCTGTATGGATGTTGTAAGGAGGAAGTGGTGCTGTATGGATGTGGTAAGGAAGAAGTGGTGCTGTATGGATGTTTTAAGGGAAAAGTGGTACTGTATGGATGTTGTAAGTAAGAAGTGGTGCTGTATGGATGTTGTAAGGAAGAAGTGGTGCTGTATAGATGTTGTAAGGAAGAGGTAGTGCTGTATGGATGTTGTAATGAAGAAGTGATGCAGTATGGATGTTTTAAGTAAGAAGTGGTGCTGTATGGATGATGTAAGGAAGAAGTGGTGCTGTATGGATGTTGTAAGGAAGAAGTGGTGCTGTATGGACGTTGTAAGGAAGCAGTGGTGCTGTATGGATGTTGTAAGGAAGAAGATGGGCTGTATGGAGGTTGTAAGGAAGAAGTGGTGCTGTATGGATGTTGTAAGAAGAAGTGGTGCTGTATTGATGTTGTAAGGTAGAAGTGGTCCTTTTTGAATGTAATAAGGAAGAAGTTGTGCTGTATGGATTTTGTAAGGAAGAAGTGGTGCTGTATGGATGTTGTAAGGAAGAAGTAGTGCTGTATGGATGTTGAAAGGAAGAAGTGGTGCTGTATGGATGTTGTAAGGAAGAGGACTGCTGTATGGATGTTTAAGGCTAGAAGTGGTGCTGTATGGATGTTTTAAGTAAGAAGTTCTGCTGTATGGATGTTTTAAGGGAGAAGTGGTGCTGTATGAATGTTGTAAGTAAAAAGTGGTGCTGTATGGATGTTGTAAGGGAGAAGTGGTGCTGTATGGATGTTGTAAAGAAGAAGGTGTGCTGTATGGATGTTGTAAAGAAGAAGTGGTGCTGTATGGATGTTTTAATGGGGAAGTGGTGCTGTATGGATGCTGTAAGGAGGAAGTGGTGCTGTGGGGATGTTGTAATGAAAGAGTGGTGCTGTATGGATGTTTTAAGGAAGAAGTGGTGCTGTATGGATATGGTAAGGAAGACGTGGCGCTGTATTGATGTTGTAAGGAAAAAGTGGTGCTGTATGGATGTTAAAAGAAAGAAGTGGTGCCGTATGGATGTGGTAAGGAAGAAGTGGTGCTGTATGGATGTTTTAAGGAAGAAGTAGTGCCATATGGATGTTGTAAGGAAGAAGTGGTGCTGTATAGATGTTGTAAGGAAGAAATGGTGCTGTTTGGAATTTTTACGGAATGAATGGTGCTGTATGGATGTTGTATGGAAGAAGTTGTGCTGTATGGATGTTGTAAGGAAGAAGTGGTGCTGTATTGATGTTGTAAGGAAGAGGTGGTGCTGTATGAATGTTGTAAGGAAGAAGTGGTGCTGTATGGATGTTGTAAGGAGGAAGTGGTGCTGTATGGATGTGGTAAGGAAGAAGTGGTGCTGTATGGATGTTTTAAGGGAAAAGTGGTACTGTATGGATGTTGTAAGTAAGAAGTGGTGCTGTATGGATGTTGTAAGGAAGAAGTGGTGCTGTATAGATGTTGTAAGGAAGAAGTAGTGCTGTATGGATGTTGTAAGGAAGAAGTGATGCAGTATGGATGTTTTAAGTAAGAAGTGGTGCTGTATGGATGATGTAAGGAAGAAGTGGTGCTGTATGGATGTTGTAAGGAAGAAGTGGTGCTGTATGGATGTTGTAAGGAAGAAGCGGTGCTGTATGGATGTTGTAAGGAAGAAGTGGTGCTGTATGGATTTTGTAAGGAAGAAGTGGTGCTGTATGGATGTTGTAAGGAAGAAGTAGTGCTGTATGGATGTTGAAAGGAAGAAGTGGTGCTGTATGGATGTTGTAAGGAAGAGGACTGCTGTATGGATGTTTAAGGCTAGAAGTGGTGCTGTATGGATGTTTTAAGTAAGAAGTTCTGCTGTATGGATGTTTTAAGGGAGAAGTGGTGCTGTATGAATGTTGTAAGTAAAAAGTGGTGCTGTATGGATGTTGTAAGGGAGAAGTGGTGCTGTATGGATGTTGTAAAGAAGAAGGTGTGCTGTATGGATGTTGTAAAGAAGAAGTGGTGCTGTATGGATGTTTTAATGGGGAAGTGGTGCTGTATGGATGCTGTAAGGAGGAAGTGGTGCTGTGGGGATGTTGTAATGAAAGAGTGGTGCTGTATGGATGTTTTAAGGAAGAAGTGGTGCTGTATGGATATGGTAAGGAAGACGTGGCGCTGTATTGATGTTGTAAGGAAAAAGTGGTGCTGTATGGATGTTAAAAGAAAGAAGTGGTGCCGTATGGATGTGGTAAGGAAGAAGTGGTGCTGTATGGATGTTTTAAGGAAGAAGTAGTGCCATATGGATGTTGTAAGGAAGAAGTGGTGCTGTATAGATGTTGTAAGGAAGAAATGGTGCTGTTTGGAATTTTTACGGAATGAATGGTGCTGTATGGATGTTGTATGGAAGAAGTTGTGCTGTATGGATGTTGTAAGGAAGAAGTGGTGCTGTATTGATGTTGTAAGGAAGAGGTGGTGCTGTATGAATGTTGTAAGGAAGAAGTGGTGCTGTATGGATGTTGTAAGGAGGAAGTGGTGCTGTATGGATGTGGTAAGGAAGAAGTGGTGCTGTATGGATGTTTTAAGGGAAAAGTGGTACTGTATGGATGTTGTAAGTAAGAAGTGGTGCTGTATGGATGTTGTAAGGAAGAAGTGGTGCTGTATAGATGTTGTAAGGAAGAAGTAGTGCTGTATGGATGTTGTAAGGAAGAAGTGATGCAGTATGGATGTTTTAAGTAAGAAGTGGTGCTGTATGGATGATGTAAGGAAGAAGTGGTGCTGTATGGATGTTGTAAGGAAGAAGTGGTGCTGTATGGACGTTGTAAGGAAGAAGTGGTGCTGTATGGATGTTGTAAGGAAGAAGATGGGCTGTATGGGGGTTGTAAGGAAGAAGTGGTGCTGTATGGATGTTGTAAGAAGAAGTGGTGCTGTATTGATGTTGTAAGGTAGAAGTGGTCCTTTTTGAATGTAATAAGGAAGAAGTTGTGCTGTATGGATTTTGTAAGGAAGAAGTGGTGCTGTATGGATGTTGTAATGAAAGAAGTGGTGCTGTATGGAGGTTGTAAGGAAGAGTTGGTGCTGTATGCACGTTTTAAGGAAGAAGTGGTTCGGTATGGATTTTGTAGGAAGAAGTGGGGCTGTAGTGATGTTGTAAGGAAGAAGTGGTGCTGTATGGATGTTTTAACGAAGAAGTGGTGCGGTATGGATGTTGTAAGGAAGAAGTGGTGCTGTATAGATGTTGTAAGGAAGAAGTGGTGCTGTATGGATGTTGTAAAGAAGAAGTGGTGCTGTATGGATGTTGTAAGGTAGAAGTGGTGCTGTATGGATGCTTTAAGGAAGAAGTGGTACTATATGGATGTTTAAAGGAAGAAGTGGTGCTGTATAGATATTGTAAGGAAGAAGTGGTGCTGTATTGATGTTTTAAGGAAAAAGTGGTGCTGTATGTATGTTAAAAAGAAAGAAGTGGTGCTTTATGGATGTTGTAAGGAAGAAGTGGTGCTGTATGGATGTTTTAAGGAAGAAGTAGTGCCATATGGATGTTGTAAGGAAGAAGTTGTTCTGTATAGATGTTGTAAGGAAGAAGTGGTGCTGTATGGATGTTTTACGAAAGAAGTGGTGCTGTATGGATGTTGTAAGGAAAAAGTGGTGCTGTATGGATGTTGTAAGGAAGAAGTGATGCTGTATGGATGTTGTAAAGAAGAAGTGGTGCTGTATGGATGTTGTAAGGAAGAAGTGGTCGTGTATGGATGTGGTAAGGAATAAGTAGTGCTGTATGGATGTTTTAAGGGAAAAGTGGTACTGTATGGATGTTGTTAGTAAGAAGGTGTGCTGTATGGATGTTTTAAGTAAGAAGTGCTGCTCTATGGATGTTTTAAGGGAGAAGTGGTGCTGTGTAGATGTTATAAGTAAAAAGTGGTGCTGTATGGATGTTGTAAGGGAGAAGTGGTGCTGTATGGATGTTGTAAGGAAGAAGTGGTGCTGTATGGATGTTTTAAAGAAGAAGTGGTGCTGTATGGATGTGTTAAGAGAAAAGTGGTGCTGTATGGATGCTGTAAGGAAGAAGTGGTGCTGTATGGATGTTGTAATGAAAGAGTGGTGCTGTATGGATGTTGTAAGGATGAAGTGGTGCTGTATGGATTTTTTAAGGAAGAGGTAGTGTATATGGATGTTGTAAGGAATGAGTGGTGCTATATGGATGTTGTAAGGAAGAAGTGGTGCTGTATGGATGTTGTAAGGAAGAAGTGGTGCTGTATGGATGTTGTAAGGAAGAAGCGGTGCTGTATGGATGTTGTAAGGAAGAAGTGGTGCTGTATGGATGTTTTAAGGAAGAAGTGGTGCTGTAAGGATGTTGTAAGGAAGAAGTGGTGCTGTAGTAATGTGGTAAGGAAGAAGTGGTGCTGTAATGATGTTTTAAGGAAGAAGTGGTACTGTATGGATGTTGTAAAGAAGAAGTGGTGCTGTATGGATGTTGTAAGGAAGAAGTGGTGCTGTATGGATGTTGTAAGGAAGAAGTGGTGCTGTATGGATGTTGTAAGGAAGAAGTGGTGCTGTATGGATTTTTAAGGAAGAAGTGGTACTGTATGGATGTTTTAAGGAAGAAGTGGTGCTGTATAAATATTGTAAGGAAGAAGTCGTGCTGTATGAATGTTGTAGAGAAGAAGTGGTGCTGTATGGATGTTGTAATGAAGATGCTATGCCACGTGTTACAACAATGATATAATACATGTTATAACACATGATATAACACATGTTACAACATATGCTGTAACAGATGTTGTAACACAGTCTATGACACGTGTTACAACAATGATATAATAATGTTATAACACATGTTATAACACATGTTACAACACATGCTGTAACAGATGTTGTAACACATGCTATAACACGTGTTACAACAATGATATAATACATGTTATAACACATGTTATAACACATGTTACAACATATGCTGTAACAGATGTTGTAACACAGTCTATGACACGTGTTACAACAATGATATAATAATGTTATAACACATGTTATAACACATGTTACAACACATGCTGTAACAGATGTTGTAACACATGCTATAACACGTGTTACAACAATGATATAATAATGTTATAACGCATGTTATAACACATGTTACAATACATGCTATAACACGTGTTACAACAATGATATAATAATGTTATAACACATGTTATAACACATGTTACAACACATGCTATAACAGATGTTGTAACACATGCTATAACACGTGTTACAACAATGATATAAAACATATTATAACACATGTTATAACACATGTTACAACACATGCTGTAACAGATGTTGTAACACATTCTATAACAGATGTTACAACACATGTTGTAAAGACATTTTTTACTTGCTATTTATCTATTACTTTTATTAACGCAAAAATGCAATAGCGAAATGTACTAAAACGGACTTTTTTAAATTTCTTATTTCAAATTAAATATTTACTAAAGAAAAATAAATTCACCAAAATGCTTTTCCGTTCCTTCTTATTTCCCGAGCAACACCGGATAGGTACAACTAGTTCTCAATAAAGGTAAAAAGTATGTGCTAGGCACAAAGGCAAAAACTTACATTCCCCTATGACGTCTTTTCTGTTACAGGATGTACCCAAGGTAAGTCCGTTTGGTTTCGCGCCCATCTAGCAAAAAGAATTAAGGTTATAATTCTCGACCACGTGTTCGTACGAGAGTTGTTTCTATATTTCGTGTTAGCGACGAGACTTGTGGATTACGTTTTCGTTACGAAGGCCATAGGACGTAACTCTGTAGTAAATCCTCCTGTATTAAACGATTTAAAGTTTTGAAAGCTATTTACATTAAATACTTTCATAAATAGGGATTAAAACATTACAGTAACAAAATTAGTTATAGTTTCAATAAATAATTTAATGACCAAACGCTACCGTACTAATTAAATTTAACTTTGAAAATCCTATCATAAAAATAATTTGGTATAAAAAACAAACTGCATAGTTGTTAAAAAAGCGAAACAAAAATGAAAATAGAACGACTTCCGGGCAACATCGGGTAAATAAAGCAAGTTTGGGACAAAATTGATTGTTGGTAACTGTTGTGGCCTTACAGGCCGGTAATAATCAAGACAAACACAGTTGTATAATTAACAAAAATGTATTAATAAAAGTATGTTACAGAAAGTATGTGTCTGATTCTGGGGCCATAACTGCCACTAATCGCTGCCACAATGTTTATATGTAACTGTTTTTATTGTGTTTGGGTAGGTCCATTTATTCCTGAAATAGGTAGATCAGCTTACACCATAACCCCGTCCCTTTTAAGCCATTGCTCCGTAAGGAATCAATGTCTTTTTCTCTTGGGGGTTGACTTCCATGAAGTCGGTATTTTTTCTTTTTCTTTTTCGATGGTCACCTTATCCAAATTACTTGTGGGTCTGGTAACCCGAACGTGTCAAACACGACATCCATTAATTCTTCTTCTGTAGTGTTGTCGTCTACAGTATTGGAATATCTTTTCGTGATTTGATTTAAATGTCTCCTATGGATAAATTTTGGTCCTTTCATCATATAGAGCATATTCCCAATTCTTTTATCTATAATCCCGATTTCTCAAAATGACTTGTTATTCTTAAATATTCGGAAATAAAAAATTTCTCCGATTTGAAAAAGTCCTAGTTTGACATCTATTTTTCGTTCCGGTTTCTGATGAGTCGGTAACATACTATCAAAAAATGTCTTGCTTTTTCTTGCGATCATAGCTTCCACTGGTAACATGCAAAATAGAACGCTATCCTTAGGGGTCATTCTATATACTTGCAGAAAATCCTGCATTGCTTTCTCCAATTGATTTAACTGTATTCTCAATATAATCTATCCATGTTCGCCCAGTAGACGTAACTTCATATATAACTCTTCATCCATGACATGCCTCGATGTCCATCATGAAGCTCTCATAGAATACGTTTTTGAAATTAAGTTATCATTCGGGGTCATTCTATACACTTGTAGAAACTCCTGAATGCGTTTCTTCGTGGGAATACCCTCGCTCTTTTGAAAGTATCAACAAATCTCTCCGCTTGACCGTTGCTTCTCGCATGATACGGCGCGATTTGTGAGGTGTTCTATAGAAACGGCTGACAAAATGTTTTGAATTCACTGGATCCGATGCTACACAGTCCACGACTCGGAAACGTGCAAACAATTCATGTAGAACCTAATTGTTGTTTCTGTCGTTGATTTTTACACTTAATATCACTGGTTATTTAGTGAAGCTACCATTACAACGAGATAATAGAATCCGTCCAATGGCCCAGCAAAGTCAATATGGATTCTCGCCCACGGTCGGTGCGTTTTAGGCCAGGGTTTGAATTTTATGTGAGGCGTTTTTGCTGCTAACACACGCTCTTTACATGATTTAACTGTATTCTTGATATATCGATCCATGTTCGTCCAGTAGACGTCACTTCGCATAAGACTCCTCATCCGTGACATGCCTCGATGCCCAACATGAAACTCTCATAGAATACGTGTTTACAACGTCGCTGGAATGACCACTCGATCACTGTACATTACTACATCATCGCAGATGGATTATGCTTCCGGAATGTTTGTTTCTTTTCAATTATGCCCTTTAAAATATTTTATAAAATCATCGTTCATCGCATTTGTCGTTATCTCTGCTAGTCTCATTGGAAGTCCTCTTACTATAGTACTCAATGTGTTTTTCACCTCAACTTCTGTTCATAGAAATACTATTTCCGTGTCCTCCAGGAGTTCCACAGATTTCAGTATCAATCTAGAGAGTCCTTCCGCATGCCTAATCTTTGAAGATGGAGGATACTCCATCTTGTAGTTATAATTTAGGAGAATGATTCTCCATTTTTGTAATCTGTTAGCCGTACGTGTAGGCAACCCCTTTTTCGAGTCATACATTTTTAATAACGGTTTATGGTCAGTTTGTAATGTAAATCTTCTTCCGTGCACGAAATGGTTAAATTTTGTTACCGCAAAAATAATGCTTAGCGCTTCTTTTTCTATTGGCGAGTAGATCTTCTCCGCTGGTAGGAGTGTGCGAGAAGCTTGCGATATGCGCTTCAGCAAAACATCGTCCAATCCTGTGTAAAATATGATAGATGCTCCCATGATGTATGAACTCGTATCGGAAGCTACAACGATCTCACGTTCTGGATCATAATGAGACAAACATAAACCAGACGTGACAATGGTCCTTATTTCCTCGAATGCTTCATGGCATTCTGCGATCAAAATTCAGTCTTTATCCTTTTTCAATAATTCGTTTAAAGGCGCTCGTGGGTTGTGCATTAGTGGGATAAATACGTTATAGTAATTCTGTAACCCAAGAAAACTATGCAAAGACGGAGCTGGCATATTCTTTATCGTGCCTGCTCTCTCTCTCTGGTTCGGGTATTTCCCCATTATTGTCTTTGTCCCAGATAATTAATTTGTTGCATAAAGAACTCACGTTTCTCTTCTTTTAGTTTGAAACTGTAATCTTGAATTCTTTGGAAAACTTCATGTATATGCGCTTTATGTTGCTCCGTAGTTTACTAATTATTAAGATATCGTCCTGAAAGATGTTTGGTTAATTAATTCATATTTGAGTCACGTAAATTATTTAGAGTCGAAAAAACGCACATATTGCCAGATCTCAGTATTCAAGCGTTGTGCCGGATTATTTGTTCTTTTTTTCACCGACAACAGTGACGACGTTCGCTTCTAATATCATCAGCAGTAGTAGTTCTCCTTTCTTCTCTTTACCGACAACACGAGGCGTTCGCTATTAGTATTAGCAGTCGCAGTAGGTCTTCATTCTTCCCTTCACCAAAAACATTCCACAAACAAGAGATCTACGACACCCGCCGAAACCACACGCGAACGACGTGGCGTCTAAAACAAAACTGACTCCTCAAGCAAAAACATCTCACTCCTTTCATTTAGCTATTTTGTATAATCACGACCCTCGCCTCGTAATCAAACGGTTTTAGGTTCGTGCCCGCGTGCGGCCACTGTTTCCTTGCAGCCGGCACATGCTAGTCGTGGCCGCTTATCCTTCGGTCTTTCCGCAGTAGAGCACCTGTCATTAAAATAAGAATAGAGTAGCAAAGGATTAAAAACGTTTCTTCTGTGAGAAAGAGCTAGTAGGGAAGAGAAGAGAAAATCGCCCACGAGATTTCGAAGTAGTTTTGTATTCTGTCAAGACAGGAAAGGGTGCTCTGAGCAGCAACTCCCCAAATGTTGCCACAGTACTCCATCTTAAGACATATTTGACTATTATACATTGTAGAGGATCAAGTCAGATACATTCTGGAGTAGTAGAATGATCCAACCATTTTTCCAGTGACCTTAGCAACGAATTTGATGTAAGTCTTCCATTCCAGGGCGGGAGTATGCATGTAGGTATATATATATATATATATATATATATATATATATATATATATATATATATATATATATATATATATATATATATGTGTGTGTGTGTGTGGATTCACACAATATTATATGCCGCAAGCTGTAAATGGCAGTACATATGGTTTGATGTCATTAACGTTAGATTAAGGAATGAGAAACACTTAACTGGGCTATATGTATTCATACAATTATATGTCGCCATCCTAGAATGTAAGTAATATTAAAACTTATGTTTTCACGTCATTAAGGAAAAATTTTGGAATGAGAAAGTCTACATACGATTACATGTTTCAAGCTGAGAATGGCAGTAGTTCGACGTCATTAAAATTTGATGAAGACTTTCGTCGGCTATAAGTGCATATTCGATTATATCTCGCAAGCCGGGTATGGCAGTAATATTAAAACGTAATGTTTGACTTCATTGAAGTTAGATTCAAAAACGAGAAAGAATTACTGAGCTATGAGTCGACATACGGTAATATATCGCAGTCAAAGAATGGTAGTAATATTAAAACGCAATGTTAGACTTCATTAAAGTTAGATTTAAGAACCAGAAAGAATTACTGATCTATGAGTCGACATACGATAATATATCGCAGTCCAAGAATGGCAGTAATATTAAAACGTAATGTTTCACTTCAATAAAGTTAGATTTAAGAACGGTAAAGAATTACTGAGCTATGAGTCGACATACGATAATATATTGCTATCCAAGAATAGCAGTAATATTAAAACGTGATGTTTGACTTCATTAAAGTTAGATTTAAGAACCAGAAAGAATTACTGAGCTATGAGTCGACGTACGATAATATATCGAAGTCCAAGAATGGCAGTAATATTAAAACGTAATGTTTGACTTCAGTAACATTAGATTTAAGAACGGGAAAGTATTACTGAGCTATGAGTCGACATACGATTATATATCGCAGTCCAAGAATGGCAGTAATATTAAAACGTAATGTTTAACTTCATTAAAGTAAGATTTAAGAACGGGAAAGTATTACTGAGCTATGAGTCGACATACGATAATATATCGCAGTCCAAGAATGGCAGTAATATTAAAACGTTATGTTTGACCTCATTAACGTAAGATTTATAAACGAGAAAGTATTACTGAGCTATGAGTCGACATACGATAATATATCGCAGTCCAAGAATGGCAGTAATATTAAAACAAAATGTTTGACCTCATTAATATAAGATTTAAGAACAAGAAAGTATTACTGAGCTATGAGTCGACATACGATAATATATCGCCGTCCAAGACTAGCAGTAATATTAAAAGGTAATGTTTGACCTCATCAAAGTAAGATTTAAGAACGAGAAAGTATTACTGAGCTATGAGTCGACATACGATAATATATCGCTGTTCAAGAATGGCAGTAATATTAAAACGTAATGTTTGACCTCATTAAAGTAAGATTTTAGAACGAGAAAGTATTACTGAGCTATGAGTCGACATACGATAATATATCGCTGTCCAAGAATAGCAGTAATATTAAAACGTAATGTTTGACCTCATTAAAGTAAGATTTAAGAACGAGAAAGTATTACTGAGCTATGAGTCGACATACGATAATATATCGCAGTCTAAGAATGGCAGTTATATTAAAACGTAATGTATGACCTCATTAAAGTAAGATTAAAGAAAGAGAATGTATTACTGAGCTATGAGTCGACATACAATAATATATCGCAGTCCAAGAATGGCAGTAATATTAAAACGTAATGTTTGACCTCATTAAAGTAAGATTTAAGAACCAGAAAGAATTACTGAGCTATGAGTCGACATACGATAATATATCGCAGTCCAAGAATGGCAGTAATATTAAAACGTATTGTTTGACTTCAATAAAGTTATATTTAAGAACGTGAAAGAATTACTGAGCTATGAGTCGACGTAGGATAATACATCGCAGTCCAAAGATGGCAGTAATATTAAAACGTGATGTTTGACTTCATTAAAGTTATATTTAAGAACGGGATAGAATTAATGAGCTATAGGTCGACATACGATAATATATCGCAGTCCAAGAATGACAGTAATATAAAAACGTATTGTTTGACTTCATTAAAGTAAGATTTAAAAACGAGAAAGTATTACTGAGCTATCAATGGACATACGATAATATATTGCCGTCCAAGAATGGCAGTAATATTAAAACGTAATGTTTGACTTCATTAAAGTAAGATTTAAGAACGAGAGTGTATTACTGAGCTATGAGTCGACATACGATAATATATCGCCGTCCAAGAATGGCAGTAATATTAAAACGTAATGTTTGACCTCATTTAAGTAAGATTTAAGAACCAGAAAGAATTACTGAGCAATGAGTCGACATACGATAATATATCGAAGTCCAAAAATGGCAGTAATATTAAAACGTATTGTTTGACTCCAATAAAGTTAGATTTAACAACGTGACAGAATTACTGAGCTATGAGTCGACGTACGATAATACATCGCAGTCCAAAGATGGCAGTAATATTAAAACGTGATGTTTGACTTTATTAAAGTTAGATTTAAGAACGGGATAGAATAAATGAGCTATGAGCTGTCGCAGTCGAAGAATGGCAGTAATATTAAAACGTAATGTTTGACCTCATTTAAGTTACATTTAAGAACGAGAAAGCATTACTGGGCTATGAGTCGACATACGATAATATATCGAAGTCCAAGAATGGCAGTAATATTAAAACGTTATGTTCGACTTCATTAAAGTTAGATTTAAGAACGGGAAAGTATTACTGAGCTATGAGTCGACATACGATAATATATCGCAGTCCAAGAATGTCAGTAATATTAAAACGTAATGTTTGACTTCATTACAGTTGGACTTAAGAACGGGAAAGAATTGCTGAGCTATGAGTCGACATACGATAATATATCGCAGTCCAAGAATAGCAGTAATATTAAAAAGTAATGTTTGACTTCATTAAAGTCAGATTTAAGAACGGGAAAGAATTACTGAGCTATGAGTCGACATACGATAATATATCGCAGTCCAAGAATAGCAGTAATATTAAAAAGTAATGTTTGACTTCATTAAAGTCAGATTTAAGAACGGGAAAGAATTACTGAGCTATGAGTCGACATACGATAATATATTACCGTCCAAGAATGGCAGTAATATTAAAACGTATTGTTTGACTGCAATAAAGTGAGATTTAAGAACGAGAAAGAACTACTGAGCTATGATTAGTCATACGATAATATATCGCAGTCCAGGAATAACAGTAATATTAGAACGTTATGTATGACTTTATTAAAATCAGATTTAAGAACGAGAAAGTATTATAGAGCTATGATTCGACAAACGATAATACATCGCAGTCCAAGAATGGTAGTAATATCAAAACGTAATGTTTGACTTGATTAAAATTAGATTTAAGAACGAGAACGTATTACTGAGCTATGAGTCGACATCCGATAATATATCGCAGTCCAAGAATGGCAGTAATATTAAAACGTAATGTTTTACTTCATTAAACTTAGATTTAAGACCGAGAAAGTATAACTGATATATGAGTCGACATACGATAATATATCGCAGTCCCCCAATGGCAGTAATATTAAAACGTAATGTTTGAATTCATTAAAGTTAGATTTACGAACGGGAACGTTTTACTGAGCTACGAGTCGACATACGATAATGTATCGCAGTCCAAGAATAGCAGTTATATTAAAACGTAATGTTTGACTTCATAAAAGTTAGATTTAAGAACGAGAAAGTATTACTGAGCTATGAGTCGACATACGATAATATATCGCAGTCCAAGAATGGTAGCAATATGAAAACGTAATGTTTGACTTCATTAAAGTTAGATTTCAGAACGGGAAAGAATTATTGAGCTATGAGTCGACATACGATAATATATCGCAGTCCAAGAATGGTAGCAATATTAAAACGTAATGTTTGACTTCATTAAAGTTAGATTAAAGAACGAGAAAGTATTACTGAGCTATGAGTCGGCATACGATAATATATCGCAGTCTAAGAATGGCAGTAATATTAAAACGTAATGTTTGACTTCATTAAAGTTAGAGTTCAGAACGGGAAAGAATTACTGAGCTACGAGTCGACATACGATAATATATCGCAGTCCAAGAATGGCAGTAATATTAAAACGTAATGTTTCACTTGATTAAAGTTAGATTATAGAACGGGAACGTATTACTGAGCTATGAGTCGACATACGATAATATATTGCAGTCCAAGTATGGTAGTAATATTAAAACGTAATGTTTGACTTCATTAAAGTTAGATTTAAGAACGAGAAAGAATTACTGAGCTATGAGTCGACATACGATAATATATCGCAGTCCAAGAATGGCAGTAATATTAAAACGTAATATTTGACTTTATTAAAGTTTGATTTAAGAACTGGAACGTATTACTGAGCTATGAGTCGACATACGATAATATATCGCAGTCCAAGTATGGTAGTAATATTAAAACGTAATGTTTGACTTCATTAAAGTTAGATTTAAGAACGAGAAAGAATTACTGAGCTATGAGTCGACATACGATAATATATCGCAGTCTAAGATTGGCAGTAATATTAAAACGTATGGTGCAACCTCATTAACGATAAGAAATATAAACGAACCTTTTACTTGTAGTGTATCATGCCATTACTTACTATATTCCTACGTTTTATTTATCGTTTCTACTTCGTGTTTGATCCAGTTCGAGTTGTGTATGAAATAAGTGTCTTTTAACCTCCAATTCAATGTGAGTTCTTTATGGCCCCTGAACTTAATACATGGAGAAAGACATTATGGTATTGAAACAATAACCGCAGTTGTTAGAATAATGTTATTATTGGGATGAATATTGTATTCGAACAATATCATTTATTTACAAACAAAGACAATACATGGTTACACAACAAAAGCAGTTATTAGAATGGAAAAGTTGGAGTGACACCTAGGGGTCAGAGGTGGCCTCAGTAAAACAGAGTAATTGAAATCACTTGACACCAGGAGAGAGATAATTCTCTGTCTTCGTGGCGACAATTCAAGCAAGACAGACGTATAAAAGGCGCCGCCGCCGCCGCCGCCGCCGGTGGGGGCGCACAATATAACAAGGTGTAATAAGACTAGCTAGCTATCGGTCTATCTCTCTCTTGCACTCACGTGCGCACGAAAGTAACCTGTCTCTCTTTCTCATTAATAAACCTTTTTATGAAAACTAAACATCAGACGTAAACAGTAAAACGAAAGTCATTGAAATCACCTTTTGTGATTATTAATAACATTTCTGTTCAAGGGCATATATGCAGCTGTGTGGAAAAAACGTGTAATGACACATATGAGTCATGCGCAGTAATCGAATGTTTGGTTTGAAATAAACTATATCGAAGCATTTTTATGATCTCATATTTGTTTTCCATTCTTTTCACTCATAATCTGCCTGTGTGTTGTTTACGTGACAAGTCCACGTTTGTTGTTTTGTGTCAAAAACAATCTACACACTTGAAAGTGTATTTTAAAGTTGCCTTACGCCTCATTGGATCTCATGTTTGTGTTCTATTCTTTTCAAAACAATAAGTGTGGGCTTGTCAGACAATGGCAAAAGAGGGCAGAGTTATACAACGCCTAGTGTTAAAAGACCGTTTCCTTACAGCTGGTAAAATTTCTAAACAAATGGGAGGTGTCACGAATGTTTAATGACAAACTGTCGCAAGATCTTATCGAAAAAAGCCGGTAATAAGTAAAAAATAAACAAAGCAGCTAGATTGGCATTCGCAATAAAGCATGTTATATGGTCAGAATAAAATTGGAAAAAGGTTTATTTCAGTGACGAATTGAAATTTAATGTATTTGGCAGTGATGGAAAACAATTTGTAAGAAGAAAAGGCGAAAGTTTGGATCCTAGCTACATAAAAAACTGTTAAATTTGGTGGAGGTAACGTGATGGTTTTCAGCATGATATCATGACAGAGTACATCACCAATTGTACGGTTAAATACTAGAGTAAATGCCACCGTATACAAGAATGATTAAAAACAGTATGTTTTGCCAGTGTTGCACAATTCTGGTATCGAAAAGCCTGTTTTTATGCAGCATAATGCTCCCTGCCATAAGGCAAAGCTGGTCATGAATTATCTGGCTGATCAAGAAGTAGAGGTAATCGACTGGCCTGCTCAGAGTCCTGACCTGAACCCTATAGAAAACTTATGGAAAGCCTCTAGGACAGAATGTTATGGCAAAGAATCTGGAAAACATTGAAGACTAGTGGCTGAAACTGAAAGATGAATGCGCCAAGATAACTGTGGCCACATGTCAAGATTTAGATACGCAGCAGTTATTGAAAACAAAGGTGTAAGTACCAAATATTAAATCTCTTTTGTCTTTTTAATGTAATTTAGTTAAAAATGATATTGTGTTCCTTAATTTTAGACCCTTCAAATCTATAAAATGGTAGATAACTTTAAAAATATTATTTTAATTCATCTGAAAATCTCGGTAAAAGTCCAACTACATAATGTGTATATTCAGTGAAATTTTCACAAAAATTAATATATAATTTTGTTTAGATTCAGAAGATTTAATGTTTGTTCCTTAATTTTGGACGGTACTGTGTGTATATATATATATATATATATATATATATATATATATATATATATATATATATATACACCTACATGCATACTCCCGACCTGAAATAGAAGACTTACATCAAATTCGTTGTTAAGGTCGCTGGAAAAATGGTTGGATAATTCTACTACTCCAGAATGTATCTGACTTGATCCTCTACCATGTATAATAGTCAAATATGTCTTAAGATGGAGTACTGTGGCAACATTTGGGGAGTTGCTGCTCAGAGCACCCTTTCCTGTCTTGACAGAATACAAAACCTACTTCGAAATCTAGTGGGCGATTTTCTATTCTCCTCCCTACTAGCTCTTTCTCACAGAAGAAACGTTTTTAATCCTTTGCTACTCTATTCTTATTTTAATGGCAGGTGCTCTACTGCGGAAAGACCGAAGGATAAGCGGCCACGACTAGCATGTGTCTGCTGCAAGAAAACAGTGGCCGCACGCAGGCACGAACCTAAAACCGTTTGATTACGAGGCGAGGCTCGTGATTATATAAAATAGCTAAATAAAAGCAGTTAGATGTTTTTCCTTGTTAGATAACTGTGTCAGAAAAATAAAATAAAATAAAAGTTTTGACTGTAATTCAACCGAACCGAATTTCGTGCAACTCACTTTCTGCCTTTTTCTTCAAACGTTTTTACTGTCTCTTGATTTCCAACGAAAAATCGTGCAACCCACTTTCTGCCTTTCTTTCTCCAATCCAAAATCGCTTTACCTCTTTCCCAGCTGTCCTCTTCATTTATCTCCTCTGATCTCCACATATGCAAATCACATAAACACCTTCACCTATGAACAGAAGCCTTCTTTAAATTTGCATACGACATGCAAAGCACTTCCTTCTTTTTCCTGATGGTGAGTGTTCCTCTTTATTGTCACACTCCTCCCTGATCGTATGATCACACAAGTGACAGATGGTGGCTGGTCGCTTTATCCTAGTACTTCTCCGTAGTGGGACAGTTGTTTCTTCCTCTCAGTTGTTTCTTACATCAGATGTACCAGGACCTGAACTGACAATGGAATAAGGCAGCTCAACCAAGGAGCGTCTGCCCTCTCCCTCACTTTCAGATGCAGAACTACTTGTATCGGAATCTGGTTCTCTCCATTCAGTACTCTCTGATGATGTGTCATCATTGTCGTCCACTACCGGTGCTAAACTAAGACGTGGGCGCACATCTCTTACATGTCGAAGCGTGCCATTGACGACCACCGACTGTGGACTTATTACTCCAGTGACACGACCTGGTCTGAATTTCGACGTGCAACGTCCTTGTGGATTTTTCACCCAAACTGTGTTCCCTTCTTTATAAAGTGCAGAGATCTCATGGTGATTCAGATTGGGCACAACATTGACTCATTTCACTCTGATCTGGTATGAGTACAACAAATTGGCAGGTGCTGATGATGCGGATACATCATCCTAGGGAGTAACATTGTACCAATACACAGCCTCCATAACAGGACAGCTCTTTCGTGCAGCAATCCTCTTCACTGTCCTATGACACCTTTCTATAATACCATTTCCTGATGGCCGGTATGCACAGCGTGGTTGGAAGTTTACATCCCACTCGTTCATGAACTGCCTGAACTGTTGACTGCAGAAGGCAGTGTCATTATCAGCCAGAATCTCGGCTGGGGGGCCACGTTCAAGAAACACTGATTCTAATTGCCGGATCACATGTGCAGTGTCTTGCCGTTGTAGTGGCCGCCAGATTGAAAACCGTGTGGGTCCACAATCGATCAGTGTCAAAAAATGACAACCATTGTAGTGTGTGATGTCCATGCCTAGCCGATTCCATATGTCCTGCACACCGAGTCCTCCATTTTTCCATTGAACTGGAGCTGGCTCTATTGTCTGGCATTCCTCACAATTCCGAATAACTGCCTTTACTGCCGCTTTAGACACAGACGGGTCGATTCTACGCACAAAATATAATGTTCGCCTGATTCCAGGATGTCCACTATGTCGATGAATTTCGTTCAGCTGTGTTGGGTTCAGGTTTCCTGTGGCAAAAGCACACACTGGCTGTGTTGGTTCAATCTCTCTCTTTACATCATTGAGCCACTGCTGTGGAACTCTCGTCAGGGAGTCTGCTCGGTTCTGGCCAGATCTCACTAGTGATATATCAACTGAAATGTCGTACACTTTCACAAGTGAGATTATCGTGCCCAGTCTCCGCCTTATGAGCATCTCACTTGCAGCCTTGGTGCTTAATCGAGACTTTCCCGTGAGCGCATTGGTCACCCAGTGGTACACACACAGAGTCTGTTTTTATATGCAACACATTAGCATTCCATTTGAGTGCAAGGTTTAGTGCTTTTAGTACGGCATCCAGCTCTGCCACGTTTATATGTTGGGTATCTCTTGTTGGTCGCAACCAACTTGCATCCTCGATGATGGCTCCACTGGCGTCAAGAGCTACTCCCGCAGCAAGCGAGCTTGCGTCCACCCACACACTGAGATCCTTTGTGGCCACGCACCATTTTCCTCGGACGGGATCATATTGCTGTACACGGGCAAGTGTATCTGCTATTATACATTCCAATGGAGTATCGCTAACCTTGTCATCCCAGTTATGTGTAACAATTGTAGCATAACGTTTAATAAAGCCTGTTGCCACTCGAAGCCATCCACACACTGGAAAGTGCCCCACCAGTTTGCCACACATGGAGAAGATGGTGAGTGTTCCTCTTTATTGTCACATTCCTTGAGGGTTTCAAATCCAAGAGGAAGACGGCTACGATATACTTGAACGGATATCGTATTCGTAGATTTCGGGCAAAGAAATCCCAAAGACTGTTACCCTTTGTGGGCCTTATTTGAAAGAAGGAAAGAGACTGAAAAAAATAGGAACCTTTGATTTCATTCTAAGGGCAATTTTTGTTATATTTGTATGCTTTCTTTTCAGCCCCTTTTCGAGTAAGACGTCTTCTTCTCTTTTTATGTATATTTGTTGTTAAGGCGAGACCTTATTTTTACCGCCGGTATTTATTGTTGCCAAAGGCATTAATCTTTTTGTACGGATCTTTCGATCCACCCTGGTATTTTTGGCGTCGTTTGGGACGATAATATTTATTGGAGTAACTTGTTTTTTTTCTCCTATTATCGTCTGAAACGGCAAGCCCCTTTTTGGGAATAGTCTTTTGAAGAGACTCCATTTTTTCCCTTATTTTATTTTATTGTTACCTTGGATTAACTTGTTTTAACCCTGCTTTGGGAAACAAAAGCAGGAACTAGTCCTTTTTTGTTACTAATAAACCATATTGAATTACATCTCTGGGTATGATTTTTTGATTTGCTCCCTTTTTGTCTATTTATTTTATTCCCTCTTTTTTCATTGTAACAAACGACGAATGTCGGTGACGACCCCGAAAATCCCGTCAACGGTTGTTGTTTTGTGTCAAAACAATTTACACACTTGAAAGTGTATTTAAAAGTTGCCTTACGCCTAGCAGCTGTGTTCCAAAATTTATAATGATCGTTAAATTAGTTTAGGAGTGAATCCTATACATACAAATATATAAACATATATAGGCATACATAACTTGATATAAATAGTTGTTCTAAAATACTGCCCGGCAGTATTTTTTTAGGATTGCACTAAAGTTAATGTTAACCATCCAAAAATATTTTGATAAAAATTATTTAAATTTAAAAAAAGATTTACTTAAGACAGAGTGAGAAAAAAAGGACTTTGTTTTGAAATGGGAGGAAATTAATTTCCCGAACTGAACAGTTTTGCACCACTTTTATGTCACCTTATGAAAATTAAAATCAAAGTATAATGATACCAAACCTTATATCTAGAATCCTTATTCCAATTCTGATCAAAATCCATTAAATGATTTTGATTCTGGAAAAGGGGTCTTAAGAAGGAACTGAAATTCAGGGAATCTTCTTTACTTGGTGTCTAATGACCATGGATCAATTTCAATGCAAATCTGAAATATTCGAATTTTCTTACGGGAGGTTGTGCCCACATTATGCCCCCTGAACACCCTTTAGAATACTACAAATAAACAAGAATATTTATTAATTGATGTCTATATATAACTGTGGGTATCTGAATTTAGCGAAGCCCCCCTTACCCCTTTTGGATAAAAACAAATTAAATTAAATACAGCTCACATTACACAACCTTATGCCTAGCAGCTGTATACCAAAATTCATAATTATCGGTAAATTAGTTTAGGAGTGAATCCTATACATAAATATATATAAACATATAGACATACGTAACTTGATATAAATAGAGATAGGTTGTTTGAAATACTGTCCGGCAGTATTTTTTTAGGATTGCACTAAAGTTAATGTAAACCATCAAAAAATATTTTAATAAAATTCATTTAAATTAAAAAAAAAACCCAACTTGACTTCGTACAGAGTGAGAAAAAATGACGTGAAAAAAAAGGACTTTGTTTTGAAATGGAAGGAGACAGGGAAAACTCATCACTCGTTGAACTTTTGTGAATTAAAAAATAAAACAAAAAACAAAAGAAGGAAATAAGTCAAAGTTAATTTCACTTTGATAATATTTGTAAGGAATGTAACAAATAAATAAATGGTTTTTATTATCATATTATCTTTTGTGGTTATTAATACAATTTCTGTTTAGGGACATATATGCAACTGTGCGAAAAACCGTGTAATGACATGTATGAGTCATGCTCAGTAATCGAATGTTTGGTGTGAAAATAAACTATATCGAATCATGAACATGGATCTCATCTTTGTTTTCTATTCTTTTCACTCACAATCTGCCTGTGTGTTGTTTACCTGACAAGCCCACACTTGTTTTTTTGAAAAGAATATTTATTAATTGATGTCTAATATATAACTGTGGGTATCTGAATTTCACGAAGCCCCCCCAACCCTTTTTGGATGAAAACAAATTAAATTAAATACAGCTCACATTACACAACCTTATGCCTAGCAGCTGTATACCAACTTTCATAATTATCGGTAAATTAGTTTAGGAGTGAATCCTATACATAAATATATATAAACATATAGACATACGTAACTTGATATAAATAGAGATAGGTTGTTTGAAATACTGTCCGGCAGTATTTTTTTTAGTATTGCACTAAAGTTAATGTTTACCATCAAAAAATGTTTTAATAAAATTCATTTAAATTAAAAAAAAAAACCCAACTTGACTTCGTACAGAGTGAGAAAAAATGACGTGAAAAAAAAGGACTTTGTTTTGAAATGGAAGGAAACACGGAAAACTCATCACTCGTTGAACTTTTTGTGAATTAAAAAATAAAACAAAAAACAAAAAACAAAAGAAGGAAATAAGTAAAAGTTAATTTCACTTTGATAATATTTGTAAGGAATGTAACAAATAAATAAATGGTTTTAATTATCATATTTTCTTTTGTGGTTATTAATAAAATTTCTTTTTAGGGACTGTGGTGTTTTACTTTGCTTGTTAGTCATAAGTAACGAACGATAACACGAGGTATAGATTTACCATGTTTATTGTTTCAGCCATATTGGAGAACTACCCCGATATTAATACAAGGGGGAGAGAACTCTTATTAATTGAAGAGTTCATCATGTCACATCCCTCTTCTCAGATAGATGTTTTCGATTTGTATTGATTTATTTATTTTGTCTTTTATTTATACATTATGTAGTCCTTGTACTTGAGGGGGGTTCGCCGTGTTCTTGTGGGTCGTTGGTTTGCCTCCACTGGTTGTCTTTGGTTGGCTGATGGAATTTCTCTGTCGTCGATATTAGATAGAGTGTCGATTTCTGATGAGTTTGTTTGTTGTTGGGGGAGTGATGTTATATTGTCCCAACTGGTATTTTGGGCGGATGCGTTGATAGCTGTTTGTCTCTGAGGGTTGTACAACTCTTGTAAGTGTCGTCTGTTGCGCCTCAGTAGCCTTCCATCTCCTTGCATCTTGACAATGTAGCTGCGTGGTTCTGTGCATCTGTCGACCACTGTCGCCGGTTGCCAGGTGTCATCCTCCTGTAGGACTGTCACTTTTCCACCAATAGTTAATTCTGGGAGATCTCTTGCGCTCTTGTTATAATATTGTTGTTGTTTTTTGCTTTTGCTGCACAATCTTTGTCTGATCTCCTCTTCCTTTGGGGTATATGAATTTAGCAAGGTTGGTATCCTTGTTCTTATTTTCCTATTGTATAGGATTTCTGCCGGGGATGGTAACTGGCTGTCAAGTGGGGTTGATCGGAGGCATAGAAGGGCCATTTGACAATCCATTCTAGATTGTTTGGCTTTTGTGAATGTTCTTTTTACAGTTTGGACCATTCGTTCTATGAACCCGTTTGATTGTGGGTACCTGGGGCTTGATGTGATGTGAGTGAATTCCCACTCTGTGGCAAAATTGTGGAATTCGTTGGAGACAAAATATCTTGCATTGTCTGTGTATAGCCTTTCAGGTATGCCATGAACAGCGAATATTGCTTTGAAGTATTCTATGCAATTTAAGCTTGTTGTGCTTTTCAGCGTCTTGACAAAGGGCATTTTGTTATATTGATCAGCAATCAGTAGGAATTGTTGATTGTTAAAATCAAAAATATCTGCAGCAACATACTGAAACGGTCGTGTTGCATGTTCTTTGATAATCATAGTTTCCTTTTGATTTTTCCTTTGATATTCTCTGCAGATCTCGCATGTCCTTACTAGCTCCTCTATGTCCTTGGACATTCCTCTCCAGAATACACTATTTTGTGCCTTGAGTTGACATTTTTCGATGCCTTGGTGAGCATCGTGGATCCTCATTAATACCATCTGTTGCATACTTTTGGGTATGACTATGGATTGCCCCTTTGTGATCATCCCATCTTGTACGGATAGGCATTCTTTCAGTGACCAATAATTTCTAATTATCTTAGGAGTATTTTTTACGTCATCTGGCCATCCATTTAGTATCATCTCTTTAAGTGTTCTGAGTTCGTCATCTGCTTCAGTTGCATTTTGTAGTTCGGTCTGTTTCTGAGCTGTAATGTCAACAGTGTGTATGTTTACATCAAGCTCGATTTCCTTACCTAATGTTGGTTGATTTCTTGACAAGTAGTCTGGGATACACATTTCTTTTCCTGGTTTATATTTTATCTGTGCATCGTACGGTTGCAATCTTAATAACATTCTTTGCAGTCGTGGGGGTGCCTGCGCTATATTCTTATTCTGAATGTTTTCTAGTGGCTTGTGGTCTGTTTCCACTATTATTTCTTTTCCATATATGTATGTGTGGAATCTCTCACATCCGAATACTACTGCTAGTAGTTCACGTTCTATATTTGCATAACGTGATTCCGTTTCAGTCAGACTCTTGCTCGCGAAGGCAACAACTTTGTTGTTGTTAATGAGTGTTGCACCCAGTCCTATCATGCTTGAATCTACTTGGATAGTTGTGTCTGCATTGGGATCAAATATGCTAGACAGAGTTTTTCGTGGATGTGATCTTTTATCGTTCGGAACATCTTGTCGTGCGTCTCGTTCCACTGATACTCTGCATCCTTTTTAAGTAGTGACCTCAGTGGCGCTGTTTTGGTGCTGAGATCTGGTATAAATGGGCTTAGGTATTGTATCATACCTAAGAATTGTTGGAGTTCTTCCTTGTTGGTTGGTGCTGGTTTCGATTTTATTTTATCGCATTTGTCGGGGTCTGGGTGAGATCCGTTCTCGTCCCAGATGAGACCATAAAATTTTATTTGTTTTTGCCTGATGGTGCATTTCTCTTTGTTGAAGACTAGACCATATTTTCGGGCAGTGTCCATTGTCTCTAACAGGTTTTGATCATGCTCCTGTATTGTTCTGCCATACACGCATATAGCATCTGATATACCTATGGCTCCTTTGCATGGTTCCAATATTTGGTCCATTTTTTGTTGGAAAATGTCTTGCGACATCTTTAGGCCAAACGGACATCTCAAATATCTGTATCTCCCGAACGGAGTGTTGAAACAGGTGAGTAAGCTTGATTCCTCTTCAAGTTGTATTGCCCAGTAGCCATGTTTTGCATCCAGTTTCGAAAAGTGTTTGGCACCCGTCAATTTGTGTGAAATTTCTTCTAGTGTTGGCGTTTTATGGTGTGTCCTTATTATGTATTTATTTAACGGTTTGGGGTCTAGACAAATCCGTAGGTTTCCATTTTTCTTTCTGCTGCATGCGATGGCGTTGACCCATTCTGTGGGCTCTGTAACCTTTTTTATTACACCCAGGTGTTCCATTTTGTGTAATTCTTGTTTTAGTTCGTCTCTGAGGTGCACTGGGAACTTTCTTGGCGGTTGTACTACCGGTATTGCATCTTCGGTAAGATGTATTTTTTGAACGCCTTGGAATTTCCCTATCCCTTGGAATCTGTCAGGGTATTCCTCAGCGAGGTTTTCCATATTTTCAATTTGTTTTGGTGAGTGCCTTTTTGTTATGCTGCAGTTGACGGTTACTAAACCTAGTCGGATGCTTGGTCTTAGGCCCAGTATGGTTACATCGCTATCACATACGAAAAATTTTGCTCTGATAGTTGCAGAGTTTTTGTGTTTGATCTTTAAAATTATTGCTCCATAATGGTTTATCTTCGTACCATTCGCAGCCCACAAGGTAGTTAACTCTTGTTTTTTATGTCCATGAGTTAGTTCCCTTTGACCATTCGTTTGTTTATTTATTTTTCTGTCGCCATTTTGTGGATACATTTTTTTATAGATTCTAACAGGTAGAATATTTCCGTTTGCCCCTGTGTCGACCTTCATTTTTATTTTATGTTCGTTATTTTCTGTATCCTCACAGTCTATGTTCGCGAAAATTTCTTCACGGTCGTCGTTCTCTGCATTTATTGCGTATAGGTATAAATCGTCGTCTTGGTCTGTTTCGTTGTCTTCCTTTGACGTTGTATTTATTCTTTCTTTTTGGAAACTCTGCTTTTTGTATCCGTTTGGGGGGTTTTGTTTTTTAGCTTTATATGAGCTATTTTCTTGCCTTATTTTGTTTTTGCAAGAAGTATCTCTCGAGTCTCTCCGGCCTTGCATATTTGTTAGGCAGTATTCCTCGAAGTGGTGTAAACCGTTGCACCTTCTGCACGTTTTGTTGAAGGCGTAGCAGTCTTCTTTCCTTTTCCTGTGGTGTTTACCACATCTCGTGCAGGGTTTGTTTTTCGCGGATACTTCGTGATACACCCCATTTCTCCCTTCGTTAGCGTCCTTGTATCGAGAGTTATCTTTTGTTGTGATTTCATATGCTCTAACGCTTTCTATGGCTGATTTGAGGGTTAGGTCTGGTTTTGCAATTAGGTTTCTTCTTTCCTCAGCGCTCCTGAGCCCTTTAATAATTTGTTCTAAGATGCGTTCGTCTTTATTATTTCCGAAGTCACATCTGTCGGCTTTAGTTTTGAGCTTGACTAGGTAGTCGTCCACTGTGTCTTCATTTTGTCGCATTGACGTGAATTCCAAACGTTCGACCCATTTGTTTGGTTTTTGAATCATGTGGGATTCGAATATTAAAAATATATTCTCGGAGTTTTCTTTCTGCTCATTTGTAAGCTGAGCATTTTTTAAAAGTTCACGACCTTTTGGTCCGGTGCTGAGCAAAATGTAGTTGTATTTCAACTTTTCTTCAACATTGTTGATTATGAAATACGAGGACATAAAATCCACCCATTCGCTGTATGCCTCGTGCTTGTTCTCGTTCGACCAGTCTAGAACGGGTAATGTTATATTTGAAGACGCCATTTTTTTTTTTTTTTTTTTTTTTTTCGCGCTTCCTTTGTTTTTTCTCGTTTTAGAAAGAAGGAAATTCTTCTTTTTTTTCAATTTACTCACTGTGTGAGGTTATCTTGATTCTTTTCTGTGACTTCTCGTCCGTCTGGTTTCTTTTACCGCTGCCACCATGTGGTGTTTTACTTTGCTTGTTAGTCATAAGTAACGAACGATAACACGAGGTATAGATTTACCATGTTTATTGTTTCAGCCATATTGGAGAACTACCCCGATATTAATACAAGGGGGAGAGAACTCTTATTAATTGAAGAGTTCATCATGTCACAGGGACATATATGCAACTGTGCGAAAAACCGTGTAATGACATGTATGAGTCACTCTCAGTAATCGAATGTTTGGCGTGAAAATAAACTATATCGAATCATGAACATGGATCTCATCTTTGTTTTCTATTCTTTTCACTCACAATCTGCCTGTGTGTTGTTTACCTGACAAGCCCACACTTATTTTTTTGAAAAGAATATTTATTAATTGATGTCTAATATATAACTGTGGGTATCTGAATTTCACGAAGCCCCCCCCCAACCCTTTTTAGATGAAAACAAATTAAATTAAATACAGCTCACATTACACAACCTTATGCCTAGCAGCTGTATACCAACATTCATAATTATCGGTAAATTAGTTTAGGAGTGAATCCTATACATAAATATATATAAACATATAGATATATGTAACTTGATATGAATAGAGATAGGTTGTTTGAAATACTGTTCGGCAGTATTTTTTTTAGTATTGCACTAAAGTTAATGTTTACCATCAAAAAATGTTTTAATAAAATTCATTTAAATTAAAAAAAAAAAACCCAACTTGACTTCGTACAGAGTGAGAAAAAATGACGTGAAAAAAAAGGACTTTGTTTTGAAATGGAAGGAAACACGGAAAACTCATCACTCGTTGAACTTTTTGTGAATTAAAAAATAAAACAAAAAACAAAAGAAGGAAATAAGTAAAAGTTAATTTCATTTGATAATATTTGTAAGGAATGTAACAAATAAATAAATGGTTTTTATTATCATATTTTCTATTGTGGTTATTAATAAAATTTCTGTTTAGGGACATATATGCAACTGTGCGAAAAACCGTGTAATGCCATGTATGAGTCATTCTCAGTAATCGAATGTTTGGCGTGAAAATAAACTATATCGAATCATGAACATGGATCTCATCTTTGTTTTCTATTCTTTTCACTCACAATCTGCCTGTGTGTTGTTTACCTGACAAGCCCACACTTGTTGTTTTGAAAAGAATATTTATTAATTGATGTCTCATATATAACTGTGGGTATCTGAATTTCACGAAGCCCCCCCACTTACCCCTTTTGGATAAAAACAAATTAAATTAAATACAGCTCACATTACACAACCTTATGCCTAGCAGCTGTATACCAAAATTCATAATTATCGGTAAATTAGTTTAGGAGTGAATCCTATACATAAATATATATAAACATATAGACATACGTAACTTGATATAAATAGAGATAGGTTGTTTGAAATACTGTCCGGCAGTATTTTTTTTAGTATTGCACTAAAGTTAATGTTTACAATCACAAATATTTTAATAAAATTCATTTAAATTAAAAAAAAAAAACCCAACTTGACTTCGTACAGAGTGAGAAAAAATGACGTGAAAAAAAAGGACTTTGTTTTGAAATGGAAGGAGACAGGGAAAACTCATCACTCGTTGAACTTTTTGTGAATTAAAAAATAAAACAAAAAACAAAAGAAGGAAATAAGTAAAAGTTAATTTCATTTGATAATATTTGTAAGGAATGTAACAAATAAATAAATGGTTTTTATTATCATATTTTCTTTTGTGGTTATTAATAAAATTTCTGTTTAGGGACATATATGCAACTGTGCGAAAAACCGTGTAATGCCATGTATGAGTCATTCTCAGTAATCGAATGTTTGGTGTGAAAATAAACTATATCGAATCATGAA
This sequence comes from Sepiola atlantica, assembly GCA_963556195.1. Taxonomy (NCBI): domain Eukaryota; kingdom Metazoa; phylum Mollusca; class Cephalopoda; order Sepiida; family Sepiolidae; genus Sepiola; species Sepiola atlantica. The sequence goes on along the minus strand of OY744543.1, from coordinate 64,884,397 downwards.
CATGGATCTCATTATTGTTTTCTATTCTTTTCACTCACAATCTGCCTGTGTGTTGTTTACCTGACAAGCCCACACTTGTTGTTTTGAAAAGAATATTTATTAATTGATGTCTCATATATAACTGTGGGTATCTGAATTTCACGAAGCCGCCCCCCCCCTTACCCCTTTTGGATAAAAACAAATTAAATTAAATACAGCTCACATTACACAACCTTATGCCTAGCAGCTGTATACCAAAATTCATAATTATCGGTAAATTAGTTTAGGAGTGAATCCTATACATAAATATATATAAACATATAAACATACGTAACTTGATATAAATAGAGATAGGTTGTTTGAAATACTGTTCGGCAGTATTTTTTTTAGTATTGCACTAAAGTTAATGTTTACCATCAAAAAATGTTTTAATAAAATTCATTTAAATTAAAAAAAAAAAACCCAACTTGACTTCGTACAGAGTGAGAAAAAATGACGTGAAAAAAAAGGTCTTTGTTTTGAAATGGAAGGAAACACGGAAAACTCATCACTCGTTGAACTTTTTGTGAATTAAAAAATAAAACAAAAAACAAAAGAAGGAAATAAGTAAAAGTTAATTTCATTTGATAATATTTGTAAGGAATGTAACAAATAAATAAATGGTTTTTATTATCATATTTTCTATTGTGGTTATTAATAAAATTTCTGTTTAGGGACATATATGCAACTGTGCGAAAAACCGTGTAATGCCATGTATGAGTCATTCTCAGTAATCGAATGTTTGGCGTGAAAATAAACTATATCGAATCATGAACATGGATCTCATCTTTGTTTTCTATTCTTTTCACTCACAATCTGCCTGTGTGTTGTTTACCTGACAAGCCCACACTTGTTGTTTTGAAAAGAATATTTATTAATTGATGTCTCATATATAACTGTGGGTATCTGAATTTCACGAAGCCCCCCCCCCCTTACCCCTTTTGGATAAAAACAAATTAACTTAAATACAGCTCACATTACACAACCTTATGCCTAGCAGCTGTATACCAAAATTCATAATTATCGGTAAATTAGTTTAGGAGTGAATCCTATACATAAATATATATAAACATATAGACATACGTAACTTGATATAAATAGAGATAGGTTGTTTGAAATACTGTCCGGCAGTATTTTTTTTAGTATTGCACTAAAGTTAATGTTTACAATCACAAATATTTTAATAAAATTCATTTAAATTAAAAAAAAAAAACCCAACTTGACTTCGTACAGAGTGAGAAAAAATGACGTGAAAAAAAAGGACTTTGTTTTGAAATGGAAGGAGACAGGGAAAACTCATCACTCGTTGAACTTTTTGTGAATTAAAAAATAAAACAAAAAACAAAAGAAGGAAATAAGTAAAAGTTAATTTCACTGTGATAATATTTGTAAGGAATGTAACAAATAAATAAATGGTTTTTATTATCATATTTTCTTTTGTGGTTATTAATAAAATTTCTGTTTAGGGACATATATGCAACTGTGCGAAAAACCGTGTAATGACATGTATGAGTCATTCTCAGTAATCGAATGTTTGGTGTGAAAATAAACTATATCGAATCATGAACATGGATCTCATCTTTGTTTTCTATTCTTTTCACTCACAATCTGCCTGTGTGTTGTTTACCTGACAAGCCCACACTTGTTGTTTTGAAAAGAATATTTATTAATTGATGTCTAATATATAACTGTGGGTATCTGAATTTCACGTTGCCCCCCCCCCCTTATCCCTTTTGGATAAAAACAAATTAAATTAAATAGAGCTCACATTACACAACTTTATGCCTAGCAGCTGTATACCAACATTCATAATTATCGGTAAATTAGTTTAGGAGTGAATCCTATACATAAATATATATAAACATATAGATATATGTAACTTGATATGAATAGAGATAGGTTGTTTGAAATACTGTCCGGCAGTATTTTTTTTAGTATTGCACTAAAGTTAATGTTTACCATCAAAAAATATTTTAATAAAATTCATTTAAATTAAAAAAAAAAAACCCAACTTTACTTCGTACAGAGTGAGAAAAAATGACGTGAAAAAAAAAGGACTTTGTCTTGAAATGGGAGGAAACACGGAAAACTCATCACTCGTTGAACTTTTTGTGAATTAAAAAATAAAACAAAAAACGGGTATATGTTACGACGCTCAGCAGAGGCGCGAACGGGGTCCAAAAAAAAGAACGAGAAAGGGTTTAAAAACATAAATTTGCAACAAGTGAAGTTGACCTACGACGACAATAGATATTTTTCTACTTACCTATGTAATTTGTTTTTATTTTTACCTATTATAAATGGGTTTTCATTAGATGTAAAAAAAAAAATTCTTGTTTTTTTCCCCACCGTTTTCACAAAAACAATATGGCGCTCCTAGTGCATTTGTTAGTAACCCCCCCCCCCCCCAATCGCCATGTTTTTTTTTTCAAGTTACGGTAACAAAACTATTGATTTCTAATAAATAGCACTTCAAACGGGTTTAAAATACAAACAAATAGCACATGCAAGTTTGAAACTAACTTTTACAGCTTACAGTTACTTTTATTTGTTGTAAATTTGTTTATTTTAGCGTTTTTACTCTGCTGAGTCTCGTAAAAGATGCCCCAAAAAACAAAAGAAGGAAATAAGTAAAAGTTAATTTCATTTGATAATATTTGTAAGGAATGTAACAAATAAATAAATGGTTTTTATTATCATATTTTCTTTTGTGGTTATTAATAAAATTTCTGTTTAGGGACATATATGCAACTGTGCGAAAAACCGTGTAATGACATGTATGAGTCATTCTCAGTAATCGAATGTTTGGTGTGAAAATAAACTATATCGAATCATGAACATGGATCTCATCTTTGTTTTCTATTCTTTTCACTCACAATCTGCATGTGTGTTGTTTACCTGACAAGCCCACACTTGTTGTTTTGAAAAGAATATTTATTAATTGATGTCTCATATATAACTGTGTGTATCTAAATTTCACGAAGCCCCCCCCCCCTACCCCTTTTGGATAAAAACAAATTAAATTAAATACAGCTCACATTACACAACCTTATGCCTAGCAGCTGTATACCAAAATTCATAATTATCGGTAAATTAGTTTAGGAGTGAATCCTATACATAAATATATATAAACATATAAACATACGTAACTTGATATAAATAGAGATAGGTTGTTTGAAATACTGTTCGACAGTATTTTTTTTAGTATTGCACTAAAGTTAATGTTTACCATCAAAAAATGTTTTAATAAAATTCATTTAAATTAAAAAAAAAAACCCAACTTGACTTCGTACAGAGTGAGAAAAAGTGACGTGAAAAAAAAAGGACTTTGTTTTGAAATGGAAGGAGACAGGGAAAACTCATCACTCGTTGAACTTTTTGTGAATTAAAAAATAAAACAAAAAACAAAAGAAGGAAATAAGTAAAAGTTAATTTCACTGTGATAATATTTGTAAGGAATGTAACAAATAAATAAATGGTTTTTATTATCATATTTTCTTTTGTGGTTATTAATAAAATTTCTGTTTAGGGACATATATGCAACTGTGCGAAAAACCGTGTAATGACATGTATGAGTCATTCTCAGTAATCGAATGTTTGGTGTGAAAATAAACTATATCGAATCATGAACATGGATCTCATCTTTGTTTTCTATTCTTTTCACTCACAATCTGCCTGTGTGTTGTTTACCTGACAAGCCCACACTTGTTGTTTTGAAAAGAATATTTATTAATTGATGTCTCATATATAACTGTGGGTATCTGAATTTCACGAAGCCCCCCCCCCCTTACCCCTTTTGGATAAAAACAAATTAAATTAAATACAGCTCACATTACACAACCTTATGCCTAGCAGCTGTATACCAAAATTCATAATTATCGGTAAATTAGTTTAGGAGTGAATCCTATACATAAATATATATAAACATATAGACATACGTAACTTGATATAAATAGAGATAGGTTGTTTGAAATACTGTCCGGCAGTATTTTTTTTAGTATTGCATTAAAGTTAATGTTTACCATCAAAAAATATTTTAATAAAATTCATTTAAATTAAAAAAAAAACCCAACTTGACTTCGTACAGAGTGAGAAAAAATGACGTGAAAAAAAAGGACTTTGTTTTGAAATGGAAGGAGACAGGGAAAACTCATCACTCGTTGAACTTTTTGTGAATTAAAAAATAAAACAAAAAACAAAAGAAGGAAATAAGTAAAAGTTAATTTCACTGTGATAATATTCGTAAGGAATGTAACAAATAAATAAATGGTTTTAATTATCATATTTTCTATTGTGGTTATTAATAAAATTTCTGTTTAGGGACATATATGCAACTGTGCGAAAAACCGTGTAATGCCATGTATGAGTCATTCTCAGTAATCGAATGTTTGGTGTGAAAATAAACTATATCGAATCATGAACATGGATCTCATCTTTGTTTTCTATTCTTTTCACTCACAATCTGCCTGTGTGTTGTTTACCTGACAAGCCCACACTTGTTGTTTTGAAAAGAATATTTATTAATTGATGTCTAATATATAACTGTGGGTATCTGAATTTCACGAAGCCCCCCCCCCTTACCCCTTTTGGATAAAAACAAATTAAATTAAATACAGCTCACATTACACAACCTTATGCCTAGCAGCTGTATACCTACATTCATAATTATCGGTAAATTAGTTTAGGAGTGAATCCTATACATAAATATATATAAACATATAAACATACGTAACTTGATATAAATAGAGATAGGTTGTTTGAAATACTGTCCGGCAGTATTTTTTTTAGGATTGCACTAAAGTTAATGTTTACCATCAAAAAATATTTTAATAAAATTCATTTAAATTAAAAAAAACAAACAACTTTACTTCGTACAAAATGACCTACTGATCCTACTTTTTTAGGCTTTTACATGTGAACACCCTAAAACACTTTTGGGGAAAAAAACAAAATTATTTTAAAATTTAGAGTGCGGGATCTGTTTTGCATATCTGGTAAAGACAACATTTTAGCTAGGAACTTTGCAGCAAATTCCACTCTTTGCGATCAGGGCCACTTATACCCAGAATTCCCTCCTATGACCGAAAAAAAACTCTAGGCGACATCTAATCTAATCAAGAATGTAGATGCCAACAAGGCAACTTGTCCCGACAAAATTTCGGTCATAGAATTCAAGAAAACTGCAACCCGAAGTAGCTACTGTTCAATCACTGCTTAAAGTAGAAATGCTTCACAATACCTTGGAAGACTCTGTTGGTCTGCTCAGTATTTAAAAATACTGGAGATTGGTCCTTTGCATCTCAGTACAGACTGATCAATCTCCTGTGCGTCATGAGTAAGTTACTGGAATCTGTAATAAATCAAGAAATTGTCAATTACATTAGTAAAAATGAAATACTTAGTGACAATCAATATGGATTTCATCCTGCAACATCAATAGCTGACGTGCTGACTGTCATATCGCACAGGATTAGTGAATCTATCGATGGGGGCTTTGTCTCTAGGACACAGACGCTCGTATCCTCATTTTTCCCCTGTTGAAATGAATGGCTCTTTCCTTCAGGAAGCCCCCATTTTTATAAGACTGACTTTCACTCCCAGTGTCCCTAATATAAGTTTTTATTAATTCTCTAATCTCGTCCATAATTAGGTGACAGTTTGCTTGATTTGCCAGAAATACAGGTTACCGATTGACATTTTCGAAAGAGGTAGAATTAATGCACTTGATTCATAAAACAAATAATAAACCCTCCCTAATCTATTGCTAAGGTTGTTAGTAAAATGGTTGAACCATTCTACCGCTCCAGAAAGTAGATCACCCTGACGTTATCCTCTACATGTATAAGAGCTATATAGGTTCTAAGATGGAGTACTGCTGTCAGATATGGGGAAGTGCCGCTCGGAGTGTCACTCTTTCTTGCCTTGAGAAAGTACAAAACCGACTTCACAATCTAGTGGGAGACGATCTTTTCTCTTCCCTACAGCCTCTTTCGCACACAAGAGATGTTGTTAGTCTTTCTCTACTCTATCGCTATGTTCATGGTAGGTATTCGACAGAGCTCCAATCCCTGCTCACCACCAGAAAAACATTCATGACAAGAACTCACCGAGCTACAACCACAGCGTTCTCCATTTTTGTATCAGAAACCAAACAGAACTTCCATGAACAAAGTTTCCTTCCTAGAACATCTCATCTGTGGAACAAGATACCACGAGTCTGCTTCTCAACTGACTACAACATATTCGTTTTCAAGTCTAATGTAAACAAATACCTGTTGAGCCGTCGTCTTGGATAATCAATTCCTCTTCAGTAATCTTCTGCCCATTCCACCCATTGGTTTCAATCCTATCATATTTATTTTTCATTTTAATTTTTAAATATATCTAACATATAAAGTTATCTTGTGGATTTTTTAAATAGCAATCTGTCTGACGTATAGATACTTCGATGCTTGCGTCGAACTATCCTATTTTTAGTTTCTCTCTTCTACAGTATTATTGGCTGGAATACATTTTATTTCGTGCCAGTTTCTTTTTGAAAATAATTATTCCTGCTAAGAAAACATTTAAAGTGGATACTTTTCCATTCGTTCATTCTAATGAACGGGGAATAAAAATATGTTCCCCGAAGAGTAGTTTCCCTTGGAAGCATTCAAAATTCAGAGTAAATCCTCATACATTAAAACATTTAAAGTTTTGGAAGTTTTTTTTTTCCAATAATGTTGTGAATAGAGAGTAAAATAACATTAGCTTAACAAAAATAATTATAGTTTTATAACAATTTGGTTCAATTAATAATTTCATGGTTAAACAATACTTTTAAGTTTCACTTTTGTTTGCAAACGAGTCACCGCTTATCAAGGCCACAGGCCACTCGAGGATAAGCGTTAAGTTTGACGGTGAAACACAGGGGATTAGTAACGATGGTTGTAACTGGTCCGAAAGTGACTATTTATGAAGACGGCTAAACAAGAATTTGTTTACATTGGACTTAAAAACGGCAATGATATAGTCAGCCACGAAGCAGCCCAGTGGTACCGTGTTCCACAGATGGGCAGTTCTAGGAAACAAACTTTGCTCATGGAAGTTCCGCTTAGTTCTCGGCAGAGAGAGAGAGAGAAAGAGATAGAGAGAGAGAGAGAGAGAGGGAGAGAGAGAGAGAGAAAGGGAATTTATTGAGAGTGGTTGTAGTAAGACGAGTTTTTGTTGTGAATTTTCTTTAGGGAGGACCATAGATTGAAGCTCAGTCGAGCACCTGCCATGAAAATAACGATAGAGCAGAGAAAGACTAACAGCGTCTCTTCTGTGAGAAAGAGGATGTAGGGTAAAGAATAGGACATCGCCCACTAGATTTCGAAGTCGGTTTTGTACTCTGTCAAAGCCGTTGATATGTAGAAACGAAGCCCCCATCGATAGATTCACTGATTCTGTGTGATATTCCGAACATCTATTTCGTCGAAAGCAATTGAAATATTAGTTTCTGTGAGCAATGACGGTGACACATTCTGGGGTGTACCATGACTGCTACTTTGGTTTCTGTTGGAATTTCTTGGAAGATATGAAACTTTCTATACCAAGGATTAGCTAATCAGTTAAATCGGATACGATACAGGACACATGGAATACAGAGGAATTTCTGAAGCTGTTCCAGTCAGCCCTTGAGTATCGATACATTGTGCAATGAAGAAGAAAAATCAGAGGTCTTGGTGCACTTTGTTTTGATCTTAATTGAGATAACTGAGTTATCGCAAGATTCCAGCGGAGAAAACGGTGGATGAGCACAGGGCAAGTTGTCAGAAAAGGATCCCGAGGACTTGCAAAATGTCCATTAGCATCCGGTATGCGAGTAGGTTTGTCAACAATCTGTGTTAGATCATAGGCAAGGGAGAAATCGTGACAAAATCTCCCTTTCATCATCCGTCCTGTTTAAGCGGACCAATCATTCAACATTGTGAACATAAAAGTCTCCAGAGACGTGAATGTTGGCAGAAGGATGAGCAGACATGATATGGTCAATACTCTCAAATATAGAGACTCCAAATAGGAATGCTGTGCTGTGAGTAATTGCTACTCGGAAACACATATAGGGCAATTCAGGATCCTTTTTGGAGGTGTCCCTGCCACATCGAAAGCCGTCTCTAATGTAGGCACAGATTCCATGTCTATGACAAGCTTGAGGGCCAGGTTTTGATGTCATGTTTGAGTAACCTTTAATCATGAAATCATCTACAGAAACTGACGGACAAATGCCAGTTTGGTCTCTTGTAAATAGATTTCAACCTCTGAAAAGTTGGAACGTAGACCCCTGATGTTAGAAAAGGAGACCTGTGAGTGGGAGTCTACGTTGGTAGTTGGGGTTTTGAGTTTACACTTGTGTTTTGTGACTTGTCATGTTGAGGTTAGAAGATTTGTGGAAGAGGTCAGCAGGTCAGGGGTTGAGAGCGGGACAGAGAGAAAATGAGTAAAATGAGATTTCTTTGAAGACCATTGAAGAAAGAAAAGCCGTAACAATTCCCACTAATATTGCATAAAGATGCCCCACCGGAAACTAATGCAAGGTCCAAACTCCATTATGCACCTGTTGATAGGGCAGCCTACTTTGGAGTTACTCCAAGGTTAGAGTCCTTGAACTATTAAGCGGATAATGTCAGCCCAGATAAAATATTTACCTCCAGCACCATTATTAGTGACATGACACCAAGAAAAGAAAGACTCAAGTCATCTCCATATACTGCTCAAACTATACTCACACCCAATTAGACAGTGTTTTCTCCCCCCCCCCTCTTTGTCAGAAACATCGCTCATGTAAAATGAGGACTGAGGGACAAAGTGGGCGAAGCGAGAGTGACGGGGCTGCCGAAAATGCATCCGTAATGCGTTTTCTACTCTCCATTAGTTTGGTTTAAAATAAAGGTAGTTGTGACTAAATACAAACAAACCAAAATTAAATATTGTACTGGTGTTGGATAATGGCCCTGTGAGGTCGGACGCATGTTGAGTGGACGTATGTGTGGGGGATTGTTTGGTTTGTCTTGCGCGATTTAGTGCGGGTGAACCCGTACAGCCGAGTGCAGAATAAAACTGGGTCTCAGAGTTGGAGATCACAAACATTGACAGGCCACCATTTTGATGAGACTTTTTAGGTCGGGGGTTCAAGGGAGTCAGGCTGTGACGAATGAACCTGTGCATAAGGGTTCTGTGACGTCACGGGTTCTTGTGTGGGAAACTGAGTTTTGCCAGTCTGATTTTTGGAAGCAAGCTGAACAGACGTATTTTCTCCATGTAGTCTGCAAATGATTAGGGGAATTTATTTCCCTAAAAGAATACAGGCGTGATGAAATTCCGTCTTCCCCCTCCTCGAATGGCTAAGGACTTAATGGACCATAGATAGCTAGGAATTAACTACGATAAAGTAGTAAATTGATCTCTCCCTCAACGTTAGTAAAACATCTCCAAGACCGACAGAAAACTGACGCCTGAATAAAACTAATCAAAATTTAAAAGATTGTTCGCCTCCTGAATCGTGTTAGGAAGGTTTTTGTTGCAGACACAGCGGACGGCGATGTTCACGGCAGTACAGAAGCGAAGAAAGAACTCAACCACTAGACGACATCGAGACGACATCGAGACGACACCTCTCCACGACGAAGAAGAAGAGGTACGAGTAATTAAAGGGGTATGCAACACTGGGTATAAGTTTTTGGACCATTTTAGGGAAACTGGAGATACGTACCCCTCTCTCAGGCTAAAAGAGGAAAAAGGTGAAGGTTTAGGGGTGTACACTTAAACAATGGCAATTAAAAAAATGTTTTAAGAGGAAAAAAACAACAAAACATTACCGTTTCATTTCACATGTGACTAGTTTGAAAGGATTCCATCGCTTAGCAGCTAGTGGAGGTGGGAGGGAGGACGAGAAGGGTGAAAGGAGTTAATGAGTCCGAAAATCGCCATCTCTTTTTAAAATAATTTTGAGAATGCATATATAAATATATGTAATATCTACAAGCTTCCATGAATATCAACTGTTTTTTTATGCCAGGCAGATTTAAGGCAAATATATCGAATCAGCTATAGAAATATATCGAGACAGATATAGAAATAATGAGGCAAAAATAGCAATCTTTTTTTTTTTAAACAGAAAAAAACGTCATCATTTTCGAAAATACGAAATAAAAGTACAAATACTCATCGGTTAGGCACAGCCAGTAAACTATACAATTAAACAACAATTTCAATACTTTTATAAATAAAAGCAAGAAACTCGAAACTTTTAGCACGTTTGTATATTAGAGTACAACAGCATAATAGAATATGATCATTTGATTTTTTGGGTCTAGATTTTTAATTTAAAATGAAAATTATTTATTTCTATGTTAGTATCCATCATAGAGGCCATTTTGATATTGAATTTAATTTACTTTGGGTAATACTTTAATGATCGATCGAAATTATTTAGAGTGAAATCGGTTTCGGCAGGGTTTAATTGCTCCCAAACTATTTCTTGTTTTTACGTAAAATCAGGTTTTTAAAAAGTAAACCTTGTTCTGGTGGTATACCGGACTCACCTCAGTCATTAAATAAGTTTACTAGTCTGGACAATAAATACGACTACCGAACAGTAATATGGGCATTCAGTTGTATTCGTTAAATCTATTAGATTACCTGTAGTTACTATTGTTTGTACAAGATATATACGTTGGAATAAACCGTACTATTTTAAGACCTTTACACTCTGGTTATTTTGTTATTTATAATTACTCACCAAGTTATGTCAAACATTAAAAGCACTAAGTTATAACCATAACCGTCTATGCGAAACGCGGAGAACAAATGTCAACTCGAATAAGAAATGTTTGATTTAAATAAATAAAGACGAGAAAAAAATGATCAAATTTTGAGTTAAAGAAAAAAAGGTAAAATTTTTTGGTAAGAGACAGGGTTAGCAAGTTGCAATAACCTGTAGATAATTTAAAGCAAAAAGCAAAATAAAACAAAAAGAAAAAAAGAAAAATCACAACATTATTTGGCGCTCTTGTATAAGCAGTAACCGATCTGAGGGAGATAACTATTTTTCTTAGCTGCCGCTATTCCGAATTCGCTTATACTTTGGTAAGGGAGATAAATTTGTTTATCGTAGCATGAAAGAAAATAACTTTTATACCACAAAGTTTATAAACTTTATAACAATTAATAAAAAACATGTTACGGTTTTGAAATGCGTTAAAAATAACTTTTAAATGCGTGAAAAGTAACTTTTAAGCGGTTTTATTTACATGCCACAAATTGTATACCAAATTGTATGCCAAAGTATAAGCGAGTTCGGAATAGCGGCGGCTAAGAAAAATAGTTATCTCCCTCAGCTCGGTTACTGCTCATACAAGAGCGCCCATTATTTTATCATTGAAAGAAAAGATAAAACTTGGAGGTATCTCACTTCTTTATTGAAATCGACCATATTTCTTTTCCCGATCGACATTTTTGTCCGCGTTTCACGTAGACGATTAAACTTGCTATAACTTTTTTGTTTTTTATGTTCAATTATCTTATAAAATATTTTTTATGTAAAAATAAGTTGTTTGGGAGCAACGAAACCTTGTCGAAATACATTTCACTCTAAGTAATTTCCGACCAATCCATAAGAGTTTACCCTATCACGTAGTCTGTTCAGTAAACAAACCTAATATGTGATGGGCGTTTTAGAAAATGAATTGAATAAGCTTCAGAATAAAGGCCACATTGAGGAAAGGTGTGGCTTGATCTAAAAATGATTTCTAGGAAAAGCTGTTTGTTTAAAAAATATGATTTTCTAGGAAAAGGTGAGTATTGACCAAAACATAATTTTCTAGGAACCCAAGTTTAATCACGTGGACCAATGTTATATAAACAACAAAAATCATGTCATTACTTCACACAACGGATGACAAAGACCAGTGATTGTTGTTTTCTTTCAACCGAAAACTTTTCTTTCGTCTTGTTTTAACACGAAGAACTTTGCCACTTTTCATTAATATTTTATGGACAGAACGCAGACAAAAAAGAAAACTTGTTGAAACTATTTTTGAAACAACACACGAACTATATTTTTTCCAGCCGATTAAGGTAATATTATTTATTTAAATCTTTTTCTTTTAAATTACGTTTTAAGAAAGATTGTAAGAGAAATATTTTGCGTGTGTATTTTTTTCGTCTAAATAGCAAGAATATTTTAAGATAAATTCTATTTCAGAGAGGCTGATAAATTCTAAGACTTGTAATTTTGTTTTTCCAAATTTATTGAAACAAAAGAATTTCTTCTTAGTTTTCTAAGTAGTAAATCTTTCCTCAATTCTTGCATTTTAAGGTTTTTGTGTTGGAAACAACAGAAACATAATGGAAAAAACGCCACGTTTGAATTCAGAGAGAGAGAGAGAGAGAGAGAGAGCGAAGGAGAGAGAGAGAGAGAGAGAGAGAAGATAAAATGAGATATGAAATATTTAATGATTCCGTCCACGGATGTATTGAACTGACCCCTTTATGCGTTAAAATTATAGACACGCCACAATTTCAAAGATTTAGAAATATAAAACAACTGGGACTATGTTACTTCGTTTTCCCAGGAGCTTCAAATAATAGATTTGAACACAGCATCGGAACTTGCCACTTGGCAAAAGTGATGATACAAAATATCCGTCAACGTCAACCTAAACTGGAGAAAGATATTCTCGGTGTCCAAATCGCCGGATTATGTCATGACTTGGGCCACGGGCCGTTTTCGCACACATATGAGCAATTTATAAAACGTACTTCACCTGGTCCTAATTGGAGACATGAAAATGCCCCGTTAGATATGTTTGATTATCTATACAATGAAAACGAAAAAGTACAAAAGAATTTGAAAAAAATTAAATGAAGAAGTTAATCAATTCATAAGATAAATTGACAGAGAATTTCGAAAGGACGGGTAAGGACGACAGAAATGGTTTCTCTATCAAATAATCTCCAATAAAGCAAATGGAATTGATATTGATAAATGGGATTATTTCGCCAGGTGGCCATTTAGGTAAACGGATAATACGGCTATAATTGCATACAGTGTCTGAGGATATTTATAACATTTAGGTACGTGCAAATCAATGGCCGATTCCCCAAAATTAAAAAACATTTTGACCCCCCCCCCCCTTCATTTAAAAATACACTAAAATTCAGGAAATCAACCAATTTTACTGAAATTTTCAATATTTATTAATCAACAATCACGGAATATAATGAAACCATTATTTCTTTTTAAATCTTAGTGAAAATGTATTATTTTTTTAAAAGAAAATACACCTTTAATAAAGTTATATTTTTATATATTAATAAAAAAAAATGCATGATTTTTTAAATGTTACTTATGTAAATAAAGGATCGTAGATGTTAACAAATTAATTTTTTTTTTCACAATATTTCATATATATTACGAAAAAGGCCAGTAAATACCGTGTTAATAAAATCACTATAACTCGAAGAAAAATTAATTCTTTGAATTAGCGATATTATTATTGAATAAAGCATTGTTTAATCAATATTTTCACCAAAAAAATAATATGATTGCAAAAAATATTTCATGCGATTTTAATGATTAAAGTTTTTGGAAAAATAAAAAATGCGACGTAATTATATTTCCCTTTCATAGAGAAACGAGTCATCATCAGCGCAAGAATTTCTTGTTTATAATCTTGAAAATAAACCAAACATTTACACATTTGTGACCCAGGAAGTTAACGAAAAAAAGAATTTTAAAAATTGAATAATTTCTACTAACGATCGATTCGCAAGGCTATGGAAGGCACGCTATGTAATAAACAAGCGCAATTAGACCTCCCACCATTCACTCCCACTACTCTCACTAAAATGTTAATTTCACAATTCATTGGAAAGATAAAACGTAAGTTTTTCTTTGTTTTTTTTTTTCATTAATAAATATTCTTTAAAAAGTTTAAAATTTATTAATAAATAAATAGTTCAAATATTACATTTTCTTTAAAATTGAATTTTATTTATTTAATTATAAATAATTGTTATTAACAAAAAATTAAAACGTTAACAATAATTTGTTAATGTTTTAATTTTTTTCAATGAATATTTATTTACTTTTTCACACTGAACATTAAATACTATTTTAGCTTAAAATAAAAAAATACCCATTAAGTTTTATTTTAAAGAATTAATGTATTTTAAAATTAAATTAATTCTATAAAAATAAATCGAGTAATGTAATTGTTCAAGTTTTTTATCAATCATCATGTAAAAATAATTGATAAAATTGAAGGATTTCGTAACGTTAACGTAAAAATAATTTTAACATTTGAAAGAAAGTTATTTCAAATTCTAAGGAAATCATTGGTAAACAATTTCTTTAGCTTTTTTTTTACAGATATGCTTAAAGAAGCACCATTATTATTTTTTAAACATTTCCATAAATTATTTTGCAAAAAATAAATTGGTTGGTATAAACATGGTTTGGCGTAAGGTTTAGGGTCAGAGTTAGCTTGGGTCCTAATCTGCACCAGATAAAAATAAGGGAAAATTATTAAAAAACCTTCTGTTCAAAAAAATAATAAATTCGTGTCTTCCATACTTGTCAATTTAATGTAGACATATTTTTCGTAACCTTAAAAAATAAAGAAATTAAGGTCTAATCATTTTTCAATTTCTATAAAGCATAACTTCCATATAATTTTTTTTAAATAAACATAAATATTACTGCAGTTCAGGGCTTCCATACTTTCAGATTTGGTCGCCAAATTTTGTTTATACTTACATAAAACAACAAAATGCGTCCGTGAAGTATCTTTTCTTTTTTCTTTTTGATAATTCGGCAAGTTTTAGTAGAAAAATGAAGGTCAATTTTTTTTTAAATTCACTCTCTTAAGACTAAATTTAATAAATGTCTTTGAAATAGTTCCAAAAAATTGATATTTATCTTTCCAACGAATTTAAAGCGTGTTTTATTGAATATGCAGTTTTAATCAATTTTTGACGTTTATAGGGGTTTTTGACAACATTTTTAATTCTAATTTTTTTTTCAAACGTAAATATACATTTGTTTCCTTTTATATAATAACATTAGGCTTTTATCTTTCAAACACAATCAAAAGTTAAACGAAAACTGCTTTAAAAAATTAAGAAAAGACACTTTTAAGAACGAGAGTCAGTACAAGCGGCCATTGATTTTGCACGTACCTATATAACATGTTTCACCTGAGGCGATCATTATACAATAACGCATATCAACACAAAGTTGTAAATTGCATCTTCAAAATGTTTATTGAGGTTGCGATGAGATGCTACTTTTTTAGGCGATTTTAGGACCTCCAAAGCTAACCATAGAATTTACCCCCTATATGTAAGACGATTTAACTTTAATATAGGTTAGTATTATCATCATATCTTTTTACCATTCAAAAGAAGAAACATAAAATAAACTGCTGATGATTTTTTACATATATTTTTTGTACGAAAATAATGAAAACAAGAAACTAAAAACGTGTTTACATTATTGACACCTTAACACATTCCTATGTGGTGGCCATTTTGCGCGCTCTGATAGCCACATCTTAAATAAATGAAGTAATTACATTTTCAAAACTTATTCACTATTGGACTAATTTATCTTTAAAATGCTGCTTTCGTAAAATATATTAGTGAAAATATTTGTTTGCGTGATCTCCACACCTTATTTCATTTTATGAAATCTGAACAAAATATATTCAGGTCGATCGAATTTTTAAGGTTATATAAAGCGAAAGAGTCTTAAAAACATTTCAGATTTACCCTTTTCTGTTTTAATAGTGACGTACTTTGGTAAAGTTTTGGTGAATTTGTTATATTATGGCAGGCCCTGTATTTTTAAGTGTATTGATCCACTAGTATGACTTGTGAGAGAAATAGAATTTAGATAAACTAAGTACAAACTTGAGGGCAGTGGTAAATTAGGACGTATGTGTGGACGTAAGAGAAGATCACTTGATTTACGCAATTGTGACAGTGTCATCTGCGTACAAGCTCGGTACAGGTCATTCTCACAGTTTGGGTGACAGTGACGAAAACCTGAAGTTCAAAAGGTGAAACACAGAGGTAATCTAGTGCAGTTATGAGAGTCGTTGAAAGGTCAGGGGTCCTACGTGACAGATCCTTTGTGTGAAGATTTAGTTAGTGACAGAGTCGGTTCCCGATTATCGAAGCGGGTGGATCGTGAGACAGTTAGTTCCCGATCTTCGAAGCGGTAGATCGAAAAAAACTCAGTCATGTAACTTTGTGTAAAAAGTTAGTTATGAGTTACTTGGGGTTGGAAGCGACCCGGGCCAATTGAGAATGTAACCGCTTACCATGAGGGCTGTATCTCTCAGGAGATTCAGTACAATTAACGTGACATTCCCCAGCGAGGAAGAAGAATGAATGATTCGCGGAACGAATGGAGGAAAACCCCGACAACGAAATGTGAAATAAACCAATAGGAATCTCTCTGAAATCCGGTCTCTGAGCGTTTTGTCTTCTGCTTGGAAAATAGAATCTGCTCCCTAAAACAGGTACCCCACCACGACCACAGCCAGCAGCGGACCAGCGACAAACGAACCTGTAAGGTAATCTTTCTTAGTCCATTAACAAAAGAGACCTAAAAGACTATATTTAAATTGTTATATTGGAAATGCTATGTTTGAAAATGAATCGGCAGTTTAAAGACTTAAAATGTGTTTAAAAGTGACTCTCGGAAACTGTGTTTAAAATGACTCTTAAAAACAATGTGTTTAAACTCCCTGTTCAAAAGTTTAAAATGACTCTTAAAAATGTGTTCAAAAGTGACTCTCAGAAACTGTGTTTAAAAATGACTCTTAGAAATGTCTTTGAAAAATGTGTTAAAATGTTGTACAAAAGTATTAAAAAGAATGGATCGAACCACTCTTAATCCTCTCATGAACATTTCGCATTATTTTCGACTCGGAGAGGATGAGATCCGAACAGTTGAAGTGGTTTCGGAGAACTCCCTCAGTCGGGAAGGATTAGTTTTATTAATAATTATTATAGTAAAGCTCCCGTCTGTAGTATATCGTCCCGTCTGTATTATAATAGGAACGTTTGTAATTTGTAATGTATTATACAACAGTCCCCCCTTTGTAATTTTCATGTGTTATACGACAATCTCCCCTTTTGCATGACCCCCCTTTAAGGGATTATGCAACAAATTCATAAATAAAAAGTGGAAATAAATACGATATTATTAGGTTTTTAAATTTCTACTTCATTTTCTCATTAATATACACAATTCTGGTGAATTGCAAAAAACATTTCTAAACAATAATTAATTTTTCAGAGATTTTAGTTCATTTAAATGACTTCATAATTTAGACATTTTAAGGGTTAAAGATCTATTTTGAAAATATGGTTTCCCAATCTTTCAAAATATTTGAATATAGTATAACCATAATTGTTATTAATCGTGAAAGACAAACATCGACTTCGGCCTAATAATTTGTTCTTTATAATACAACTAGCGGGGCTACCCGGCGTTGCTCGGGGTCATAAAAACATATAATTAAAGAAAAATCACGTGTGTAACATCTTTATATTCAAACTTCTATTTCTGCCCCTCTCTCTATAGCCGTCTCTTTATCTTTCTACCTTTCTCTTCCCTGGTCGCCCCATTTCACCGCTACTTTCTAATTTTGCCTTTTGCGAAAACTGCTTCTTCCCCATCATTTCTCCTACGTTGCCCAGGGCAATAGTATGACATATTTCTATAAAAAGTACCACATCTATCTGCGCCTTCTATATAGGTACTTATCTCC
This sequence comes from Sepiola atlantica, assembly GCA_963556195.1. Taxonomy (NCBI): domain Eukaryota; kingdom Metazoa; phylum Mollusca; class Cephalopoda; order Sepiida; family Sepiolidae; genus Sepiola; species Sepiola atlantica. The sequence goes on along the minus strand of OY744543.1, from coordinate 64,866,572 downwards.
GCCCCGGTGTTCATACTATATACGTATCGATCGCAACACACCGTGCACATAAAATATACGTACCTATCGCCGCACGGGGCAGATACTACATACGTACCTATCGCCGCCCCAGTGCGAATGCTGCATTCGTACCTATCGCCGCCCCGTCGCGAATGCTACATACGTACCAATCGCTGCCCCGGTGCGCGTGCTAAATACGTACCTATCGCCGCCTTGGTTTTGCGTGCTATATACGTACTGATCGCCGCCCCGGAGCGCATGCTAAATATATGCCTATCACCACCCTGGTGCGCATTCTATATACATACTTACTGCCATCCCTGTGCACATGCTATATAGTACCTATCGCCACCTCTATGCACTACTATACACGTACCTATTGCCACCCTGGTGCACATACTATATATATACCTATCGTCGCCCCGGTCGGCATACTATATTCGTATCTATCGCCGCCCCGGTGTGCATACTATATACTTACCTACGAAATATTTTAAGTTCATAAAATCAAAAAACATTCGCCCGACCCCCTAAAAATTTTGGCCCGACCCCTACAATTTTCCCCGACCCCTAATATCTCAAGCCGCACCCTCCAATTTTGTTTTACTCTCCCCCAACCCTGAGAAATAATTAAGTTCAAAACAAACAAAAAAGCAAAAAAATTTGGCCTGACCCCTAAAAAGTTCGGCCTGACCCCTAAAATTTTCCCCGACCCCTCAATCTCTCCAGCCCCCTAATTTTTTACTCTCCCCCAACCCTGAGAAATATTTTGAGTTCAAAACAAAAAAACAAAAAAAATTTGGCCTGACTTCTAAAATGTTCGGCCTGACCCCTAAAAAGTTCGGCCTGACCCCTAAAAAGTTCTGCCTGACCCCTAAAATTTTCCCCGACCCCTCATTCTCTCCAGCCCCTCATCCCAACTAATTTTTAACTCTCCCCCAACCATGAGAAATATTTTGACTTCAAAACAAAAAAAAAACAAAAAATTTTGCCTGACCCCTAAAAAGTTCGTCCTGACCCCTAAAATTTTCCCCGACCCCTAAATCTCTCCAGCCCCCTAATTTTTAACTCTCTCCCAACCCTGAGAAATATTTTGAGTTCAAAACAAAAAAAAAAGAAAAAAATTTGGCCTGACCCCTAAAAAGTGCGGCCTGACCCCTAAAATTTTCCCCGACCCCTAAATCTCTCAGCCCCCTAATTTTTCACTCTCCCACAACCCTGAGAAATATTTTGAGTTACAAAACAAAAAAATTTGGCCTGACCCCTAAAATTTTCCCCGACCCCTAAATCTCTCCAGCTCCCTAATTTTTCACTCTCCCCCAACCCTGAGAAATATTTTGACTTCAAAACAACAAAAAATAAAAAAATTTGGCCTGACCCCTAAAAAGTTCGGCCTAACACTTAAAATTTTCCCCAAAAAAACTGATACTACACTAACTTCACACCTCTCAAAAAGAAGGAGGTAATACCTGGGAGGATGGTATCATGTCAACAGAAGAAATTTTGTTAGGATTAAGCAATCCTTGCTTCACTATAAACTCATGTTCAAAAAAGTGCCGTTATTGATTAAACAACACTTGCGTCACTATAAACGCATGTTTCAAAAAGTGCCGTTAGGAGTTAAGCGACCCTTGCTTCACTATGGACGCATGTTCAAAAAAAGTGGCGTTAGTAATTAAGCAACCCTTGCTTCACTATGGACTTGTGTTCAAAAAAAGTGCCGTTAGTGATTAAGCAACACTTGCTTCACTATAAACTCATGTTCAAAAAAGTGCCGTTAGGGATTTCCTCTGACGTCATTTCCAGTTAAAATCGTGACGGTGCATTATTTCTCAAATTCTACATGATGTCATTGTTTTTTTCTCAAATTAGTACTTATCTCCGGCCCGGTGTTCATACTATATACGTATCTATCGCCGCCCCAGTGCACATACTATATACGTACCTATCGCCACCCCAGTTCAGATACTATTTAAGTACCTATCGCCGCCCCGGTGCAAATGCTAAATAGTACCTATCGCCGCCCCGGTGTGAATGCTAAATACGTGCCTATACCGCCCCGGTGCGAATGCTAAATACGTGCCTATACCGCCCCGGTGTGAATGCTAAATACGTGCCTATACCGCCCCGGTGCGAATGCTAAATACGTACCTATCACCACCCCGGTGCGAATGCGAAATACATACCTTTCGCCGTTTCGGTGCACATGCTATATACGTACCTATCGCCGCCCCAGTGCGCGTGCTATATATGTATTGATCGCCGCCCCGGTGTGAATGCTAAATACATACCTATCGCCGCCCCGGTGTGAATGCTAAATACATACCTATCGCCGCCCCGGTGTGAATTCTTAATATGTACCTATCGCCGCCCCGGTGCGGAAGCTAAATGCGTACATATCGCCACCCCGGTGCGAATGCTAAATACATACCTATTGCCGCCCCGGTGTGAATGCTAAAGACATACCTATCGCCGCCCCGGTGTGAATGCTAAATACATACCTATTGCCGCCCCGGTGTGAATACTAAATACATACCTATCGCCGCCCTGGTGTGAATGCTAAATATATACCTATCGCCGCCCCAGTGTGAATGCTAAATACGTACCTTTCGCCGCCTCGGTGTGCGTGCTATATACGTACCTATCGCCACCCCGGTGTGCGTGCTATATACGTACCTATCGCCACCCCGGTGTGCGTGCTATATATGAACCGATCGCTGCCCCAGTGCGCATGCATAATACATACCTATCACGTACTTATTGCCGCCTATGTGCACATGCTATGTACGTACCTATCGCCACCGCTGAATGCTAAATAAGTACCTATCTCCACCAAGGGGTGAATGCTAAATACGTACATATTGCCGCCCCGGTGTGCATACACCATATGTACCTATCACTGCCCTAGTGCGAATACTAAATATGTACATATCGCTGCCCCGGTGCGATTGCTGAATACGTACCTATCGCAACCCCGGTGCGAATGCTAAATACGTAGCTATCGCCACCCCTATGCACTACTATATACGTACCTATTGCCACCCCGGTGCACATACTATATATAAACCTATAGCCGGCCCGGTGTGCATACTATATTCGTACCTATCGCGGCTCTGGTGCGCATACTACATACTTACCTATCTCTGCAAGGGTACACATACCATATATGTACCAATCTTCAGCCCAGTTCGCATACGTAAGAACTCATATTAATTCGCCCCTGTCATGTTAGAAAAACAAAATAGTGTTTATTCATGTATTGTTACTATCATAAATATAAATATTTTTAGTTAAAAACAGAAAAAAGTACATTTTTTTGCCTCCCCACAAGAAAAGTTTTTTTTCTATCCTCCCACATACTTAGAAATATTTTTAATTTAAAGGAGAAAAAAAGAAAAATTTTTGACCTTCCCTACCCCCAAAAAATTTTGTTCCCCCCCATACATAGAAATATCTTTATTTTAAAAACGAAAAAAAAAAAAAAATTTTTAGCCACCCCCCGAAAAAAAATTTTTTTCATCCTCCCCCATACATATAAATATTTTAAATGAAAAAGATACAAGAAAAAAAAATGTTTTGCTTCCCCCCCAATTTTTTTTACACTCCTGATACGCATGCTATATACGTATTTATTGCCGCCCATGTGCACATGCTATATACGTTCCTATTGCCACTGCTGAATGCTAAATACGTACCTATTGCTGCCGCGGTGCGAATGCTAAATAGGTTTTCAGCGTAGATGCTGTTAAAATATTATCCAAACCTATCACTACAGTAGCTCTATCTAGGACATTGAGCACTTTTCTCCCGGACAACGCCGAGTACTTTGATAATCAAGGAGGCCTCCTGAGGACTACTGAAATCACTTAGGTATCCTCTCTCCTTCTGATCTGCGAAATAGTCCAAAGGGGAACGAAGATGGCGTTAAAATATTTTCTAAACCTATCACTACAGTAGCTCTGTCTAGGATATTGAGCACTTTTCTCCCGGACAACGCCGAGTACTTTGATAATCAAGGAGGCCTCCTGAGGACTACTGAAATCACTTAGGTATCCTCTCTCCTTCTGATCTGCGAAATAGTCCAAAGGGGAACGAAGATGGCGTTAAAATATTTTCCAAACCTATCACTACAGTAGCTCTATCTAGGATATTGAGCACTTTTCTCCCGGACAACGCCGAGTATTTTAAAATAAATGAGGCCTCCTGAGCACTACTGAAATCACTTAGGTATCCTCACTCCTTTTCATCTGCAAAATAGTCCAAATGGGAACGAAGATGTGAATTTTACATAAGAATACGCTTTTATATATTATGGATATTCTCTAACCTTGTTTTAAAAACCTAAATTGTGTTTTTAAACGTGAGTTATCGCTCTTCCTTAGCTCTCATCTAACAAATAAATTCAAGTTGGACTTGTAAAGCCAGCGCCCGAGAAGGTGAGCACTCTGGCCATTAAAAATTGCCTGGGCAGCCCCGTCGGGATTCCCCCGGTAGAGGCGCCTCAGGCAGTAAGCAATAAACTTACTCCTCCTCAAAGAGGGGAGGCAAAGCCTGGGAGTGTGGACCTCCTAGAACTGCACAGGACAAACCCATAGACCGGCGGAATGAAGCCCCGAAGGCCAAGACGATAATGGCGTATGAAAGCTATGTTGAATTAGAGAAAAACGGCCTAGGGGAGTCTAAAAATCTGTCTTGATATTCAAAACTTGTGTAAGAATTTGTTGAATAGTATTATACAATGTTTGTTCAAAGAAAATCATAGTTATTCTTACTTGTTAATTTAATAATGTAATTTGAACAGTGTCTAGTGGATAGACCGCTGTTCAGGTGTAGATTTGTTATAAATACCCCAGTCTTTTGGCTAAGATCAAAGTGTAGTATCTGTTCCGATGGATACTGCACGCCTGTCCTGTGCAGTTCTAGGAGGTCCACCCTCCCAGGCTTCGCCTCCCCTCTTTGGGGAGGAGTAAGTTTATTGCTTACTGTCTGAGGCGCCCCTACCGGGGAATGCCGACGGGGCTGCCCAGGCAATTTTTAAATGGCCAGAGTGCTCACCTCTCGAGCGCTGGCTTTTAACCCCACTTTCTCGACCCAAGCTGTGGTCACATCTTACTTGTGGGAGTAAGATAAAACTGGCCTTGTGCCTAACTCCTGGGGAGGAGTAAATACCTTTTGAAACGGGCACTATGCCTAAGGTCTGCCTTTGGCTAAGATCAAAGTGTAGTATCTGTTCCGATGGATACTGCACCCCATAGACTGGTATTGTCTTGGCCTTCGGGGCTTGATTTACGCCTGTCTATTGGTCTGTCCTGTGCAGCTCTAGGAGGTCCACCCTCCCAGGCTACGCCCTCCCTCTTTGGGGAGGAGTAAGTTTATTGCTTACTGTCTGAGGCGCCCCTACCGGGGAATGCCGACGGGGCTACCCAGGCAATTTTTAATGGTCAGAGTGCTCACCTCTTGGGCGCTGGCTTTTCGACCCCCACTTTCCGACCCGACCTTGGGTCACATCTTACTTGTGGGAGTAGGATAAAACTGGCCTTGTGCCTAACTCCTGGAGAGGAGTAAATAATACTATGCCTAAGGTCTGGTGAGTTCCCAAGGTTTGTAAAATCTTCATCTGTAGATAAAGATGAGGGTTGTCCGAAGAGTATCTGTTCCGATGGATACTGGACGCCTGTCCTGTGCAGTTCTAGTTTCATTTTTAAAATATTTAAAGCAGACTGTTTTTCTTAAATTTCAAATGGTTGCCTTTGATTGGTTAATTTGAGTGACGGGAAACAAATCCTCGATGGGGATTTGTGGCGGGCATAAAAAGTGCTACCTATTTTACGTTAAATGTATATGCAAAACTAATGTCCCAATCTGCATTCTAAAATAATTGTTTTGTTTTCGCGAAAGATAAATGATATAATACAACGATTTATTTAAAATAAATGAATAAAATAAAATAAATAACACAACAACAAAAAGTAACTTTAATGTTCAATATTGGAGCGAAGGGGGGCGGTTAGCCCCTATTTAAAACTATAGAGATCGACACCTAGCTCCCTCAACTTGAACAAAAGAGTAAATGGTAAAATTGCAGACTAGTTAACAGTCCAGTAATCCAATCATAAACAACAAAAAACAAAAACAAATGCCTTATACCAAACGCAGTTGAATTTAATTATCTACCGTTCTGTATATTTTTAACGTGCTAAAACTGCATTTTCCTTTATTTAAGCTGTCTTTACTACACAGGTAAAACAATGGTCGCTTGTCGCTTAACTGTTGAGGGGCTTAATTCCTTAAAAGGTGTAAAAATAATGACTTAACCTACTCAATGAGTAAATACTTATCCACTATTTAAAATTATGGAGGCGGGAATCTAGCCCCCACTTCAAAAAATACTTAGAAAATTCGATTTTCTTTACTTAAAAACAACAGAAAAAATTTTAAAATATTTATTTTCAAATCTTGGGGGGGGGGGGATTATTATTTTAAACTGGTGAGAGAACCTAATTCCCCTCCCCCCCCCCAAAAAAAAGACTTAGAAAAGTCGATTTAATTTGCTTGAAAACGTCAGAGTAAATACTTATATAAAATATTGATTTTAAAATATTGGGGGAGGGGTATTAGTCTATTTAAAACTATTGAGGAGAGAGCCTCGCCGCACCCTCCCGAACGATCCTATTTTCGTTACTGAATTGTTCTTGATTTGTGCCATTTTTTCCTATTTATTCACTTATGCTATTTTTGCCGGTGCCATTTTCCAGTGCCATTTTTACTGCAGTATTTTTACCTGTGCTATTTTACCTGTGCCATTTTTACTAAGCACCATATAAAAAATATATATATATTGTCGCGGTATCCATTTGTTATATTATGGAGGGGCCCCATATCTTTAGGAACGATTAAGTTAGCTAGTATGGATTATGGCTTGGGTCAAATGAGACAATAAGTGCGGGTCAAGCTGACATGCACTGGAGGGGATTGTTATGAGTCAATTATTTTTGTCAAACCATAACAAAGTTACAAATTCGGCGCGGACACAGGGAATCTCGGGTCAGAGAAGGTCAGATATGGTACGATTGTTGAATGTCGTATCTGATTGGCCCACCGAGGCAAGTGTCTGTTGCGTCATTTGTTTTTATCAAAAACAAGAGTTTTTGATCAGAGAAAACTTTGGAAGTGAGAGCGTTGACACCACGATGTAGCCGCTCGTCATATGGTCTGGACCTCGAATGAAATCCGACAAATATCCCCGTGCATCGTCGCACCCCACACGAGGCATGAATGAGACGAATAGAAGAGACAAATGGATGGAAACCACTCCACAACCAAGACATCGAATGAAAAGAAAAACTGTGCCGAATTTTGTCTCCTGCCGAAAATAACGTTTGTCCACAGAACAAAGACCACCAGAATCGATCACGGCCAGGGACGCAATGAAACCGACGTCTCGGATAGCGACCACGACCAGTGGACGAAGAGAGAAATGATAGGGTAACTTTTTGTGCAACATTTTCGGGTCCTAATTTGAAAAACTGAAAAGAAAGTCTGTTACGTGTTAAAAAGAAAAAGAATAAGTGTACGATGTTAAAAAGAGAACAATGTTTAAAAGGAAAAGTGTTTGGAATAAGTTGTTTAAAATAAGATGTTTAAGATACAATGTTTAAAGAGAACAGTGTTTGATGTAAGATGTTTTAACGAGAAAAGAATTTAAAATAGAATGCTTAAAAAGGGAAATGTTTTAACGAGAAACATGTTTTAAAAAGAAATGTGTTAAAAAAAGTTTCGGTTTCGAGAGACTTTTCGTAACGATAATTTCATTGAGAATGTAACAAATTTCTATTTGATGTCGTGTAATGTAACGAATTCACCGCTCCCAATGTTTACAAATATTACGAACTAATAAACCGGGAATCTTTTACGAGACTCAGCAGAGTAAAAACGCAAAAAAAAACAAATTACAACAAATAAAAGTAACTGTAAGCTGTAAAAGTTAGTTTCAAACTTGCATGTGCTATTTGTTTGTATTTTAAACCCGTTTGAAGTGCTATTTATTAGAAATCAATAGTTTTGACAGCGTAATTTCGAAAAAAAACATGGCCGATTTGGGGGGGATTACTAACGAAATCACTAGGAGCGACCATATTGTTTTTGTGAAAACGTTGGGAAAAAAAAACAAGACATTTTTTTTTTTTACATCTAATGAAAACCCATTTATAATACGTAAAAATAAAAACCAATTAAATAGGTAAGTAGAAAAATATCTATTCTCGTCGTAGGTCAACTTCACTTGTTGCAAATTTATGTTTTTAAACCCTTTCTCGTTCTTTTTTTGGACCCCGTTCGCGCCTCTGCTGAGTCTCGTAACATATACCCAATAAACCTTTCAAATCCACTCCTCTAAAACAAACACGAACAACTTTGCCGGTGTACTTTTCCACTGAGAGCACCAGCAGCAGCCGTGGTAAATTTCCAGGAATTCGTCGGGTTTTACCATCGCCAACGCGGTTCAGCTTTCTATATCACTTTCTAACAATAATCCGAAATACCAGCATCTGAAAAGTGGCCGGATTTATATAAACACGGTCAACAAACTTTCCAGCTATTTTTAACCGTGATGCCCACTCCCCACTTTCAATTCTTTGTCCTCAGCCTCCCATAACTTGGAAGGACACTACCCACTCTCCAAACTCCATCACCACTTTCTTTTTTTCTCCCACTTAGATCCCACTATCATTTAGAGACGGGCCTGATTGTTTTCGGTTCGGAACAAACCGGAAAACAGTGGGCAGTCTAATATTTAGAAAGGGTTAGGAGGGTCTTACTAACTGGTTTTTGCTATTCTCCCCTCCCCAATTATACTCCAATGAATATCTGTACACATAACCATATTTATTTATTTATAAAAAAAAATTATGGAAAAATTTTAAGATTGCCGACTTATTTGATAATAGCCCAAGTAGGACGGCCCCTAGAGCAAATGTGGTATTGTGGTGACTGAGATGATTCCAGTTAAGAGTAGGATAGACAATTTTATTACCTTAGACAAAGGATGACCAACGACACCCATTCTCCCTACACTTTTAATGGCCTTGTGTCTAATTTGTTTTTATATACATCTGTATTTTCTGCAAATAAATAATTCAAAGTGTAGTATCTGTTCTGATGGATACTACACCCTCATAGACCGGTATCGTCTTGGCCTTCGGGCCTTGATTCCGCCGGTCTGAGGTATTGCCCTGTACAGTTCTGGGAGGTCCACCCTCTCAGGCTTTATCTTTTCACTCTTTGGGAAGGGGTTGGTTTATTGCTATCGCCCGAGGCGCACCTACCGGGGAATGCCGACGGACGCTGGCTTTAAATGCCACAAAGACCCCGACCCCCACCTTTCCCCCTTCCACAACGGGCGTTATGCACCACACCTAGGGTGTGGTGCATTCAGAGGGATGTAATTTTCATTTAATATAGAAATGAATGTTTCCGAGGAATGCACCAGCCTAAATAAATTCTTGGCCTTTTGGCCAAGATCAAAGTTTAGTATCTGTTCTGATGGATACTTTGTCCTGTTCAGTTCTAGGAGGTCCACCCTCCCAGGCTTTGCCTTCTCACCCTTTAAGAAGGGATTAGTTTATTGCTAATCGCCTGAGGCGCCCCTACCAAGGAATGCCGACGAGACTGCCCAGTCAATTTTTGTCGACCAGAGTGCTTTTCATTCTCTAGGGCGCTGACTTAACAAATCCAACTTTCCCGACCTTGTGTAATATCTTACTGCTGTGGGAGGAAGATTAATCTCTTCGAAAGCGGCTCCTATAGCGCCTGCTTCAGCGGCACCTGCTCCAGATCCTCCCTTGTTCCAGCAGCACCATGTTCCTGTCGATCCAGCCTTTGGCCATCTCAACACGGACCGGACCATCTCATCACACCTCAGGGACATCCACGTCAATCTCTGTGAGACATGATACTATGTTGCCCAGGTTCCAGTTTCCCCGATTCCTGTTGACCCAGCATTTTCCTACTGTCTAGGTTCCGGAAATATCTTTCATGTTGTTCAGCTTCCAGCTTCCTCATTCTAGCCTTTTTTTGGCTAAGATCAAAGTGTAGTATCTGTTCCGATGGATACTGCACGCCTGTCCTGTGCAGTTCTAGGAGGCCCACCCTCCCAGGCTTCGCCTCCCCTCTTTGGGGAGGAGTAAGTTTATTGCTTACTGTCTGAGGCGCCCCTACCGGGGAATGCCGACGGGGCTGCCCAGGCAATTTTTAAATGGCCAGAGTGCTCACCTTTCGAGCGCTGGCTTTTAACCCCACTTGCTCGACCCGATCTTGGGTCACATCTTACTTGTGGGAGTAAGATAAAACTGGCCTTGTGCCTAACTCCGCGAGGAGTAAATAAACATTCTAGCCTTTCCTGCTTCCAGTGACGCCACTCCTATCGTTCCAGCCTTTCCTGCTTCCAGTGACGTCATTCCTCATTCCAGCCTTTCCTGCTTCCAGTGACGTCACCTCAGTTTTCCTTCTCACGTTATTACCTTTATGGTAAATAAACGAATCTTTTTAACTGTTCATCTGCGGTGACTGGACCCTGCAACAATATATATATATATATTTAATTGTCATAATGAACTTTTACCTGAAAATGAATAGAATAAAAAAAATTATTATGGTCCGAGAGAAAAAAAGAAGAAAAAAGGATAAATAAGTGAAATAACTAACTTTGACGGTTGTTTTTTTTTCTTTGGCTTGATTGTTGCGTATAAATGATCAAACCTTTTCGAATATATTTTGATATTTTGTTTATCAAAAAATATCTCAGTGAAAAATGTTTCTAAAAATTAAACATTTATTGGTATTTTTGTAAGATTTAAAATAATTGTTTAAAAAAATAAAATTTGTTTTGATTCGTTAAATCAATTTGCCATTTTATAGCTGTCTGTAAATAACGCAGTTTTATCTCTAGTAACAACACTGCGTAAACAGTTTTTTTTATTACTTGACCTCAAATATTTTCTTTCAAGGCAAAAATTATAAACATGACGATATTTTTTATTATTTTTCCTAAGAAAACTTTCGACCAGTAATATATCCCCACACAGACAACGCTGGGTGAATTCCGTAAAACTATTTTATATGAGGTTACTTTCACCAAATAGTCTTATCCAATTAAAAAAAAAACTAACAATTTTGTAGTTGACTGGTTGATTTTATAGGATTGAGATTTATCCCAATCCTATAAAGTTGACTGACCGACGCCCCCAAATTCCAGCTCAAAACAAAATCAGAATTTTGTTTCCAGAAACCAGCTCTCAGCATCAACTTAGCAAAATTACTAAAGAACCAAAAATGGCTGTCACATGGGTTGCTCTCAAATACGTCCGCACGACCACTGGTCATAAAATATAAAAGCAGACCGCCTCGACAAACTCTCTCTTATTCTTTCCTTCGATGCTTAACACAAGGACATGTCCAAACTCCCCTCGCCCTTCTGAGCGAAGGACGCCTCAGGTGACTACCATTCACCATTCAACACACACACACATGCTTACACACATTGCTTATAAAGGCACACACACACATAAAGACCTACACACCCTATCAATTCTCACTCACGCACACACTCACGTACACACAGTTGTACACTTACGCAACCCGACAAAATCTCAACTCATGTGCGCGCACACACACACATAGACATTCGTACAACTACGCACACACTCCTAAATTACAGGCATAAATATTTTATTACTTATCTAACTGAACATTTGAAATTAACAATTAATGTCTTGTATTTTGTATACATATAAATATTGGGTTCTTTAAATAATATTTCCTTTTTCCATTCTTCCTTCATTTTTGCATGTGTTTTTCTGTTTTAAACATTTCTTATAACAATTCTAATGTAAGCGTGGATCTTAGCATTTTCTCTAAGATACGATATCTTAACAAGCTAGGATCAACGTTGCTACAATCTGTGAACAATTATTATCGATATAAAGCCAACTTCACACGAATATGAGACAGACCTTTTGTTCTTGGCAACATTCTGATATTCTTCATAGCAGGACAAATTCCAGTTAATAAGACAAAAACATTTTCGTAAGCTTCCACGCGAGACGTGTGTTTATTTTACTACTAGATAACAACAACAAAACAAACAAAAGAAAAGGGCAGATAACTCTGACTCATAATTTACTTACAGTAAATTCGAATGTGTTAATAGCAAGTACTGACTATAGTGAGTAATTTCAACACTCCTCCTCGCTAGCTGTCAGACTGTTCCATGATTTCTCTAACACCTAACAGTGCTCTAAGCTTCACAAATTGTGCGCCCACAAGTCCTTTTGTCAACACATCAGCAATTATGTATTTACATTGACTATATTCCAATTCAATAGTTTTCATCTCAACTTAGTCTCGGATGTAATGAAACTTAATATCAATATGTTTCGCTCGTCCATAATATTGTGGATTCTTTGCCATACATATTGTGGATTGGTTATCCTCGTAGATGAGTGTCGGTCCAACCGAGGCTTCATTGAGATCACTTTGAAAATGTCACACCCATACTATTTTGATAATTTAAGTGACTAAAATATAATTAACACTCTCGTCTAAAGTTGTTTATTTGTTACTTATACATTGGTGAAAAAGATAAATTATTATATATTTTTTATTAATCAAAATAATTTAAGAAATGATCATTTTCATGTTTTGGCGGAAAGAATAAACAGAAACATACTTTAGAATTTAGTTGATCGTTAATATTGTTTCTGTTTCATTTTTTTCTTAAAATGTTTATTATTTTATGTGACTAAAATAAGTATTAACACTGTTGTCGTATGTCTTATCCAGTCTTCCAATCGGAAGTGTTTGGTAATTTCAATCTACGCAAGTTTTGGATGCCAATTTTTATCAACGGGCTTTTATAGACTTGATTGATTGATCGGTGAAAAAGATAATTTTTATAATTATTTTTATTAATAATTTTCGACTACGTGGTAACTGACGTTATACAAACAACCCATTACTTCTAGGACAGTTACCGTTACCAACTTGTGTTTTGATATTTTTTCATGCCTATCTATGTATTTTAAAGTTTAACGTATTTGTACTACTGCTCTACCGATAAAAAAGTCATAGCTTATTTGGTTATTTTTGGAGAGACTTATGAATCAAGTTGGTAAATATGTAGAGTGACACCCACCTCAATCAAATAACCCCCAACGGGCGAAAAAAACAAAACAATTATTTTATAATTTATAGTGAGGGGGATTAATTTCGCATATAACTTTAACGTGGCTTATTTTTTTATTAACTTACTTACAAAGTATTTCAGAATAATGGCCGCACAAGACCAGGGCCTGATGACAAATGCGTTTAAAAAGATGGCTGGTCTCAGTCAGGACAACAAGTGCAGGTTTTGCCACACTGAAGTGGAGAGTGTGAGCCACCTGATATCGAGTTGCAAAATCATGTTGGCAGATGGCTCCTATATAGCACGACATAATGGAGTGTGCAGGTACCTCCACTGGACCATCTGTAAGAAACTGAATATCAGATGTAGCAGCAGGCACTGGGAACATCTACCTGAAAGAACTGTGGGGAATGAGACATACACCATCTATTATGACCATGAAATCCCCACAGCTACCTATCTGGAAAACGCAGCTGTCAAACCTGACATTGTAATATGGAACAAGAGAGAGAGAGTGGCAACTTTGGTTGAGGTCAGTGTCCCTAATGATGGGGGCCTAAATAGAGCTGAAAGGGAGAAAATAACAAAATATCAGGGTCTAATGTATGATATGAAAAGAAACTGGAACCTCAAAGAGATATCTATCATTCCAGTTATCATAGGAGCCACTGGACTCATGAAGAAGAACTTGAAAAAGTATTTAGCAAGTATACCTGGTGAACCAAGTGCAAGAGAAATCCAAACAACTGCACTCAAGGGAACAGCCAGAATCCTGAAAAGAGCTCTCGGTTGGAGTCTGTAAATAGCGAGTAATCGTATGGCATTTGGAAGAATGCCCCGTCCCCAGCAAATGAATGAATAGAAAAAATTTTTAAAAAGTGAGAAATATAAATATTAACAATAACTGCAAATGCAGATTGGAAAAAAAATCAGTGACAATTATATTGAAAAGTTATTTATTTTAGTGCTTATAAAGATCAGTCCCCATGGCTGGCGATATCACATAACGAAAATTAAAATCGATTTCTTGAAAGTGTTATGTCACTTGTCATAATTTAGGTGACTAAAATATATCTTAACCGGACTTCAAGTCGGAAGTTTTCTGTAATTTCCAGGACTCTCGCCAAGTTTGGATGACAATTTCTAGCAACGTGTTTTTATGACCTCGATTCGTGAAAAAGATTATTTTTTATAATTGTTTTTCTAATCAAAATAATTTTAAAGAAATAACAATTTTCATGTTTTGGTGAATAAACAATAAAATAATTTAGAATTTAGTTCTTTGTTTGCGTTTCATTATTTCGTAACATTTAATTTCTTTTTACATTGTTTTTTAATCTTTGTTAAAATCAATTAAAAACATTTTTTGTTGTTTTGAAATCTTTGTTAACATCTTCATTTCCAAAGAAACCTCTCGAAAAAAAGTCAAGATAAGTTAGCTCCATTATCTTGTCAGCATTATACAACATAAACTTTTAAGTAAAATGAACCCCTATTTGAGGGTGTTTATAACTTTTAGGGCAGTTAACATTTTTTTACCAGTAACCTATGTGCGCGTGGTAACGTCATAGTGTAGCAGTTTCCCGGCACACAGTCGCCATATTGTTTAAATATCGGTGACTTTTTAGATGCCCGCTGATTGGTTCAGGCAATATACTTCTCCCTTGGCTTGACAAATCAGTGACCTTCTCTTAGGCGAATCTCGGATGGCTAGCATAACTATATAAACACTTGAGTGCCATCCGCTTTTTCTCTTTTTATTCTGCGGCACGAGACGATACTTCTCTCTTTCCTCTTTGGCACTGCCAAACACACGTTCCCCTCTCTGGGGACGCAACATACATCTTCCCGGGTCTTTGGCCCTGGGTTCGACTTCGACAAGAAGACAAAATGGCTACTGCCTCATACACGTGGACTTAATATAACACACAAACACATAACTGCTTACATGTGAACTGACTTTCACACCGGTGTACAGGCACACATACTTGCATACGTACATTCAATATCATGTACCATTCTCTCTTCCTGACCGACGTGGAAATTCCTATATTTTGTCTTCGTCAATAACTCATTTACACACTAACATTTCCTCTTCGTCACCTCAATCTTACATTTTGGTTACCCCTAGAGCATACAGTCTTCTGACAACTTTGTGGGTCTCGTCTTCGAACGTTCCTGCCACGGCCTCCAGGACCTTTAAAAGCCAAGTTCGCCTTCATTTAAAAAAAAATTCTGTTCAGCCAATTGAACGGACAGGATAAAAAACTCCTCACCGGAAAACTAAAACATCTCCACATGAAAATATTTTACCGAAAAGCTAAAACATTTCAACGCAAACATTTTTTCATTGAAAAACAAAAACCGCACATTTTATTTCACTGAAGACTAAAATATTTCTAACAGGAAAAAAAACAAAAACAAATAACCCAAAAAATAAACGCATCTTCGCGTAAGCAAATACTTTAATTGAAAACGGTTATTTTTCTGCCTCACTCTACCTGCGTTAGCGCGCACATGGAGAATTTAAAAAAATGGGTCCATTGACACCATCAGAACGCACATGCGTAAATATTCTCAGTGACTTAAAATCTTTCCCTTGCCTCGGCAATTAGTCGACATAAAAAAAGAAAATTAAATTTCTTTTAACGCAAAGCAACACTGTCGACCAGACAACATTTCTTACTGACGCCCAAAACGAATCGCATAAATTTAACGACCTCCATTCAGCAGGAACACTTCAAATTTTAAAGAATAGTTTACAACTATTCTACGGATAATAAATTTGAAAACGTTCACACAATCACTATGCTTTGTCATTCACTCTTAATTTAGAGAACCAACGTTACCAACGGATATAATTAAGACAAACTCGTCACGGACGGACGAACGGCGACCTGCCGATAAAAATAAAACCTTCACCGAAGGTAACCCAAAGCAAATATTTTTTTGACAGAAAAAAATAAAACACTTCACTGAAGATTGTAATCATCATTATCGACAAGACAAAATGGTCACGGGCGACTAGCCTAACCTTCACTGAAGGTGACCCAAAGCCAACATGTTTTTCACAGAAAAAATAAAACATTTCACTGAAGATGCTAATCATCATTGCGAACAAGATAAACTCGTCACGGACAAACAGCGACTAGCCAAACCTTCACTTAAGGATGACTCGGCACAACATTTCTTTATTTTCACGTAAAAATAAAAATAAAAACTTAACCGAAGGGTATATGAAGTAACATTGTCAACAAATCGATTCATCGCCGACAAATAGCAACGAGCATCAACCTAAAGTCCTTAAATTTTAAGAAATTGTGTACAACAGTTTCACGCAAGCAAATTTAAATTCGGTAACTCAACTCGCCTCGTGTTACAATGAAAATTTTACCAAATAATCGCCACTAGCGGATATAAAAAAATCCTTACCACTTCACATTTCGTCTGCCGACGAAACGCAAATTCGGACTTGCAAAACTACCGTCACAGACGGATAATTTCAACAAGGTACACCATTCTTTTACTTTGATAAACTGTTTTTTTGATTTTCTAGCGGAAATCCATCACAGCAAGGAGGTATTGTAGCAGTTTCCCGACACACAGCCGCCATATTGTTTCAATATCGATGACTTCTTAGCTGCTCGCTGATTGGTTCAGGCAACCTACTTCCTCCTTGGCTTGACCAATCAGTGACTTTCTCTTAGGCGAATCTCGGAGACACCATTTCTCTCTCTTTCCTTCTTTGGCACTGTAAAAAACATGTCTCCCTCTCTGGGGACTCAACAGACATCTTCCCGGGCCTTTGGCTCTGGGTTCGACTTCGAGAAGAAGACAAAATGGCTACTGCCGCATATACGTGAACTTAATATAACACACACATAACTGCTTACATGTGAACTGACTTTCACACCGGTGTACAGGCACACATACTTGCATACACATATGGACACGTCCTGACACTGTAGCCGGTGTACAAATATTCTATGTGGTGAACTATTCTCACTTTCCTACTCATGGGGAATTAAAGTAATGGACTTCCTTTACTTTTGTCTTTGTCCATACTTATGGACATACTAACTTTTGTTGTTGTTCATGTACTAACGAGGAGGACTCAATAAAGTTTTTTTATGTATTAGAAATGGACTTTGTCTCATTTTTCAATAATAGAACCACACGTAATCGTCTAAAAACGTAGAGTCACTCCCATACCCATAGCAAAAATTTGTTTAACTGTCACTAAATTGACTAAATTGTGAGTTATGTATTATTATTGTTATTATTATTATTATTATTATAATAATAATAATAATAATAATAATATAGGTTTTTATCGTATATTTAACGTAAATAGCTAATTATTGGAATAGTTTCGATAACTTGATAATTAACCCCTTTTATCAGTTTGTGCTGCACTTATTTAGTGAGAACCTTGGGACCCAAAACAGGAAATTGGGGTGTGATCAAGGGACAAATAGCGTTCCTTTCTCATTCCAACTATTGTTTGCAAAAGAGGCAACACGGTAAATGTAACTTCCCTCTTTTTCGAGTTTGTCCATTTCCTCCATGCTTTACTATTGAAATTTATTCTCCTGTCTCTTTTTGAATGTTATCTATTTCTTCCTTTGTAGTTTTCACAGTGATTAGTGAATAAAATTCATAACATCAGTACGAAGTGTCAACCTCTTTTTCTTTTAGCAGATAGCTACACTGCCCTAAACGCTAGAAAGGTCAGGAAATGGATGATTATTAATATACGAAACTGATCCCCCACTATAAAGTCTCAAATATTTTTTTCCATCCAGTTTTTTAGGGTGTTCACACATAATCGTTTAAAAAGGTAAAATATCACTTGTTCTGGAGAGGAGGTAGCGGAGATTGTTAATCTATTATAATAAAGGTTTAGGTCTACTTACGATGGCATAATAAATACAAATAATTTTTGTTTTCAGTTACATTCGTTTTAACAACTACACTGTGGCACGCTAGCCTCCCCCCGACCAACAACAAAGAAATTAAACAAAGAAATGTGTATTTCCTTTCTATTTCTTTTTCTTTAAAATTCTTTTTTCTTTTTGTGGTTGAATTAATTGCTTTCCTTTCTTTATTTTTAAATCAATTAATTTCATACATCCACTACACAAAAATGTGTCTACTGATTAAATCTGCGCTGAGCATCCAACTCTTATCGTATCCTAATCTTTTCTTCACTTTTTTTTATCTTACATGTAAAGTAAATTAAATTTATTTTCCTAGATCAGTACACAAAAGCTTGATGTGCAAATCTGATTCAGCATTTCATTAAAACAACAGAAAAGAAACTATGAAAGCCAGTTTGTGTAAGAATAACTTCTTTTCGTACATACATAGGAATATTCCCTTTCATTTCTTTATTACTCTCTCTTTACCTACTACCACTTTCAGCGGTAACATTTATTCAGTAAGGTACATATTTACTGTTTCACCACTTAAACTCTTCTTCTACCTACCACTACACAACAACAAGAGACAAAACTATCCCGTAACACCACAAAAAAATTTTTGTCACACGTTTATTACTTTTGTATATAGCAATTTATTGCATTTTATTTAATTTTTGCGCTTTCATTTTTATCAACTCACTCACTACCAGTTTAAATTTCTCCCCATACCGACTTTTAAACGGTACAGAACGACCCGGGCTGAAATAATAACGTTATAATTTAGAAACCCATTCATAACATGGGGAGGTGGGGGTTGATTATCTATTCTGTACATTCAGCTAACAATTTAATAAACAAACGAAACTGTAAAAATTGAATTTAACTTGAAAATCCTAAATAAGAAATAGCCCGGGTCATTTTCTATAAAAGCACCTATTAAACTTAATTGTTAAAAGGCTTCCAAATAACTTAAAATTTGTTTTATGTGTTTTTTCTTTTAGGTTCCTTTCGACAACTTCATATTCGAACTAACGAAAAAGAGGTGGAAAATTCCTTCAGCTGATTCTCTGATTCTTTCCAAAGATAAAACACATGAAACGTGTTTCCAACACGGAATTCTCCTGATTGTACTATAAGAGAAGTTGACTCACAAAATAGAAGTAGAGAAGCAGAAAGTAATAATATCAAAGGCAATGGCTGAATCATTAGAAAAGTGTTTTGCTGCTTGTCGAATTGAAAGTCGAGTTCAGAAGTGTACTGAAGAAAATATGGTAGACGAAAGCAGGAATGCTACATTAGAAGCATCTAATGCAACTGTTTCTCCACCAAGTTTCTGGTTGAATGCAGGGCGCAAATATGATGCTGATCATGATTATCACCAATATGACGACGTGCAAATAGGGGCAATGAGTACAACGTGTACAAAATGTAAGGCCAAAAAATGGAGTAAGGAATCAGCAGGTATGTGTTGTTCTGGCGGCAAAGTTATTCTTCCAGATTTAGGTACACCTCCGAAACAATTAGAATCCCTTCTTAATAATGCTTCGCCTGATTCAAAAGATTTCTTTAAGAATATTCAAAGTTATAACAAATGTTTCAGTATGACCAGTTTTCACCATAACCTGATATGTGAAACCGGCTATATGCCTACATTTAAAGTTTGTGGACAGATTTCTCATAAATTGGGTTCCTTGTTTCCGATCAAAGGTAAATGTCCACAGTTTCTTCAAATATATTTTATGAAAAATGAAAATCCAGAAAAATATAGACATAACCTAAACCCACAAACAAAATTAGATATTATTGTTAAATTGCAAGATATCTTCAATGAAAATACATATATCAAAGACCTTACAAATACTATAAATAACTATACACGTGGTGATAAAATGGTTATCCGTGCCGATAAAACTCTGAGAGGAAGACATGGACAAAGTTTTAATGTTTCCAGGGCACCTGAAATTGAGATTGTAAAAGATGAGCAGGAGATCCATGATCGGGACATTATTTTACATCGGAAAAACGATCAACTTCAGTGCATCTCTAGAACAAATCGGGCATATGATGCTTTACAGTACCCGATCATTCATTGGGCAGGTCAAGACGGGTATTATTTAACTCTTTGTAAAACAGATCCTCAAACCACACAGTTAGTAGCAGGAGAAATAATATCTTCTAATGATTTCTATGCATATAGGATTATGGTTCGTGAAGACAGTTTTAACATGCTAATTAGATGTCAGGATCTATTCCGTCAATACATAGTTGATATGTACACCAAAATAGAGCATGAGAAACTTATGTATATCAGCTCTCACCAAAGCGAGCTAAGAGTTACCGATTCACTAAGTATTGATGACAATACTGAAAATGCCGACAAACTGAAAATCCTACCTGCAACATTTATTGGGGGACCTCGTTATATGAATGAATGCATAGAAGATGGGATGGTGTATGTGGAAAAATATGGAAATCCAGATTTATTTATAACTTTTACCTGCAATCCGAAATGGCCTGAGATTGTGAATGAACTCCTTCCGAATCAAAAACCCCATGATCGTCATGACCTTAAAGCAAGAGTTTTTCATCTTAAGCTAGGTATCCTCATCCAACTCCTCACGAAAAGAAACATTTTCGGAGTGGTAGTAGCATACATGTACACTGTTGAGTGGCAGAAAAGAGGATTGCCACATGCTCATTGTCTGGTTTGGCTTGAAAAAAAGTTGGAACTCTCTGACATAGACTCAGTTATCAGTGCGGAAATTCCGGATCCAGTGGCAGATCCGGTTTTACATAATATCATTTTAGACCACATGATTCATACACCATGTGGAAACATAAAAAAAGGTGCATTATATATGCAAAGTGGCACTAAGAAATATCCCAAACAGATTTCGCATGAAACTCGTTTTTATAATGGCGAAATACAATATCGCCGAAGATATACTACAGCTATACATAATAAGAAATCAATTGATGTGGACAACAAATGGGTTGTGCCATATAATAAACTCCTTAGTAAGATTTTTAATGCGCATATCAATGTTGAATATTGTACCTCGAATAAACCAATTGAATACATTTGTAAAGGCAATGTTAAAGCTAAAAGTGTTGATGATGAAATTAAGTACTATGAAACTAACCGTTGCATATCAACCAATGAAGCCATTTGGAAAATACTTAACTTTCCCATACATGTACATCATCCTCCCGTTTTTCACCTGTCAGTCCATCTAGAAAATGGAGAGGGGATATACTTTACTGAAAGTACTGCAACAGATCTACCTCCAACCACTCTGACGGCTTTCTTCAAATTGTGTCAAACAGACGATTTGGCACGTACACTTTTGTATCCTGAAGTTCCTAAGCATTATATCTGGGACGCTGAAAATAATGTCTTCGAAAAAAGACTACAGGATGACATAGTTCCAGAAGTTTTGAGCAGGGTATACACGGTGCAGCCAAATGAAGGCGAACGCTACTATTTGAGACTGCTTTTACATCATATTAGAGGTCCACAGAAATTTGATGACCTCAAAACTATCGATGGTCAAGTTATGAATACATTCAAGGATGCTTGCAGTGAATATCGACTACTTGAGGATGAGGACCTCTTGGATTGTACATTATAGTAAGAATGCATATCTAATAAGTGATTTGAGACATTTGTTTGCCATTATGTTGACTACATGTGCAGTGTCTCATCAAAAACGACTTTGATATGCACACAAAGAAACATGAGAGGTAAAGAAGGACTTTAGTTGAACACTCGGATATCTATGTATTTCATATAGAGATCAAGTGTTAAAAGGGGCCCCTTGATTTCTGAGACTTTACACTGAAGTAAAATGAAAAATGAAGATTTTCTTCTTAGGGAACGCAATCAACATTCTGACGTTGATATAATATTTTCAGACGAAATCTTCAATATGTCTCTGTTTCATAATGAAAATATGACTTATAAGATAAATGACAAAATACTGAAAAAGTTGGGTTAGGGTTAGGGTTGGGTTAGGGTTAGGGTTAGGGTTAGGGTTGGGTCTAACCTAATACACATCAGCTCATTAGTGTATGGAGTCGTGAAAATAGTGATCACCCGCATGAGAAAGTATCAATTGTTCAGGATAATATTGCACAATAAAATAATCATCAGATTTAAGTTTTTCATACTATATATAGATAGTCTTGGAAGTTTTTCAATCATTAAAACGGTATGGCAAAAAAGGAACACTTATAGTTCCAAGTCCTTCGTTGGAAAACTACTTTGCTTGTAAGTCAATTACTTTTTTGCAGTCACTATATTAGTTTGCTTCCAAGAATTTACGCTAGTCTTAACATTATTTAAGGGATCATCAGTTGTTTACAATGAAAAACTGTTTCGGGAATTTAAAAACAAAACAGTGTTTTATCTCATGGCTTCACCGCAGAGTTGATCAGACCCCACTTCCCTTAAAAAATAAGAACAAAAAACGTTCCGGGTATTAGATCTAGTTTTTTGTTCCAGATTAATATTTGCTAACCTATTTTGTTATTAAAAAAGTGTTCTCCTTAATTGTGTTGTTCGTCGGTGTTTGAGAAAAATGTATTCGTTATTTACAAAAGATTGCACTATTACACTACTTATTTGGTTATTTATAGTTTTATGTATTTATAGTATTATTTATATTTAGTTTCATCAGAAAGGAAAATTCCTTCATGCAAAACTGCAACCGTGTTTCGGTGAGACCACCACTTAGGTGCTAAAGACAATTATGGAAATAAATTCAGACAATGTGATAAGGAAAACCAAAAAAGGGTAATCGAAATCTGGATACATCAGAAATAGATTTGTATGCACCTTAATACAAATATTATGAGTCTAAACATAAACAATTAGTATAAAATTAATACATGAAGAGAATTAAATATGGGAACACAACTTTTTGAGAGAAAATCTTTTAGAAAGAGTTTAAAATATTTTTTTAAGAGTAATTAAGTTAAATATATATTGTAAAATACTTTAAAATAACACTGCCATTATAACACTGCCATTAATAAAGTGCCCTACCACGAGTACATAAAAGCATCCAACCCCAGATTAACTTAATATAATATTTAAATAATAAAAATAAGATATGAATGACATTTTCCTGCATTATTGTAGCCAATAATGTGACAATAAAAATAAAAATTTGCTAATTCCGAAAATATTTTAAACAAAATTCGATATTATAAGAACCTTGCTCATTATGCTTACTCACACTCCTACTGCCAAAAGAAACCCGAGATTCTACTGAATCGCATACAGTGCAATGCTCCAGTTTTACAAAAAAAAAAAAAAACTTTCTCTACGTTTTTTTTTATTTTAAAGCAAAAATATAAGTTTCATTTATGTTTTTTCTATTAAATAAAAAACTCCAAACGATAAAATAAATAAATTTTAAAGAAAAAAATTTTAGTGATGAAAACAATGTCGACAGACTCGATTGGACATCCATAGATTAAAACACAAATTGTTTGTAAAGTATACCAAATATTTGGTAAGCGTTACTATTGGCGACATAAATGATTTGAAAGGGAATACAATTGGGAAATTAGTCAAAAACAATTTATGTTGGTTTATCTACTCATTTGTGACCTATTTGCGTTTAAAAGTAATATTTAATAGAGGATATAAGCATGTCAAACTACCGTAAATATCGGTTCTGAGCAAAATAACCCATGAAGAACCGGTTAGGTACCCTACTTTCTGTTACTAAACAAGATGTCTGACCCCTTATTACTTTACTCAACACCAATATTTAGCAAACTTCACAGGTTTATATTAAATATTAAATATTATTTTCTTTTATTGTAAATTAATAGGTAAATCAAAATTAATTGTTAATAATGAATTTCACAACTGTCGTCCATTTAAAATAATTTATGTCGCCAATAGTAACGTTTGCCGCTAAATTTTATTACCAATTTTCATTTTATATTTCTTGATTAGTTAAAGTCCTCTTCATTTAATAACAATGTTTCTAAACGTCTGCAAGACCTCACACCTTTTTAAATCGCACTGTAGACAATAGACTATATACAAACATTATCTTTTAAACAAGTAACAATCTTGAGATTTTTCAGAATAGAAATCAGGACATATTTTTGAGGTGCTAGAATTTCTTAAAAATAATTCTCACCGGATTTCTTTGTAAAAATTAAAAGAATTTGTGCAAGAATCTTTGGCGTTTATGTGAATTGTATGTGAAGCCAGGGTAAATTTGCAGTATAGTTTATGGGAAATCGAAAAAAATAAACAAATGACTTTTACCGAACGAATTAAAATTAAAATTTCTACCAACCTGTATACATTTAATGATCTGAAACTGTTTTCAATTTTTTAAATTTAAAAATTAGATTTCGCCCAAAGCTCTCTTTACAACACACGAGAGAAGTGCTCCTTGTCGCTTAACTATCGGGGATGGGGTGGGGGGATTCATTCTTGAGAAAATAGTAAACATAAATTACTTACTCTAACAGTAACCTAAGCCTAGAATGCTTCGATTTCTCGGCTGTTAACTAAACTGCACTTTTACAAAGAAGCAAAACCGGAGACTGTTCCGAAATATATTTTTTCTTCATTTGCTTTGTAATTCTTTTTAAATGGGTGACTGAACACGCCCCGACTTGTGAAAGGTTTAAATGCTCTTATTTCTATGTGGTGGATGATTCAGTTCATTTTTTTCTTTTTATTATTGTTTTATTAATTTTACAAATGATATAGATGTATGCTTCTTGTAATTAATATAATAAATTTTATTAATTCTAAAATCTATATAAATGTATGTTTTTTAAATTTATATAATAAATTTTGTTAATTCTAAAATCTATATAGATGTATGATTTTTTAAATTTATATAATAAATTTTGTTAATTCGAAAATCTATATAGATGTATGCTTTTTGTAATTTATATAATAAATTTTATTAATTTAAAATCTATATAGATGTATGATTTTTGTAATTTATTAACATTTTTTTGATAATTCTAAAATCAATATAGATGTATGGTTTTTGTAATTTATGTAATAAATTTGGTTAATTCTAAAATCAATATAGATGTATGGTTTTTGTAAATTATATAATAAATGTTGTTAATTGGAAAATCAATATAGATGTATGCTTTCTGTAATTTATGTAATACATTTGGTTTATCCTAAAATCAATACAGATGTATAGTTTTTGAAATTTATTTAATAAAATTTGTTAATTCTAAAATCAATATGGATGCATGCTTTTTGTAATTTATGTAATACATTTTGTTAATTCTAAAATAAATATATATGCATGCTTTTTGTAATTTATGTAATACATTTTGTTAATTCTAAAATCAATATAGATGTATGATTTTTGTACTTAATGTAATAAATGTTCTTTATTCTAAAATCAATACTGATTTATGTTTTTCGTGACTTATGTAATAAATTTTGTTAATTCTAAAATCAATATAGATCTATGAGTTTTATAATTTATGTAATAAATTTTGTTAATTCTAAAATCAATATAGATCTATTATTTTTATAATTGATGTAATAAATTTTGTTAATTCAAAAATTAATATAGATCTATGATTTTTATAATTTATGTAATAAACTTTGTTAATTCTAAAATCAATATACATGTATAATTGTTGTAATTTACATGACTAATTTTGTAAATTCTAAAATCAATATAGATGTATAATTGTTGTAATTTACATGACTAATTTTGTAAATTCTAAAATCAATATAGATGTATGCTTGTTGTAATTTACATGACTAATTTTGTAAATTCTAAAATCAATATAGATGTATGCTTGTTGTAATTTACATGACTAATTTTGTAAATTCTAAAATCAATATAGATGTATGCTTGTTGTAATTTACATGACTAATTTTGTTAATTCTAAAATCAATATACATGTATAATTGTTGTAATTTACATGACTAATTTTGTAAATTCTAAAATAAATATAGATGTATGCTTTTTATAATGTATATAATAAACTTTGTATGTTTAAAAATCATTAACTTTTGTAATTTATATAAGAAATTTGGTTAATTCTAACATGAATATAGATTTATGCTTTTTGTAATCTATATAATGAAGTTTGCAAATGTTAAAATTAATATTGATGTATAATTTTTGTAATTTATTAAAAAAATATTGTAAATTCTATAAACAACATAGATTTATTGTTTTTTAATTTATGTAATATTTTTTTAATACTTAAATAAATATAGATGTATGCTTTTTGTAATTTATATAATTTTACAATTTTTTAAAATAATCAATATACATGTATAATTTTTGTTAATACTATAAGCAAATATAGATTTATGATTTTTGTAATTCATGTAATAAATTTTTTACATTCTGAAATCAATATAGATGTATTATTTTTGTTATTTATGTAATCAATTTTGTAAATTCGTAAAAAAATATAGATGTAGTATTTTTGTAATTTATATGTAACATGTGATTTATTTTAAAATAAATATAGATGTATGCTTTTTTATTCATATAATACATTTTGTAAATTTTAAACTCAATGATTTTTGTCATTGATATAATTGATTTGTTCATTCGAAAATCAGTACAGGGGTATTCTTTAATGTAATTTACATAATAAATTTTGTAAATTTAAAAATCAATATTGATGTATGATTTTTTGTAATTTATGTAATAAATTTTGTAAATTTAAAAATCAATATTGATGTATGATTTTTTGTAATTTATGTAATAAATTTGGTAAATCCTAAAATCAATAATGATGTATAGTTTTTTGTAATTTATGTAATAAATTTGGTAAATCCTAAAATCAATAATGATGTATAGTTTTTTGTAATTTATGTAATAAATTTGGTAAATTCTAAAATCAATAATGATGTATAATTTTTTGTAATTTATGTAATAAATTTGGTAAATCCTAAAATCAATAATGATGTATAATTTTTTGTAATTTATGTAATAAATTTGGTAAATCCTAAAATCAACATAGATGTATGATTTTTGTAATTTATATTATACATTTTGTAAATTAAATATCAATGATTTTTCTAATTTATATAATAAAGTTTTTACATTTTAAAATCAATATTGATGTATGATTTTTTTAAATTTATATAATAAAGTTTGGGGTAAGGTACACGATAATTCATGAAAATGAAATGCCGTGGTGGACAAAATGTGTGAAAAATGACAAACGGAAAACAGGTTAAAGTGCAAGAGAAAAACAAAAACAAGAGATTTGACCGGTTTCGTTCGTGTTGGCGAACGTCTTCAGAAAAAGTGAAGATTTGGAAATAATTTTATTTTGAAGGCACACACATGGAATGCGAAAAGGATGATCCGATTGGATCATATGAGAAGACATTAAGTGACGTTGAAATATGACAAGTGGGTTACCCATTCTTCTTTGTTTCTTATTCTTCTTTTTGTATTTTTATTTATTTTCTTTTTACTTTCAAACCTAATGAGCTAGTATGGGGAAAGCGGTGGGGGAGGGGGTAAAAGGCGACAAGAGGGAAGAATACAGAGGAGCTGGACAGGATAAACAACAAATAGGAGTGGGCATGAAATTGATACACTGAATGCTAGAACCCAAATATTAATCTGAATGAATCAGAGATAGGTCTGCTAATTTGTCACACATTAGGTTTTTAAAGAGCAATAAAAATGTTAAACCAACAGTCCATATATATATATATATATATATATATATATATATATATATATATATATATATATATATATATATGTCTATTTTAAATCCTAGGTATTTGAAGGCTCTTATTAATTTTTTATGTATTTTGGATACCAGGGGGCCGTCACTATTAGGGATGATAATTAGTCCATCATCCCTGTATAAACCCACTAAATTAGGCTCTACAATTCTGCTAATTGCGTACATTATAAATATGCCCACCAGATCGGCAATCCGTGCTGAGTCAAAGGCACCCATCGGAACATCAAAGCTGTTGTTGTTTAATTTAATCCATGTTTCGTGGTTGTTTGTAAGGATGGATCTGCGACAAGCCATAATTATTCTTACCTGTTCATCGGATATATCCACAAAGTTCCTAGCATAGTTAATGCTGTTCGTAAGTAACTCCTTGGAAATCGAGGGGTAAAATTCCATAATATCGAATTGTATAAAGGGGGCATTCCTCTTATTTTCAATTGATATGAACCATTTGATAGTATCTGAAGAATCCTTCCAAAGGTTAAATTTAGTAGCCTCCAGAGTTACTTTAATGATATTCTTGAGGAACTCCCTAGATACATGGCCGAGTTCCGATTTCGTAGAGTTGATCAGTCTAGATTGTTTCTTAATGTAGAAATTTTTCTTGTGGTCCTTGATGAGTATGTATGCGTCTTTGTTATCGATTTTCCCCACTCTATCCTCGATGTTCAGCCTGGACGCAAAGTCCTTGGTTTCCTCATTAATTATCTTTTCAGTGTCGTGGGTATCCTTTCTGTAATTATTACAGATTTTTTCCAGAATAGTTTTTTTATACTCGGATGGGCACATCTTGTAAATATTTGCTGACTTATCAGCCTTCACCCAAACTTTGTTCGACTTCTTGATCTCTGCGATGTCTTTCTTCAGAGTGGACTGAAATTGGTTTGAATACCTTCGGAACTTAATTCTTTTGACTAGGTCAAAAAGATCAGCCTCGAAAGGCCTCAAAGCCTCAATGAGTTTACAGGTATTCTGTGATCTGAAAGTAAAGGTTTCCTTGTAATCAGAATCCTCATTCTTTAAAAAGAAATACGCTTTCCATCTTAGTCTGTTGGTAAAGTCCGTTATTCTGTCCATAAGAGAGAAAGTGAAGCTATGTAGGCTGGGAAAAGGTATATTTTTCAGCGAATACGACGGTGTAAATTTCTCCATCCTCAGTTCAAAATTGAAGTAATTCCGATACAAGAATTCCTGAGAGAGCTCAACACGTTGTGGAGCCAATTATTTGTGTTATAATGGAATAATTCCAGGAAGAAATACGGGTAAGAGAGCTCAATGTGGTAAACAGAGCAAGAATAACGTAAAATATAATAACACGAAATTACATGATTGTCGATGCAATAATTTATTTCAACCTTGCGGTTTTATTCAAGCATCAAATTAGACAATTACATTTTTGAGACTGACAGAAAACTGAATTCACCCTCGACAATTCAAATACCACCAGAGAGAGTGGTGGTCGCAGCCAATCTGAACACCCATTACAGAGCGAGTAGGAATTAACATCTTATATTTAACTAAGGCAATCGAAAGGGATCTTATTGTTTTTTTTTGTTTGTTTTTATTAAAATAATATTTCTACATTTACGACTTGGTGACATTGAACGTTCATACGCCTCTATACACACGCACACATATACCTATTCTTAACATCACACACACACGCCACACCATTTTTGGCTATCTAAAATTCTGTTTTCAGCCCGAAAAGAGGAAGAAGGAGAAGACACTAACACACGTTAGCGTGTCATCGGCCGATTGACACTTGTCGTGCTTTCATTCTGTCTAGATCCGAGTGATAGGATCTATTTGAAAACTAAAAATTATTTAAGATTATATTCTAAATGTAATATTTTAATACTCTGAGTTTCACAAAAATTCATCTTACATTAGTTTTATAATCTATGGAAGCTTATAATTATAGCCTAATTCCAATCTAATAATGTCTAGTGATAATATTAGACACTATACTTAATTTAATTTAATTCAATGATTAGTGTTTTATCAGTTGAAAACATATGCATACATCCCCATACATACACACACATATATATATATATATATATATATATATATATATATATATATATATATATACATATATATGCATGCACACCCATACCTACTACCTTGAATTTATATTTTTTAAGACATCGAGGATAAATGTGTTTCGTCTTTAAGTATTCATTAAAAAATATCATTACTAAATGTATACATACACACACATATATTCATACATATGCACATACACACACATATACACATATACATATACATACACCCATATATACGCACATGCGCACATAGACACAAATGTGCAAAATAGAGACACACATACATGTATACATAGACATACACAAATGTGCACATGCACGCATACATATAAACATACACAGTCATACGCATACGTACACACATACCTATACGCATACACGCGCACATGCCCATACATGCACACATACACCTGCACACATGTATACATATATACACATATACACATATACACATATATAATATAATATATACAGCCTGGATATTCAAAAGCTAAAACATATGCACATACACACACATGTACACATATACATATACATACACCCATATATACGCACATGCGCACACACACACAAATGTGCAAAATAGAGACACACATACATGTATACATAGACATACACAAATGCGCACATGCACGCATACATATAAACATACACAGTCATACGCATACGTCGTGGTCAATCCTATGCTTTTCGGATGTTCCAAATGGATTTAGGCAAAGATGCAATTTATGTTTAGAGGAAAAAATAAGAATCCTAAAATACGACCGCAATAATCTTTTAAACAAACGCGATGAGTTGATGGCGAAATGCAGACATAAATGTAAATTTAAAATTACCAATATCTAATAATCCGATAGACCTCTAGATTTGTAACGGTGAAGATACCAAATAGATCATTTACGGTAAACCCCCATAAATATTTACAATAATATCTGTTATGGACATGTAATTACTGACTTGGTGATATTCGTTATAGTTGTTTTTCGGATATATGCATATACGATTGTACTTTAAGATATTCGTTTATTCAGATTATTTACTTGAAATAAGATAGCCTTATATTTGCTTATGTGTATGCAGGCACGTGCGGATGCGCGTGCATGCATGTATTGGTGTATGGGTATGTATAGGTAAGTGTATGTGCGTATATATGCGTACATGTGTTTTTGTATGTATATATATGTGTACGTACATGCATGTGTTTGTGTATGTGCAGGCATGTATTTGTGTGTGTGTATGTGTGTGTATATATTGCACATTTACTTTGTCAATATATGTTTATATTTAATTAAACTTTTACCCCGGTTATTTAAAACGGACCAATGGTTTAGCTTTTGAATATCCAGGCCGTATATATTATATTATATATGTGTATATGTGTATATGTGTATATATGTATACATGTGTGCAGGTGTATGTGTGCATGTATGGGCATGTGCGCGTGTATGCGTATAGGTATGTGTGTACGTATGCGTATGACTGTGTATGTTTATATG
Organism: Sepiola atlantica; assembly: GCA_963556195.1. Lineage (NCBI taxonomy): Eukaryota > Metazoa > Mollusca > Cephalopoda > Sepiida > Sepiolidae > Sepiola > Sepiola atlantica. The sequence continues at coordinate 64,835,176 of OY744543.1, read as the reverse complement.
TATGCGCGCATGTGCGCATTTGTGTATGTCTATGTATACATGTATGTGTGTCTCTATTTTGCACATTTGTGTCTATGTGCGCATGTGCGTATATATGGGTGTATGTATATGTATATGTGTATATGTGTGTGTATGTGCATATGTATGAATATATGTGTGTGTATGTATACATTTAGTAATGATATTTTTTAATGAATACTTAAAGACGAAACACATTTATCCTCGATGTCTTAAAAATATAAATTCAAGGTAGTAGGTATGGTTGTGCATGCATATATATATATATATATATATATATATATATATGTGTGTGTATGTATGGGGATGTATGCATATGTTTTCAACTGATAAAACACTAATCATTGAATTAAATTAAATTAAGTATAGTGTCTAATATTATCACTAGACATTATTAGATTGGAATTAGGCTATAATTATAAGCTTCCATAGATTATAAAACTAATGTAAGATGAATTTTTGTGAAACTCAGAGTATTAAAATATTACATTTAGAATATAATCTTAAATAATTTTTAGTTTTCAAATAGATCCTATCACTCGGATCTAGACAGAATGAAAGCACGACAAGTGTCAATCGGCCGATGACACGCTAACGTGTGTTAGTGTCTTCTCCTTCTTCCTCTTTTCGGGCTGAAAACAGAATTTTAGATAGCCAAAAATGGTGTGGCGTGTGTGTGTGATGTTAAGAATAGGTATATGTGTGCGTGTGTATAGAGGCGTATGAACGTTCAATGTCACCAAGTCGTAAATGTAGAAACATTATTTTAATAAAAACAAACCAAAAAACAATAAGATCCCTTTCGATTGCCTTAGTTAAATATAAGATGTTAATTCCTACTCGCTCTGTAATGGGTGTTCAGATTGGCTGCGACCACCACTCTCTCTGGTTGTATTTGAATTGTCGAGGGTGAATTCAGTTTTCTGTCAGTCTCAAAAATGTAATTGTCTAATTTGATGTTTGAATAAAACCGCAAGGTTGAAATAAATTATTGCATCGACAATCATGTAATTTCGTGTTATTATATTTTACGTTATTCTTGCTCTGTTTACCACATTGAGCTCTCTTACCCGTATTTCTTCCTGGAATTATTCCATTATAACACAAATATATATATATATATATATATATGGGGTAAGGTACACGATAATTCATGAAAATGAAATGCCGTGGTAGACAAAACGTCCTCCAGCCGATCATGTTCTTGACCACATCTATATGGACAAGACCTTCATGAGGCACGTCATTATACCCCAGGGACGTCCACATTAATTTCCGTATGACGTCATCCTAGCTATGCAGTCCCAGTTACATCATCCTTCTCTTCCAGCTTTTCTATTTCCCAGAGATGTCACCCAGCGTTTTCCTGCTTTCCAGTTCCCAGTGACGTCCTCCAGTATTTCCAGCCTTTCCAGTTATTTTTGTACCCTTTCTAGTTATTTTTGTACCTTTACCAGTTATTTTTGTACCCTTTCCAGTTATTTTTGTACCTTTACCAGTTATTTTTGTACCCTTTCCAGTTATTTTTGTACCTTTTCTAGTTATTTTTGTACCCTTTCCAGTTATTTTTGTACCTTTACCAGTTATTTTTGTACCCTTTCCAGTTATTTTTGTACCTTTACCAGTTATTTTTGTACCCTTTCCAGTTATTTTTGTACCTTTTCTAGTTATTTTTGTTCCCTTTCCAGTTATTTTTGTACCTTTTCTAGTTATTTTTGTTCCCTTTTGGTGCAATAAACACGATTATTGTTTTTACAGTGTTCATCCGCGTTTGTCATTTCTTTTTTGCCATTGCTGTATTTGTTGTATGTGTCTCTTTCTTAGTTGTAAGACCGATCAATCAGTGACTGACCCTTGCAACCCCGGATAAACCATATGACGGTCATACTAGATCTCGCCCCCCCCCCAAAAAAAAAATTGCAAGAAATTGTTTTATTGCATTTTTTGTCGCATTTAGTCCAGTACAACAAAATATCTAAAATAGGTAAACATGTTACGAGCACCAGAAATGGTAAGAATCAGAAGATGGCGCCTTTCGCTATCTTGAATATTAACTAACCTTCAACTAAACTTCAACTAACCTTCAACTAACCTTCAATTTCTGAAGGTGATAACATAGAGAGTAATGTAATAGCATTTTACGGGGTTTTAGTGGGTGAGGACTTCATTTCTGAAGCTTGTTAATATAAGGTTAACATTAATGTGAAATAAGAGGTCAAATATCAAACTAAGAATTTTTTAATGTATTTCATTGTTTACAAGTGATACAACTTGAATTGAATAAATTAATTAAAAAATGGCAGGAAATTATTTTATAGGATTTTCTCATAGTATTTAGTTTAGTGAGCAATATATAAAACTACACAGCAGAATACCCAACATATACACATGATGCAAATAGTTCTTATAAAAAGGGATATATTAATATGTTATCTCCCTTGTCTCCTAAAACTGATTATCCCCCTTGGTCTATTGTGCTAATAAATTACCCTCCACCCTTGTCTTCTAAAATAACCTTATTTCATTGGCTCAGAGATTTCCACAATCACGAGACATTCTATTTTGCAGGGAAAAGGCAAAAGATCAACTCTGGATCTCTTTCTGAATAATTGTAATCAACGGACGCATGTTTTTATTCTTCTTTGTCAACAGACACGGACGGATATTTGTTACATTTAAGTGCAAAGTTGTTTTTTCGACAAGGTCGACATTTTTGTTAAATTGCTGTGTCAATTAACATTAATATTAGAAAATGCAGAGACTTTCTCTTTCAAGAAACAAGAACGAAACGTCTGTGTGGAAACATTCGAATTCAGCCAGTATCAATACACGTGAATATTGTTTCAGAACTTTCCACACACACACTAGGCCGTATAAACTGGCCATAGTAAGAATGGTAATATTGTTAATGCGTCGGTGTGGATTTTCTAGAGTTGAATCTTTCTTTTCACCAAGATCTGATTATACCGTTCAAGCATCAGCTTAAAGTTAAAATTAGATCTGATATGAACATATTACATGCTATAGAGGTCAGTGAAGGGTGAGACTGCAAGCTTGTACACAATAAAAGGGCCAAATGGGAGCATTTGTTCTCTACTTAAGCATGGTGCAGGCTCTCTTTAGTCCAGTTGAATCACATCTTGTTTAAGTTAGATTTACCTGCTTTTTTAATGGCCAGAAATAGACAAAAAAACAATAGTATTGGGAGGGTCTTACTAACTTCATTGTTTTTTTCATTCCATTTCGGGTGTTTTTGTTAATCCAATTACGATCATTTTTGACAATAGTTAAAAAAGAAATGTTTAAATAAATTTTATTTAAACCTATGTAAGTTAGACTGTAACAGTTACAGGAGCCAACTATTTTGTATCGGTTCAGTGATCATCCACCCTTCACCATGTGACGTATGTCACTTCTACATGTAACTAGATTCATACGCGCTCAATCATTGTGGAGCGAAAACCGAACCCCAAAGGAATGCCAGTTCGCAGTTTTTCTTCAATCCGACAGGAAGTGCCATATCCCGTTCCAAACCTGATTCAATCACGAGCGGGTGAGATATCGGACTTCTGGATAACACTGCTTCATCTAACCGACACAAATCAGCCCATTAGACCATATCTATTTTGTTCCTGTGAAATAAATATTCATATCTATTTAGTTGTGGAGCCAGTATTTATTTCGCGGAAGAATGGTGATCCCTTTTTCTTATGTAACATTTTTATTTCAGTCAGATTCGGCCAGACGTATTACTCTCCCAAGTAAGTTCGCCATTCTGATTTTCTTCCCAGCTAAAATTGGTGACCCCGAAGTGATGATAATTGCACAACCTTCTTTCAAAAATAAATATATAAAAAAGAAAAAGTCAGAATTTGTTCTTCTTATTCACGGCGAGCTATAGATTTGTCCACAGAAGGTATTTTCATTCTATCCGGCAGTTTAAGGACTTAAAACTACCATGAAAAACACAACTTTCCATTTATATTGAGAATTTACAAGTACATCGATTTCTGCCAGTATCAACAATCGGTAAGTACATTTCGACATAGATTTGTTATTTCTGACAGGTGTTCTCTGCATTTCGTATACAGGTGTTCTTTGCATTTCGTATACAGGTGTTCTCTGCATTTCGTATACAGGTGTTCTCTGCATTTCGTATACAGGTGTTCTCTGCATTTCGTATACAGGTGTTCTCTGCATTTCGTATACAGGTGTTCTCTGCATTTCGTTCAGATTTTTTGTCGGATACTTTTATACTGTTAGCATTTGAAGGTAGAAAAATAATAGGGAATAGCGATTAAATCGTGTTGATTTAGTAAGAAAATATATTTCCTATTGCTATTAATTTACGATTGAGTAAAGATTTGTGGTGTTTTTGAGGTGGTGGTGTGGTGTGGTGTTTTTGAGGTGGTGGTGTGGTGTGGTGTTTTTGAGGTGGTGGTGTGGTGTGGTGTTTTTGAGGTGGTGGTGTGGTGTGGTGTTTTTGAGGTGGTGGTGTGGTGTTTTTGAGGTGGTGGTGTGGTGTTTTTGAGGTGGTGGTGTGGTGTTTTTGAGGTGGTGATGTGGTGTGGTGTTTTTGAGGTGGTGGTGTGGTGTGGTGTGGTGATTCAGCCGAGGGTGTTAATCTACAAATTTGCCGGAATAAAAATAATAGTTGAAGCAGCAGATGAAAATAAATTCTATTTTTGATTGAAGTGTACATCAACATTGCAATGTGATCTGAGCAATCATTATAATTCAGTTGTTGATATCACTGTTTGCTGCTTTTGTTAAATTTTATCCAAACGCTTTTATTTTTAAAACGGTTACATGTAAACAGCCTGAAAAACGTAGTGGTAAAAATGAAAAACAAACAAACAAACAAAACGATTAATTTAAAATTTAGAGTGATGTTCAGTTTCGCATATAAATTTAACGTAAAATGATCGCCTACTTCAGGACCAGATAGCGTTTTTAAAGACAATCAATTTTTTTAAAAGGGAAATAACATTTGTGTGTTTCGAGGAGGGGTTAACTAATCCTGGGCATCTTTTTATGTAGAAAAAAAATTTAAGGTGTGTAAAGAAAAATTATTTAGTTTTCACTTGAAAAAGTAAGAATTATTGCCCAAAAATGATTTCACCAAAATAGAAACTAAGAAAAACTCTTAATAGGTTTGTTTATTCATTGTATGGTCGAGGTGCAAGACTAAGAAATAGCTGATTGAAAACTTTAGTATAAAAATGTCAATAGTAAAATTCATGGCACATGTTCGTCTTTTCCCACAGTCCGTTTTTCACAACTTTTTACTGACCAGTTTTTTTTTTCTTTTTTCGGTGTACACTTACCTATCAGGCTGCTAGAGAATTCCGGGGTTTTTGGAAATTTTTTTCAAATATTTTACATTTTAGGAGGGGGGATCAGTTTCTAATGTTAATTCAACGTAGACTGATCCCCCTTTTTTTGACCATCTCAATGTTTTTTAAAAATATTTTTCGGTGTACAATTACCTATCATGTCAGTAGAGAATTCCGGGGTTTTTGGAAAGAAATTTTTTAAAATTGAGATTTTAAGACGGGGGATCAGTTTTCAATGTAAATTCAACATAGACTGATCACCCTCTGTTTGACCATTTCAAATTTTAAAAATTCTTCTTCTGCTTACAATTACCTATCATGTCGCGACAGAATTCCGGGGGTTTTGGACAGAAATTTAAAAAAACTGTGATTTTAAGACGTACAAAGTTGTGAAAAACAGACTATGGTAAAAGACGAACAAGACTGATCCCCCCGTCTAAAAATCTCAATTTTAAAAAATTTATTTTTTTAAAAAACCGGAATTCTCTCGCGACATGATAGGTAATTGTAAGCAGAAGAAGAATTTAAAAAATTTGAGATGGTCAAAAAGAGGGGGATCAGTCTACGTTGAATTTACATTGAAAACTGATCCCCCGTCTTAAAATCTCAATTTTTTTCAATTTCTTTCAAAAAAACCCGGAATTCTCTACTGACATGATAGGTAATTGTACACTGAAAAATATTTTTTTTTAAATTGAGATGGTCAAAAAGAGGGGGATCAGTCTACGTTGAATTAACATTAGAAAACATTTTAATTTTTTTCCAGAAACCCCGGAATTCTCTAGCAGCCTGATAGGTAAGTGTACACCGAAAAAAGAAAAAAAAACTGGTCAGTAAAAAGTTGTGAAAAACGGACTGTGGGAAAAGACGAACATGTGCCAAATTCATAAAAAAACACACGCCATTCCTTAACCCTAAGTCCGAGTGGCAATACGAAGCAAAAAAGTTGTTGAATGTCCTTAAAAACGCTATCTGGCCCGGAACTGAGTGATCATTTTACGTTTAAATTATAGACGCTCCTGGATAAGCCGTAATTGATCTGAGGGAGATAACTCTATTTTTCTTAGACGCTGCTATTCCGAATCCGCTGTAAGGGAGATAACTCTTCAATCCGCTGCAAGGGAGATAACTCTTTTTTTATCGCTGCATGAAAAAAATACGAATGTTTTTATAAATGTCCGTTTTTATTTAGCCCACAAACCTTCATTTTAAAAAGAAAAAAATATCAATGTTAATTATTTTAAAGGTATCTGAATATTTAATAATGAAACACATAAATTTCGCTGTTAATTATTTGTAAACGATTCAAAAAAAAAAAACCTTCGATAGTTTGGGTGTGTACAGTTTCATCATCCAGGTTGACAAAGTTCCCGTGTGGACAACTGTGGCGTGTTGGTATATACCATTTTCATATTGTTGTAAACCATCGTATGTTACCCATCCATCCGAAATTATTCGTGTTCCCGGCAAAATCCACGAGCGAATTATTGGGAATAATGTTCTGCGATCTCTTTGCTCCACTGTTGTAATATTGTATGTATTGTTTCCTCTCTCCACTGCCCCGAAGACCCAAACGCCACTTCTAAGTCGCCCTCTGTTGTATTTTCTCCTGAATAAATAGGACTCGTCTATTTCCACTTTCTTAGCGGTATCCGTCTTCATGTAAACCTCCAAGCAATATTGGCTTGTTTAAGAGGTCTTGCTCACAAACCTCTCGGATAAAGTTCATCCAATCTACAATAGTGTGTGATGAAACGCTGATTTCTTCTTGGATTCTGCATAGTTTTATGGCAATGCTCCGTGAAAACAATAGTTTTGTTATCTGCCTTATTTGTAGACGAGTTTTTACAATAAAGGATTCTTTCCGTATGCTGATCATTGACTGCCAATCTTCGCATCTCCGTTGGTAACCATATCCAAGTTGTTTTCTTTTTATTGTCAGAAAAAGTTAGGGGCACTCACCTTTCAGCGGCCACTGACGGAGTGACTTGAGACCAAGAAGCGAGTGCCTTGCTTGCAGTTGTTTTTATTCCATGATCAACGTCACGTGTCACTTGTCTGCCATAAATACAGGCTGGTGCACACGTTACGGGTCTTAATTTTTCTACTTTTTCTTCCCTTCTTTGCCGGCTTTGTTCTTAGGCAAGTGTTGTTTTCCTTGGCTAAGATCTCTCTTATTCAGATCTTTAACGATCTATAATTTCCCGAAATTTACTTCTACAACTACCTGACCTAGCACAGGAATACACAGTGCGAGGTCGCAACATCGGCAATCTGTTGCAACCATATCAAGGTAAGGCGTTTTCCTTCTTTTTCTCTGCTTCGTCAGTTGCCGTTGTTGGATTAAGTCGTTTTCATGTTTTCCTGTTAAGGTTAGCACCCCCCCCCTCTCGTGCCGGTACTTCCCACTGGAAATCGGCACACTTTGCAACAGAATAGTGTTTAATGTACTAGTGAATCTCTTTTATCCCTGAATCACTGCTCTTTACCACATGGAGTCTAAACAACATCCTTCACTATTGGATGAACAGAGAGTAACGAGAACTTTGGTAGATCTGACGCTTGAGAACCTCAGTTCTCTTCAACCTCTTGAGAGAAGTGTGTTTGAGCTCCACAAATGTGACATTCTCCAGTGGTTACAGGAACTTTTACGACTGGATAAGGCTATAACTGAGAGTTCCTCACAATTAGAAGTGAGAGAACGATTGAAAGACAGCTTTTTATATAGAACGAATATAAATAAAGCATTGTCAGAACTGGATGCCTCATTGCCTTGTCTTGATGTCATCACCCCGGTAATGACGTCAACTCCATCTCATGCTGTGCCACCAGCTGGGATCGAGTTGGCTAGGCCTAAGATAACATGTCCGACCTTTAATGGACTCGATAAGGCCAATAAATTTGCCCTCCGTGACTTTTTGACGCGGTTTGAATTTTGTACGGCTGGACTAACTACAGACAAGGAACGATTAATATGCCTCAAGGCTTATGTTGTGGGTCGGCCTTTCCATTTGATCCATCATCTATCGGAAAGTGACCGGAACTACCATGTGGCTGTCAACATTTTAAAAGGGGAATATTGGGACAAGGAAGCGATTCGAGAAGAGATCTTCAAGAGAATCTTAAATTTCACGCCCAAAGTTGATGAGTCCTACCAACAGATAAAGGAATATCTTGCCCAGGTTCATTATGAGCTGGGGGAACTGGATAATGATTACGGATATGATTTTTTGTTTGAGGGTTCGGGAAGTGGAGCCTTGGTGGCACATATTTTGTTTGAGGGAATTCCTGGGGAGATAAGGGCTGAGCTTGTTAGGGTATCAAACAGTCCCTATCCTAGCTTAGGTTGTATTTTACAAGGTAGTAAGGATGTCATAAAAGCATTACTTCGGGTTCGTCCAGCTTTGAAACCTCGAATGAACTCTAGTGTACGAATTAAGGGTAGGGTTCCTAATTGGACAAAGGATGTGACCAAGGGATCAGGCTTGGAAACTTTTCATGCAGATCTTGACGTTGCAGACATACAGTATTGCAATTTTTGTGCTAGGAATGGGCATAACAGCCTCAATTGCGGGATTTATCCTTCTTATGATGAGCGCCTGATGCGTTGCGGACAACTCGGGATATGCGAATTTTGCACAGTCACAGGCCATGATGGTGAATCCTGTCCTGGTGTTAAAGGATTCAGATATCCTTGCGAGGTTTGCAGATCTCGGAGGCACCACTCCTCTATGTGTCCTCGTGTTAAACCAGAGAAAACCCAAACAAGCACCAGTGTCAGCACTGGGATGGGAGACGCACAGAATATTCTCCCCATGGTAAAGATCACTATCAAAAGGGGTAAATACTCTGTGTCTTTTAATTGCCTAGTTGATTCTGGCAGTCAAAGATCATATTTCTCAAGGGAAGTATTGGATCATCTGAAGTGTGACCCCAAGAGCACGGAGGAGGTGGCTATGGAGGTTGTGACCTTTGTGGGGAGGAGACGCCGGAAGTTCAAGCAGGTGATGGCCATAGTGGAGTTGTTCCCGGGAATTTCCCCCCAGCTGCCCATTCTCATTGATGAGAAATTAAATCTTTCCCATAAGGTGTCTGACTTAGCATTGGTCTGGCAAAACCTCAAAGAAAGGTATGAATTGGCAGCAGAGACGGGAGGTGGCTGTGTTCAGTTGTGGGGTCTCATGGGAGTGGATTTGATTCAATATATGCACCCTGTCAGGGTCGTAAGATGTATGAACGGCATTGCATGGCAGACTCCTGCAGGAATTATCCCTATTGGAAACACTAATCATTTCCTATATGATGAACAGATCAGTCCCATCAACACAATTGTCCATGTTCGGGACTATGATCGGACGATCAGGGGTCATTCATGCCCCAATTCCCTCGTGCACAGCATTATGAATCCTGCACCTTCCTATTTGGATCCTTTTGCGGATGTGTTTGAGGAGAGTTCAGTGGATAGGGGATTGGAGTGGATGTTCAGCTTGGAGTCTCTAGGCCTCCCTGACACGGAAACGATCTCAGATTATGATCATCAGAAGGTGGAGGAATTCATGCGTAATGTTGTGTTCCAGGATGGTCATTACCTGGTGAAACTGCCATGGCATGAAGACAAAATACGGCGTGTCCAATCAAATCATCATGTAGCCCTCAAGGTTTTGGACAGGGTAGTGGGAAATTTAGAGAAGAGAAACCTCTACCAGGAATATGTAAAGGTGTTTGAGGACCAGGAGAATGAGGGAATAATTGAACCCTTAGAATGCCCACCTGAAAGATATAAGGACTATGTGTGGGTCCCTCATAGACCAGTTTTTAAAAACGAGGACACCAGCACGACCAAAATCCGACCGGTCTTCAACTGTTCTTTCAAGACTGGGAGTTTTGTTTCCCTCAATGACGCAGCCTATCCTGGGGTTAATTTGACAGAAGACATGCTAAATCTGACACTACGTTTCAGGACAAATAAGTATGTCCTTCTGGCGGACACCAGAAAGGCATTTCTGATGATTCGCTTGGCATGTGATTCGGACAAAAACAAATTTTGCTTTTTTCTGAAAAAGGGTGACCAATTAAAGTGCTACCGGTACACAACAATTTTATTCGGATTTAATGCTAGTCCATTTATCCTGAATTGTGTACTAAAGTATCATGCTAGCCGCTTTCCATTGGATAGTTGCTCCGAGATGCTGCTATCGCACTTTTATGTGGACAACCTTATAAAAACTAGCAACTCTACAAATGAGTTAATAACCCTGTATTCACAGGCGGTGGAGAGACTCCAGAGAGGAGGTTTCGAACTTCAGTCATGCAACTCTAATAATGCTAAATTACAAAAATTGATGGAAGAAAAAGGCAGGCTTGCAGATCACAAGTGCCCTTGGGAAAAGGTCTTGGGGTATCGTTATAACCCCCAAGCCGATACTATCAGCATCGCCTACCATAAATGTGACCCTGGAAGGGAAACCAAGAGACGTATATTGTCTGATGCCTCCAAAGTGTTTGATCCTCTTTCCTTATGCCTACCAGTCACGATACAAGCTCGGATTTTCATCAGCGAGTTGTGGAAGATGGGGGTGGGTTGGGATGAGATTATACCCAAGGAATTACAGTCTCGATGGGCATCCCTTTCCAAGGAATTGTCTGACCTTGGCTCCATTAATTTTAAAAGACAAACCTTACGCGAGGGTGTGGAGACCAATTTATTTTTATTCTGCGATGCCTCTAAGGGGGCATATGGATTTGCAGCCTATGCCACTCAGAAGGGTCTTTCTTCTTTAATTTTTTCCAAGGCCAAGGTAGCACCACTTAAATCGAAGACCTTGCCTACCCTGGAGCTATTGGCAGTGTTTTTGGCTATCAAGTGTCTTCCAACCTTGTTGAAGGCATATTCTGGAGTGCCTATTAAAAATGTGTATGTTGCTGGGGATGCACAGGTTGTTCTGTCTTGGTTATTAACCAAGCAAACCAACAACAAAAATACCTTTGCCAAAAACCGATTAAAGGACATTGCTCAATTAGAGGCTGAATTGACATCCGAATTTAAGATATCCATTCAATACAAATACGTACCTACAGGACAGAATCCTGCTGATTTGATAACCAGAGGATTGTCCACTGCTAAACTGACGGCAAAATTAGAATTCTGGACTTCAGGACCGTCTTGGGTGAAGGAAGAACCGACTGTTTGGCCTGAGAATGCCTTAAACTGCTTAAGTCCTGCAAGTAGAAGAATTGTCTCCTCCGTATATTGCACGGCAGCGAGTGATCTGAACGAACCTATTGTCCCGTTTGGAAGGTATTCAGAATTGTCAAAACTTGTGAATGTTACGGCCTATGTGTTTAGGTTCGTTAATAATTTGAGGGAGAATGAAGTGGATCCTATAACGGCGGCTCGAACCCACCTAATAAAGATAATGCAGAAGCAGTCCTTCTTGGAAGAATTGGAGTACTTGAAGAAACCTTCTGGAAGGGCAGTTCCACTGAGGGTGGGCAAATTGGATCTGTTTTTGGACAAGGATGGAGTGATTCGTTCAGGGGGAAGGATTGGTAAAGTGTCAGTGTATGAGTATGAAGTTATCAATCCTATCCTGATAGCCAAGGACCACCCGTTGACCAGCCTCATCATATTGGACTGTCACAAGCATTGTAAACACCTTTTCAACAACATTAAATAAGGTAAGAATGTGTGGGTATTGGATACCCCAAGGTAGACAGGCTGTAAAAAGGGTTTTATCGGGTTGTGCCCTGTGCCAAAAATTTAACACTGTACCCTTCACCTACCCAAGAATGACCGATTTACCCAAGCATCGAGTCAATATGGTGAAACCTTTGTTACATACAGGAATGGATTTTACGGGTCATCTGTGGGTTCTGAGCGGTGGAGAAAGGACGAAGATGTACATTCTCGTGTTCACATGTTTGGAGGTGCGGGCAGTACATTTGGAACTGGTCGAGGACATGACGGCCCACTCCTTTTTGATGGCGTTCATCAGATTCACCAACACTTATGGCATACCGTCACATGTGTACAGTGACAATGCCAAGTCCTTTGTTGCAGGATGTAACATAATTCATGACGCATTCTCATCCAGTGAATTTAAGGAGAGTTTGGGGAATTGTGTAATTCAGCACATTAAAATACCTCTACACTCTCCCTGGTGTGGAGGTGTTTGGGAGCGACTGATTAAGACTATAAAATCCTGTCTATATAAATTGATTGGTCGCGCCAGCTACACTTATTTCAATCTCTTGACCATCCTCTCTGATGTACAGAATGCTATCAATGACCGACCGTTGACCTACAGAGGCTCGGCGGATCCAGGTTTGGAGATCATAACGCCTAACCATTTTTTGCACCCGACAGTCAACCCCAGAATAATATTAAGACTGAACAATTGGAGCATCTACCAGGTTGAACCTCCCTCCAGAAGACAACTGTTGGACTCCTTGACTGCAAGAGATGAAACATTAGAGAGGTTCAGAAGGATTTGGTACCAGGACTACTTGTTGAGTCTAAGGGAACATGCTCAAAAGCAACCGAGCAAAGCTGCATCTGGAGTCAGTGTTGGGGAGATTGTAATAGTTAAGGTGCCCAATAAGTCTAGACCATTTTGGGTCTTGGGTAGAGTCACATGTCTTTACCCGGGAGATGATGGACTGATTAGATCGGCTCAAATCAAGCGAGGAGATGGATCTTTGCAGACTCATTCTCTAAAACACCTCCATCCCTTGGAATTATCTATCGAGGAGCATGTTAATTGTCCTGCTTCACTGCCGCGGAATCAGGATGGCTCTGTTGAACCTGATGACCATCCATCCACTCATTTAGGAGATGATTTTCCAGCTGACGACAGCTGTCGCATTTGGATTTGTCCTGGTTGTAACCAACCAGACGATGGTAGTGCCATGGTGTGTTGTGACCAATGTGATTATTGGTACCATTTTCATTGCGTGGATATGTGTCAACCTCCACCAGTCGAGGAAGGTTGGTATTGTCCGAATTGCCTGGACCAGAGAGACGACTAACTAGTCAACCTCTCTGGCCTGATTATAGTGATTAATATTTATTTATTTATTTATTTATTTATTTTTTTTTTTTTTTTTTTTGAGATGGGAGTGTGTCAGAAAAAGTTAGGGGCACTCACCTTTCAGCGGCCACTGACGGAGTGACTTGAGACCAAGAAGCGAGTGCCTTGCTTGCAGTTGTTTTTATTCCATGATCAACGTCACGTGTCACTTGTCTGCCATAAATACAGGCTGGTGCACACGTTACGGGTCTTAATTTTTCTACTTTTTCTTCCCTTCTTTGCCGGCTTTGTTCTTAGGCAAGTGTTGTTTTCCTTGGCTAAGATCTCTCTTATTCAGATCTTTAACGATCTATAATTTCCCGAAATTTACTTCTACAACTACCTGACCTAGCACAGGAATACACAGTGCGAGGTCGCAACATCGGCAATCTGTTGCAACCATATCAAGGTAAGGCGTTTTCCTTCTTTTTCTCTGCTTCGTCAGTTGCCGTTGTTGGATTAAGTCGTTTTCATGTTTTCCTGTTAAGGTTAGCACCCCCCCCCTCTCGTGCCGGTACTTCCCACTGGAAATCGGCACATTATCAAAGATCTCGCTATTTTACATGCCTCAGATGTGCTAGAATTAGCTATTAAACCCACTGAGGCCGCAAAGTGGACTTCGCCTTCCATTAGCTTTGGTAGAATGGAAGTAAAACTCCATTTTAAATCTTTCATTTCTTGTGGAGTGAACACTATAGTTAACCGAGCAGATCCTAAGTTTGCCATTTCGTTTTGTTTTATAAATCCAAAAGCGCTTCGCCAATAAATAAAGGAGTATCACTTTATTGCCGAGCGTACAAACACAACAACTAAACGTAAACAATATAAAATGAAAGAGACACTCTGAGCAGACGAGAAGGGCAGATAACTCATTCATACTTAGTTATCTCCCCTGACCTATAAGTATGCATAAAATAGGCAGAGCCTGTAGGCACGGCCACCGTGTCTACAGGTTCAAACACTGCAGACACGGCGACCGTGTCTACAGTGTCAGCCGCGTTATATATTAGAGACACGGTGGCATGTACACAAAATAAAACTCATTCAGTTTACGACACCGCCAGTATTTCTTTAGCGTATTTTAACGCGTTTTAAGAAGACTTGCTATAATAGAAGACATAGACGTGTTATATTAGCAGATATTATATTAGAATACAGTTTATTTTTTATGAATTTATCTATTTATATAATAAAATAATCAAAATTATTCAGTAACCATCACATTTTAACTCGTACTTTTTTCTAGACAAAATGGCGTCTTGTGCTCACTTCCTTACGAGCAAGCGCCATTTTTTTTTTGCAAGTTCGTGTGACAAAACTACTGATTTCTAATAAATAGCAGTTGGAACGGTTTAAAAATACAAACAAATATCACAGGTCAGTTTTAAATTAACTTTTATCGACAACAGTTACTTTTATTTGTTGTATATTTGTTTTTTTAGCGTTTTTACTCTGCTGAGCGTCGTAACATATACCCGGTTAACCTATTACTTTATTAGAAAGCCCAGTGTAAATGTATTATTTCGTAAAAAAATATCTTTTAAAATATAGTTATCATATTTTATGAAAAAGAAATCCCTTAATTCCGCATTGATTAAATCACTATAACTCTAAGAAAAATTAAGCTCTCGAATTAAATAACATTGCAGAAATAATACGACGCGGTTTTCTAATTACACAATGAATGACAACTTTTGGTAATTGTATAGAATAGTCATCGGTAAATGAGCTACTTTTCAAACTTTTCAAAACCCGCTAGCGATTTTGAAAACCCGCTAAATCTGGAAAGAAAACCTCCAGAAAATCGCTAACGCTCTCTTTCGCTCTTTTTTAAGTACGTAATTTCTCCGAAAAGGATTTTTTTGTCATTTCATAGAACTTTTATTGAAGAAAAAAGAATTAGGAAATTATTTATTTAAAAATTCTTGGAATAATTCTGCTTTTGTTTTTTCTTTTCGTAGTCATTTTTTGTTTGTTTGTTTGTTTTTTGTTAGTTTTTGATAATGACCATTGGTGCTTATTTGTTTTATGGTGCTAATTTACTGTATGACCCGCGCTACCTTTTTTTTTCTTTACCACTTTTTCGTTCTGTTAGCTGTTGTTTTTTGTTCAGTGCGATTTTGTGTTTTTGATAATGACGATTGGTGCTTATTTGTTTTGTGGTGCTAATTTACTGTAGGACATTTATAATAACAGCTAACAGACGAAAAGGGGGTAAAGAAAAAAAAAACGGTAGCGCGGGTCCTACAGTAAATTAGCACCATAAAACAAATAAGCACCAATGGTCATTAATTCAGTGTTTTTTTTTTCATCTTGCCTAAAACTTGTTTTATCTAACAACTTTATTTAATACTTAAAAAAAAAAGAAATTCTTTTTTCAAATAAATCGTTGTATGGTCGGAAAAGAAATCAGAAAAATACATTGTCTGTCATTTTAGTTGTGAAACGATGGATTAACCACTTTTTCTCACAGTGATTTACAAATAACATCATTTAGAAAGCCATTCTTAACATGGGGTGAGGGGGCTTTGTTAACTATTCTGTACTTTCACCTAACAATTTAATAAACAAAAGATACCATATTACGTAATTTTCCGTTGCCGAGTTTTCCGTTGCCGAGTTCACATCAATGTTTAAAAACTGGGTAGTTTGGGATACCTACTTTAAGTAATAGTAAATAAATGTATATAGCTAACTTACTTGAATTTTTTTTTGCCTCTTTTACTTTAGCTCTTTTTATGGATGTGGAGTCAATAGTTTATGCATATTTCTTCCTCATATGCGTTGAGTTGTGCCTTATATTCCGCATAATTTAAAAATGTATCTCCAACTTTCATTTTCATAAAATAGCCCGATTAAAATACACTAATTTAAAACTCGTGAAATACACTAACGTAACAAGACGAAAGCGAAAAAAAAAAAGCGAAAGCGAAACGAATTTAAAGTGTCTCCAGGTTCTAACACTGCAAACACGGTGGCCGTGTCTGCAGGTTCTAACACTGGAGACACGGTGGCCGTGTCTGCAGGTTGTTCGCATAAAATACTGGCGTGACGCCTTTTTTTATTTTTTTAATTTTTTTTTAGCTAAAGACTAACGGGCTTAGGCAGTAAAAGTTTGTAAGAGTCTTTCATGTAGGTTGGTTTCAATCTGGGGTGGCGAGCATGTCCACATGTATCGGCTGTCAACCAGACGGACTGTGTTGTCTACCCTGTGGAGGGAGTCAACTGGAACATCCCCCTTAGTCACAAATGAAGGTTGGCTGATTGCTGGCTTTGTATTACTTCATTATCGCTGGTCATGCTGCTAATTGTTTCTGAGATGGCAGGCTTGGTATGCAAGGCCAAGTCGCTATCATCCCCGTCGCTGTTGTCTTGATGTACGGGATTAATCCCTGTGCTGTGACTTGCGTGAGTGGGGACCCTGAAGCGGTCATCTTTGTGGATTTTGTATGTGTTGCCCCTTAACTGGGAGCCGGTAAACTTCTGCATGTGAATCAAACCGTTTAGCTTGGATGAAACCAAATACCGTTCATGCCCGTTATTTTTTTATCAGGTTTTGTATCTGTTTTCATGCGAGACAGTAAGTGTAAGAGAGCTTTAAGGATTTCCTGATGATCTCTGTGAATGAAGCCAGAAATACAGGGGCTCCTCTTGTTCCCGTATGAAGGAACAGCTTGACATGTCGGAAGGCTACATTCTGGAGTAGTTCGGCTGTTGGAAAGGAGCCTGGAAATAGCAGACAGTTGATAGAAATGATGTCAATCTAGGGCTGGCTGAGAATTAGCCTCGGCAGAGCTTTTCACAGGGCTTGCTATCAATGAGGACCGCGGGATGGTGTTCTGACTAGATCAGATATAGGCCAAAATGCTTGATCGCTGCAGCAATAGCCAATGCCTCGACTTCACACGGTAGCCAGGACGGCTTAATCTTGCAGAAAAATTACCACAGAGCAGTAGCTTCCCTTCTCTGTCTGAAGACATCAGAGCGCCAATGCTTTGCTGTTTAACGAATCCATCTGTCACGATCTACAACTGGTCAGCAGGACAGGGTATGTGAATAGTTTTTGCTGATGTTAAGTGCTTCTGCAGACAACTTTACTGCATCTCGTGACGCTCTTCCTGCTGTTGTTTCATCTAAAGGGTTAAGGAATACGGAACCGTTAGAGATGAAACGGTTTAAGACCTTATAGGCTCCAATGAACAGTTGTAGGCCCCTCATTGTCTTGGGAGGCTGACAGGAACAAAGTGTGGCGATTCTGTGGAACCCAGCTGACAAGGCTCCCTCAGACCATATCCACCCAAGGATGGATGCTTATTATAGTTTTGCTAGCCGACAATCTTAAGTTGGCCAGAGACAAAGTGGCGAGGACTCTGCACCAAGCTGAGGATAAGTTCTTAATGCTGTTTCCACCACAGTAAAGATCATCGACAAGCTTTGCCACATATCCCTCTACCAGTAAGTTGCCGAGTACTCGGGACATCAGTTCCACCAGAGCTGTCTCCAATCATGGCATGTCCATTGTATCTCTAGTGTTTACACGTATACCTCTGAAAGGGGTCACAACATGGCAATATTTCATGGATTCCTTTGCCAAGGGAATTTGATAGAAGGCGCAAATGAGGTCGGTTTTGATAATCCATCGCCACAGGATTATCTTCCTCAGGGTGGAGTCAACGTTTTGCATGGCAGACGGCTGGGGCTTTAAATAGCGACCAATACTGGAAAATGTAGTGACCAGGTAATGGTCTGTTGGTGTGGGGTACACGCAACTTGAGCACGTTGGACCTGTTCAACATTCGGGGGTGATGCAGTAGTCTGGAGGTCATAATGTTGTTTTATTGTCTACAAAACATTTACTATGGATGTGGATGTCTTGACAATGGTACTCTATGATATGTCGGAGCAGTAAATTGCCACCTGTCCCAACGTCATCTCAACGAGAATATTTTTCTGAAAAGCAGTGTGTCTGCAGAAATCAGATACCTCAATACCATCATCTGTGAAGACCCGGTGTGGGTGTGCGCGTGATTTATTCTCCCAAATTTTCCTCGAGGAATGGGGAATAGTGGCTATCAAGGGACAGGAAGCATATAAGGTTATTCCTCCACGTCTCAAAGGAAGAGATAGTCTCGTTCGTTCCAAGGCACCACTGCTTCGGGGCGCGTGCAGACATACTGAGAGATATTTGAGCAACTGATATGTATTTGAATGAAGTTATACCAGTACTCACCAGTTTGACTGTGTGTAAAGTGAAGAGACGCGTCGGTAGTCTAGTCTTTTCACAATAATACTTTCAGGCGGTCGCCCAGTTATTTGGTGGGTAATATTCTCCTTATTTAATAAAAACAAACAAAAATTTTTCCTTAAATCCTTTGGAAGTAGCGTATGTTGGTAAATAAACTGCTGCCACCATGCCAATAAATAGGCAAGTATCACGAAACCGTTTGAAGGTACGAAGAGACTTGATTCCCGAGCGCACAAACACAACCAAACGTAATAAACAATATAAAATGGAAAATACACTCTGAGCAGACGAGAAGGGCAAATAACTCAGTCATATTTAGTTATCTCCCCTGACCTATAAATATGCATAAAGTACTGGCGCTTAAATATTAAATTCCAATAGGATTGACATGTATCCCAATTCTATAATGTAATCTACCAATGACGTGTGAGAAACCCTACAGTGATCCAGTCACAGTGCGTGATTCATCCTTTTTTATGATCAGTCCCAGAAAAATCTGCTACTATCGTCGCATTTTCAAATCGTCTTTTACCGAACTAAACTTAAATACATTAAAAAAAACACACACACACAATTGTTATAAAGTTTGTAACATTTATAAAAACATCGCATTTTCTTTCTTTACAATACTGTGAGGGCAGCGATAAAAATGCAAATAAAAGCGCTTAAAAGTTATCTTTGTGACATTTAAAAACGGAGACTTTACTACAAAGTACATTTTCGCATTTTCTTTCTTTCTTTGTGTTAAACACCGTAACATTTTTATTTTTTATTGATTGTTATAAAGTTTGTGACATGTAAATAAAAGCGCTTAAACGTTATCTTTGTGCCATTTAAAAATGGAAACTTTATAAAAAAAATTACGGCACATGTTCGTCTTTGTCCACAGTCCGTGTTTCACACCTTTTTACTGACCTTTTTTTTTTCTTTTTTCGGTGTACACTTATCTATCAGGCTGCTAGAGAATTCTGGGGTTTTTGGAAAAAAAATTCAAATATTTTACATTTTAGGAGGGGGGATCAGTTTCCAATGTTAATTCAACGTAGACTGATACCCCTCTTTTTGACCATCTCAATTTTTTTTAAAAATCTTTTTCGGTGTACAATTACCTATCAGGTCAGTAGAGAATTTCGGGGTTTTTGGAAAAAAATTTTAAAAAATTGATATTTTAAGACGGGGGATCAGTTTTCAATGTAAATTCAACGTAGACTGATCCCCCTCTTTTTGACCATCTCAAATTTTTAAAATTATTCTTCTGTTTACAATTACCTATCATGTCGCGAGAGAATTCCGGGGTTTTTGGAAAGAAATTTTTTAAAAAATTGAGATTTTAAGACGTAAAAAGTTGTGAAAAACGGACTATGGCAAAAGACAAACAAGACTGATCCCCCGTTTTAAAATCTCAATTTTTAAAAAATTTCTTTCCAAAAACCCCGGAATCCTCTCGCAACATGATAGGTAATTGTAAGCAGAAGAATAATTTTAAAAATTTGAGATGGTCAAAAAGAGGGGGATCAGTCTACGTTGAACTTACATTGGAAACTGATCCCCCTCCTAAAATGTAAAATATTTGAAATTTTTTTCCAAAAACCCCAGAATTCTCTAGCAACATGATAGATAAGTGTACACCGAAAAAATAAAATAAAAATGGTCAGTAAAAATGTGTGAAAAACGGACAGTGGTTAAAGACGAACATGTGCCAAAATTACTCTTGCATTTTCTTTCTTTGTGTTAAACACCGTAACATTTTTTTTTATTAATTGTTATAAAGTTTGTGACATTTACAAAAAACAGTCGCATTTTCTGTCTTTGTGTTAAAGATCGTAACATTTTATTTATTAATTGTTATAAAGTTTGTGACATTTAAAAAACAGTCGCATTTTCTGTCTTTGTGTTAAAGATCGTAACATTTTATTTATTAATTGTTATAAAGTTTGTGACATTTAAAAAACAGTCGCATTTTCTGTCTTTGTGTTAAAGATCGTAACATTTTATTTATTAATTGTTATAAAGTTTGTGACATTTACAAATAACAGTCGCATTTTCTTTCTTGCAGCGATAAAAAAAAAAGAAGTTATCTCCCTGCATGCTAAAGTTTCAGCGTCTAAATTACATTTAAAACGAATTCGGAATAGCGACGTGTAAGAAAGTTAGAGTTATCTCCCTCAGCTCGGTTATGTTCTATCCTGACACTTTTGAACTTTCTTGACTGGAGCAATTTCGTTTCGGTTATTTTTGTTGTATTTTTTTTTTTGTATTGCCTATTACTACAGTCTTACATTATTTTCTTTACCTTAAAAAAAAAAAAGATTAACGAGAACGATTTTTTTTTCTGATAAATAATTAAACACCCTCCGCTGAATCCCTCCCCCACCCCACCCCCACCCCAAAATAAGATTCTACTTTTTATAGGCGATTATGTGTGAAGACCCTGAAAAACTTGACGGAAAGAAATTTAAAAAAAAGAAATTACTTTAGAATTTAGAGTGAGAGATCAGTTTTGTATATAAATTTAACATAAAATTATCCCCATTTCCAGGCCAATATAGATTTTAAGACAGTTAACCAAATTGTTTTTACCACTGACCACAAGTCTGAGTGGCAAGATTGCAAAACCACACGTAGTTGACTATAAAAGTAGCCCCCCCCCCCCCTCTTCATGCTGCCATCTCCATATATAGTCAAGAAAGTTTTAAAGTACCAAAAACAATTCCTTTCTAAATCCTAAAAAACAAAAAACAACCAAAATTGATTGGAGAACGAATGTTTTGAACAATTATTGAATAGTTTCTGCTTTGTCGCTAACACGGTCATTCAAAAAAATATCATGTTTAAAATATCGAGTACAAAAATGACCTAACATCAGTAAGAGGAGATAATACAAAACTGAAAATAACCGAAACGAAAATGACCAGTCAAGAAAGTTTGGCGATTGTTTAGAATTTCCAACAAAGAAAATAAAAGGGTGAAAAAAAAGTGAACAAATATCTGCTACCAAAGGCAATAAAATTTACTTTTCTACTTACCTGCCTAATTTTTTGTTATGTTTAAAAGTATTTTAAAGCACTTTTATTTACATCTTTTATCGTTGCCTTCAGAGTTTTGTAAACCCGATGGATTAAAGATGGCGCCAGATTTTACTTGATGTGAAACCTCGATGTCATAGATGTAACAATTCAAAAATCGAAAATTAAACAAAAATACAGCTAATTAAAATATACAGATCGATTGAAAATTCAATTTTCGACCAATTGGTGACAGTTACTAAGTTGAAAAGTAATTTTTATTGTCTTTTGTGAGTTATTTATTGACTATTTGTTTTTTTTGTTTTTTTCACCACTTCTTTTCTGTTGGAAATTCTAGACAATCCCCAAAAGTTCAAAAGCACTCTTAAAAACAACTGCAACAAGTAAACAGTTTTAAACCAATTTAACCTTCTTAATAAAATGTTTTGTTTTTCCAACAGAATATAAACAAAATATTTATATTTTTCAAAAATAATATAAAAAGGATCAAATAGATTTGAGGCACCCCGGAATGAGCAACAACCAAAAGGACACATTTCGTCTTAACACTGACTTTTTACTTTTGACTTCCGGTTTTATCGCTTATGATGAATTAAAGATTTGTAATAGTAAAAAAAAAAATTTAATATTTCGAAACATTTTTGTAAAAAATCTCTGCAAAACATCCTTTTATTTAAATGTTTTTATATTTGTTTGTTTCCTTTGTTTATACATTTTGCTTGAATAAAAACTTTTGTAATGAATTAATTTGTTTAATTTTTATAAATCTCTACAGTCCTGTGAATAAAACCGTTTTTATTTTTAATAAAAAATGTGCATATAACAAAAACTTGCTTGTAATTAAAATTATGTACTTTTTTAGGATATTAGTAAAACTTTGTAAATAAAACTTCTTTCTTTTTTAATACGCCATATTGTTTGCTCATAACTCAACCGAAAGAAAAAATAAAATAAAAAATGTGCGCTTTTGGGTGTTGCTCATTCTGGAGTGCCTCAAATCCATTTGATCCAATAAAAAAAATATTTCGCAGGCATGCAATCAATAAAAAAAACGCGTTGTTGGGCATAAAATTAAACAAATTACAAGTTGCCGTTATTATTTTGATTGTAAAAAGTGTTTATTGCCAAAAATAAAAATGTTAGCGCTAGTGAGTGATCACACCACGATAATACCTCAAGGGAAAAGTTAGACAAAAAGTCGGTTTTTGATGTGTCGAAAATTCAGTTCTCACAAAAAGGGGTTACTCTGGATTGGGACAAAAATTTAAATTGTCTCAGT